>CAHIKZ030005587.1:0-440000 GCA_903632075.3 Acanthosepion pharaonis
ATTTTGTTTGAATTGACGGGGACGGTTTTTGAAATATTAGAAACAATTATCTTGATAATAATTTGGCACGCAGTTTGTGTATGTGTATATATATATATATATATATATATATATATATATATATATATATAATTTGGGGGATTTAGGCTTATAACAATGAGTCTAGAAGAATTCTCAACAGAATGCAGAAAGCACTGGACAACTGTTTCTTCCTATCTGGGACTCATCCACAGTACGTATCTACTATATTGAGTCTAGTTTGTGTCTTCTTCGTCACCTAGTCTCGTGGTACAGTTGGTATGACGTTTGCGTTGTATGGAAACGTTCCAGGTTTGATTCTTGGTAGTATTCTTAAGAACACTGAAGAGCAAGCACTGGACATGATGAGTATGAGAGAAGTACTATGACTTCTCCCAGAGTAAGGTTCAGCAACATTATAGAACACAACAGATACCCAGAGAAAGAGGCCAAAGAGTACAAATCCAAAGTAAGCCTGAACCAATCTCTACACAACAAATAAAGCATTCAGATAAAATTTTACTTATTTTCTTTCAGGCATTTTTGTTCATAATGGATTACGTGTCATTTTGATATTTTCCTTTTTCAGCTGACAATTCTCTGCTCATCATTCGGTGATTATTGATGACTAATTTGAGATGTGGAATTATCATTATTATATGCATCGCTATTCAGACTAGCATTACTCATTGAACCACTTACCAAGAATGAACTCATTAGAAATGGCTTGAGTGATAAGCACTCAAACAGTTGATATCATAGTCAAATCAGACTGTTAAAAATTAAAGTTTAAAGGATTTAAATCCAGAATTAGTCTGATATAGATTAGAGGTCAAATGAAAACTAACTGGTACATACACTAACATAAATTGTAATAAAATAATTGAATTTTCAACCAAACTTTTATGCTAGGTAAAACTTGATACAATCATCTGATAACAGAAATTTACTGGAAATTTTTTTCAACTTCTGCACAATACATGAACATAAATATTGGTAAAAATACAAAGATAAAAATTTGTTCTAGTGGCATTTGTTTTATGTCGTTTTAAAATAATTCTCTATTGTGGAAGTAAGTCATCATAATTTGATGCTTATGTATAACCAGAAGAGAACTTCAATACAGTTTTACACATATTGTTAAAGAATGCAGAGAATCAACAGAGCATTGATTAGATTTTACCATTTCTATCATTTTTAAATATGTCAGTCAAGCTGATGTTTTCTGAAAACAAAAGCTAAAAAGGAAAAATGATACAACATCATAATTTGTAAAGCACAAAAATGGAATAAAAATTTTCATCTGCTTGTTTAATATTTTTCATTTTCATTTAGAAATTATGAAAGACTTTTTTGAAATAGAAATTGTTTTATTCTTTTCTTGGTGCATGTTATCTTAAATCTGTTTTTCTGTTCAAAAGAAATGGCATTAATCTATAAAAGATCAAGAAAGAACATAGTCTGTTTACTGTAAATTTTATTTCATTTTAATTTGTTTTGTATTAATAGAGAGAAATTGCTTATAAGAGGTTAAGTATGCATGTCATTCTCCTTTTTAAATATTTTGAGCAATTTCTGAGAAATATCAATTGGGTCATTACGTGTTTTTTATACTTTGCCTAGTTTTGAGTTTTCATGTTTTAAAATAATCAGGATCTTCTCTTCAAAAATTGGTAAATTCTGTGATGAACAACGCTAAAAATATTCTAAATCTGTCATTTTCAAGGAAACAAAATGATCATTCAATTGCATCATAATAACAAGATGCTCATTCAGCTTGGTCAGAGAGAGTGTTGGAGAATTAAAGTGTGTTCTGTGATATGCAATGTACAAGAAAACAGTAGATACAATTGACAACAGCAGAGAAAAGTGGACATGAGTCACACTCTTATTATGTTAAATTGAAAACATTTAACCACTCTTCCTGAATTGTCATTTCTATTAGGGAAAGAAAGAAAAAAAGGGAGGGGGGGAGAAAGTGTAAAAAAATAAATAAACATTTTTCCCCACTTTTTTAACTTATATTAGCAGGTAACCAAGAAACCCACAAATTATTAAATGATACAATGTGGAACAAAAACAGTTATAAATATACTCAGGTGAACTGATAAAATTGTATATCAACCTGAAACTATTACTTTAATAATTAAATTGTTGTAATCTTCTCATATAGCTGTATGTTTTCTCAGAAGTTGACTATGAAGTTGTTCTTGATGTTATTATTTGTAATTGTCCTGTTTTTCTGTACAGTTTTCACTTATTTTTTTTCAGTCTATACTTACGTATTGTACGTTTGTATGTGTATTTTCCTGGAATATTTTAAGCCCCATCATCATTCTTATTGTGTCATCATTGAGCTATTAGAAATATTTCTAAAACTCTCAGAATACAAATAAGAAATAATAAAGGTAAAGAATAGTTTAATCTCATAACCAGAATACCAAATTGCGATATCAATATTCCTTCTATTCATGTTTTAGGCATTTTACAAATGCCTAAAATTGACTACCACCAAAATTATTTGAATTTAATAATCCTGCAGTCATGAAAGGCTTTATGAATTTGTACAGAAGACTCAAACTATAGATGATGTATGATTGTACCACCTCTTCTTAAAGTTACCCTCAGTACACCCTATGTATATTTTTTCTGGCCATTTGTATCTATTACTTCTGCTTTGTAAATTACTTCAATTTTTAAGCTATAGAAAGCCTTAGAAATTCCACTAAACTAGCCAACCATGTGTGAAAATTAAAGGAGAAAAATAAAAAAGATCTGATTGCAAACTGGAAAATTTAAAAATAGGCAAAACTTTACAACAATCATAGTAACATCTGCAAGCTTTGCTAACAAGAAAAATTAGCTATAACATTCCCAGACCCAAAAAACCTTTTGAAAGCGAGATCAGAAATTATAATGTGTTGCATACATACTAAAAAGTTACTTTTGCATTCATACAATGCAGGATGAAAAGAAAGTATGTATATTTCATTTAATGCCCCACCGATACATTTTCAATACCCTTGCTTTTCTCTTCCTCACCTTCTACCACACCCCATGATGTGTGCTTATTCATTTATTTATTTTTTAAAAATATAGCATTCATAGTTTTTTTTTTTTTTTTTAATAAAGCATTAGGAAATCAATTGACCAAAAATGCCTGAAGATATAGAAAGGTTGAAACCAAGGTAGCAGAATCAGCTGATCTCCTGATTTTTTATACTTATATATATATATATATATATATATATATATATATATATACACACTGACACACACATAAGTAATCAAGGGACTTTTATCCAACATTATTCCCTACTACTCCAAACTTTATTTTGTGGGTACTCATGTTTGGACACATGGCCAAGTGGTTAGAATGTTCACCTTCTGATCATGAGACCCAACTCGGCATGGTCGTTTTGTGACTTCTTGATGTTATCAGTCTGGGTAGTAATCCTAGTGTGCAGCTCCTTTGGAAAGTGTCTGAAAACAAAAACATGGGTTGGCCTAAACTTTGTGAGTAATTAAGTAGATAGAACTGTTTGGAAGCCATCGATGGCTGTGCTAGCATGAAGTTACAAGTCATCATGACAGATACTGATGTTATTTCAAACTGCTAATCATGACAGATTATATGCTCTCTCCCAGATACTGTAACTATGGTCCTCTTAGTGTAAACCACAGGTGGGCTCTTTATATATATATATATATATATATAGAGAGAGAGAGAGAGAGAGAGAGAGAGAGAGACACATATTCACTGTCAACTTAATTAAGTACATGTGAACAAATGCTCTTATGCAAATTTCTAATCAGCCAATGATGTGGCAGCAATTTAATGGATATACGCATTTAAACATGGTCATGACAACCTGCTGAATTTCATTTTATGAATTAGGGAAAGAAATGTTTTAAGTGACTTTGAAAGTTGTATAATAATTGGTGCCAGACAAGTAGGTCTAAGTATTTCAAAAACTGATGATCTACTATGATTTTCATGCACACTCATCTCTAGTGTTTACAAAGAATGGTCAAAATCAATGGATCACAATCACAATCACAGATCACCTTTCAGATGTGGTGGAAAGGGAAATATGGTTGGCTACACATCAAAGATTCAATCTAGAAGAATTACAGGAGGCTTTAATAACAGCAAGGACCCAAATTTTGAAAGAGTGCTTATTGAATCCATGTCAAGTAGAACTGAGGTGGTTCTAAAGGCAAATCTGATACTGTAAGAGTATACTTAAAGTAACTTTTGTGTGTGTGTGTATGTGTGCATAAAATAGTGCATACTGAGTGCTGATAGTAATAAAACACTGCTCAATGTAAAATAACAGAGCTAAAAATTTATATTTATATTAATATATATTTATAATATATATATATATATATATAGGGGTGTTGAAAAATTCTCTGTCAGATCTAGAAGAGGAACCCTATCAAATCCTGATGTTTGGAGTGAAAATTTTTTGATCATTCCTTTATAAATATATATATATATATATATATATATATATATATAATCTGAAGAAATCATTTAAAAACAAACAAAAAGTACAGAGAAAGTCAATTGCTAGCTTAGAAAATATTTTCAGAACTATGTTTGCAGAAATGCTTTTTAAAATAATATAGTATTAATTATGGAAAAACTTCATTTCCTTCAAATTGTAAACCTCAGTAAAATCTCTTTCATTGATAACAAATCCAGGATTAATCAAAAGTTATTTTTAATAAACTTGCTTAAAACTTAGCAAATATATTTTTGGATGAGACATCAAATATTTACAGATTACCAATGAATTTTACAAGAAATGATTACTTTCAGTATAAAAATTTGTTATTTATAATGTTTGGATAGTTTATCTTTTGTTTATTGTAGTTAAATGTATGATGAAAAAGTAAATATAGACCTTATTTATGAAACTTTTTTTTTTATTTGCATAGAAAAGAGACTGAAAATTGATTCAATCCCATTTTTTTAATAGTCATGCTTTAATATATAAATAATCAAATATAAATGCTCCATTCTTATTTTTTGAAAAAATGTGATAAAAACCAAAATAATATAAGTAAAGCTAGTAATTAAAAAGATTATTATATTACTCTTCTCTGTCATTTACTAAAAGCATTTTGATTTATTATGATTTATAATGAACTCTATCAAGGATTACTTTGAAAGGAATTGAAAAATTATCAGTTAATTAAATATCAATACCTAATATATAGCACAACTAAAAGGTTTAAATTAATATTTTATAAATGGTCTGTATAAACATAATTTCTTTATTAACCTATTATATCCAACTAACAACTCAGAAACAAATGCTAACTATACATGTTTAAATATTTCTAAAAATTTTATCAATATTATTTTCTTTATATTTCACTTACTTTGAATTAGATGTTTATATTTTTATAAATTCATTTGTCATTTCTGAAATCATTAATAAAGAGTATCTAATAAAAATGTTTATTTTCTATGTTTTCTTGATAAAAACAACGCACAATACAATAGTATCTATGGTAGGGAGTTAGTGCATTTAAAAAATACTATCGTTTAGAATTTAAAATTTTAAATTCTACAATAAAATTACATACTTAAAGAAAATAAGTATCATCATTGTTTAGTTTAAAAGCAAAATAAAGCTAATTATTTTACTAGTAACTCTTGAAAAAAATTTTTGTTGTTTTTTATTGTTACTTTAAATTTAGATTAAGCAGGGTTCAAATTGATTAAACTTTTACATATAAATTTTCTATAAGGAAATTAGGAAACTAATTTTTATTAATTAAACTTTTAGATGTGTATAAACAGCTGTAATTTAACTGATACTGATTAGTCCAAAAATATCAGATGTTTTTAGATTTGACAAATCTAAATGCTAAAGAGAACATATAATTTATTTTTAATTGAAAATATTTTATGAATCTTTAAATAAAATTTAATGCTTATAAAGAAAATATATTCTGAACACTGAAATAATGCTAAGATTATTTAACAAAAAGATGTTTGCTATTTCTGAATATATAATAAATTCAAATCTGGCTGATGCTTTCAAAAAGACTTATTTGAGAAATATAACTTTTTGTTGGTTGAAGATAGAATGAACAATAACAATTATGAAAATACTAATGACAAAAACAGCTGTTTAATTCTGTTCAACAATTATTTTGGTTTGTATTACTCTTAATGTGCAGTTAATTCCCTTAGACCGCCAACCGTTTCAGTTAACATGACATTTTAACTTCAGATACTGTTGCTGTCATAAATTTAACAAATGTTGCTTTTGAAAAGAAAAATTTTGCTATAAAAATAAAAAAACTTAACATCTATATTAGAGAGTGAAATTTATCAAAACATAAATAAGCTTCCTTATTTATGTTTTGATAAATTTCACTATCTAATGATAACCATATCATTTTTTACATCATACTTATTATAAAACCCAGGTTGTGTGTGTATGTCTGTACTGACAGTGCCAAAAATTGGAAAAAAACAATTGTTTTTGCACAAAATCAATTTGAAAACACGATTAAGAGGCATCGCGAGAATGAAAGGGGACAACTCATATCGAAAGTTATACTTATTATAAAAACCCAGGTTGTTTGTGTGTGTTCGTTTATATATGGGATCGGATTTCTAAATTTTTCAACAAAACTTACATTTTTCAAAAAATAAAACAAACATCCACTTTTTTTTGGCAGGTAGTGTTTATTGTCGTGACTTTTTTTTTTTTCTTTTTTTTTACATTCAGAATGCTTTAAAATTCTATTTACAAGACAATTGTTTATAATAAAATTCTATTCAATCGGTAGACTCATAACGATTGAAAACAATGTTTTGTTTGAGTTTGGGTTTGACCAATTAGAAAAAAAAAAAAAAACCCCCAAAAAAAAAAAAAACTAAGACATGCGTGTCCATCAACCTTAAACAATAATCTTTGTCAATTTTATTTTTCAGTATTTATGATGGTCGATACTTGATCTATCACTTACTGTTACATCCCCAGGCAACACCGGGCTCTACTGCTAGTAAATTATAAAAATTCATTGTTACTGGTCAATTTAATAAAAAGAAGTAGTGCCAATTAGAAAAAATAAACTGCCTTAAGTGTTAAATTTTATAATTTTTATAGCACAAAATTTATCTTTTAAAAAGATTTCAGTTAAATTTATGATAGCAACAGTAATATTAACAGTTATTATTAATATATTTTATATTTTTTAATCAGTATCACCCCAAGCAAAGCAGTGCAGTGTGTGGAGGAATTAGGAACAGAAATATTAGTAATAAGTAGAAAGAGAAAAGAACAATCAGAAGAACAGTAGATAGTGATTGACATTGCATTTAAATTTTTGCAGATTAAATTTGGCTGAAAAGCATAGAGCCAGAAAGGAGTTCCACAAGTGAGATGTGCAAGAAAGGAAACTGTCAGCACAGAAGTTATGGCTACATCTAACTAGCTCAACTGTAAATTGATGAGATCTCACCACATGTCTAGTATTGCGCTTAAAGTCATACAGTCTAGGTACCATAGTGAAGAGCTCATCTGAACAATTATCATGAAAGTATTTATAAAAAAAGGCAGAGAGAGGCAACCTTGCATTAGTGAGAAAGTGACTGAAGCTGAACTGCCAGATCAGGACAAATAATATTGCTGATTCTTCATTGGATCTTATCAAGATAAACAGCAGGGGCACTGAACCATATATGGCAGCAATATTCTAAGCATGGGCAAATGGTAGACTTATATGCAAGAAAGATATGCAAGAGAGAAAAATTGTCTTGCCCAGCACAGTGAACTGACTTTCTTAGCAGGTGTAATAATATACTGACCTTTGAACTCAGTAGTACTTCTGCCATCTTTCAATAAGTAATAAATTATGTTCTACAGAGTCTGACTAGAATAAGTGCTGCTTATTTGAATGGCTTAATAGTAATTTCCAATTTAGAGAGATAGATAGCATGTAATCTAACAGCATTACAGCCTGTATGAAGTTATTCTGAAAATCACATAGATTTCAATAATTTGTATTTGCTTTGAAAAAAAATGTGAAATTTTAAACAATCAATTTAGACATCAAAATAAAGCCCAAGTTAAATTTTGATTTGAAATTTTGAATTTTGATAGTGGCCATTCCAATATCTTGTCTCTTGCAAACCTTTTATGTTCAAGAAACTCAGAGCTAACACTAGATACATATAAATAAGGCACATAAATTCATACTTTGTTTTCAAACTGTGATAATGAGACATGATAGTCTAGTTCATGAAATCACAATAGCACTGTTTTGTTTCTCTCTTTTATTGATATTGAATTGCTCAAAGGTTTGGTCAACAATTCAAGCCCATATCATGACATTGCCACACCCTTGTTGCTTTCACTTTAGCCACAGACACCTCTGATTTGGATAAAATCCATCCTTTGGCCTGTTCATCAGGTTCATTGCCTGAGATCCATCTGAAAATTAATTTTCATGTATTTCTTTGTTCAATTTTGATGCTTTAAAAGATGTGTTTTACTGGGACGATGTTGCCTAGTGGATTTCTTGCAAATAAAGATTGTTTCAGGCCTTTTGAGTTGTTGAAGTTTATGTGATTTGCATAGATAGGTTTAATTTCAAAAGCTGAGAAGTGCTGGTTTTACGATCAATCTTTCTGTCCAAATTCAGTTCTTCTACTGTAAATTACTTTGGTCATATAGTAATATTCAAAGTATGGATGAATGATAAACTTAATATGTAAGATAGATTCTAATGGAAAAAATGTCTAGCACAATACAGAGAACCTAGCAGCAGACCTAACAATCGAATCAATATAATCTTTCCATTTTATGTCAGTGGAAAATGTTAACCTGAAAAAGTACAATGAGTCACTCTTCTGGAGGTTAGCATCAGCCATGCTGATAGAACAAAAAAAAGGGTTCTCTCATAAAATTAAAAGAGAGTAATTTTGTTTTGAAGATGTTAAAATAAATAACAAACTGTATCTCATTTTTGAGATCAGCTGTCAATTTGACCTTATCAGACTTACTATTAAGACAGGAGTAAATTATTTGTGTCATTAGCATAGATATCAAGTTGAGAACTGGTAACATCAGATGGTCATCGATGAAAATTAGGAACAACGTAAGTCCAAGTTTTGAGGCCTGGGGAACACCTACATTAATACAAAAATATCGAGAAGAGTGACCATTCAAAATAACTTTAATTTTGCAATTTGATAAGAAAGATTGACTCAGTTGAAAAATTCATCCAGAAATACCATAACCTCTTAACTTGTGAAGAAGACTAGTATGCAAACTCTGGAAAATGCCTTTGAGATATCCAAAGTAACAGCCTGAGCTTCACCATTCTTGAGAGACACTTTCAGCAATAATCTATGCTATGTATTTAGAGATTCTTGATAAAATACAAAAAAGAATATGCAAGGTCCTAACCTAGCATCTCAGTCACTTTCTCATGGCCATAATATAGCTTCCCTGTGCCTCTTCTATAAATACTTTCATAGTAATTATTCTGATGAACTTTCCTCTATGCTATAAAGATTTATGAATTTAAGTGCAGTATTAGATTGGCAGCAAGGTCTCATCATTTTACAGTTGAAGTGGCTAGATGTTACTACTATAAGTAATATGCTATCAGTTACTTATCTTACACTTCTTGCTTGTGGAACTCTCTTCCAGCTTCTTCCTTCTGAGACAACTTAGATTTTCAAAAATTTAAGTGCAATGTTAATCTTTAATCTTCTGTCTTCTTAATTCCTGCACTTTTATTGTTCTCTTTCCTTAATAGTGCTTTTGTTTTTTCTTTTGTATTCTCTCACACTCAGTAACACATTGCATCAGTGGCTTTATTGCTTTGCTTGGGGTGAAATGATTGATATATATAGTCCTACTATTGACAGGGCCCAGGCTACCCAAAATCTATGTCTAGGAAGGATGTCATGCATTTTCTGGGAATGGCAAGGTTCTATAGAAGGTTTTGCTCTAACTTCTTTACTGTAGCTGCATCCCAAATCAATTTGCAACAGTGTTTCTTCTAGACTGAACATAAAATTTTGTTATCCTCAAATTCAGTGAACTCTTGACCATACGAAATGCTTCACTCTCCAGTCTCAAATGAATTGGTGAGGTTCTACTATATTTCAATGACAGTAGTCATGTGCTATATCCAGTTTCCTTTTGTAGCAAAAAGTTGAAACTCCACCAGAAGGCATACTCAACCAATGAATTGAAGACCCTGACTTTGGTACTGACTCTCAAAAAATCTGATTGCCATTTCCTAGAAAAATGCTACTGTATTCATATTGTCAGATGACAATATGAATACAATAGTGTTTTCTAAATTCTTCTAGTAGCTAAGGACATTTTGTTTGTTGTTAATAATGTTATGAATAATCAAGAGAGATCTCTGTTTTGATACTCACCTCTTTGAGAGAGCTATTTTTGGGACTATAAAAGGAATATACACAAACCTTGTATTCTCAGTTGAACAAAGCTCTGACCATGTTAGACCTTTTTTCTGTCACTCTGAGAATCCTTTGAACCGCTAACTGATGTTATTCTGTTAAGTTTTGATTTATTTTTACTGTTTTTCTTACATTCGTTTTGACTGTTTGTAAATTTTTGATTTTTCCTTTTCATTTCCTTATCCTCCTCATTTTTATTTTTACTTTATTTTGCTATTAATTTTTTATTATTTAACTTTTTGATTTTCTCTTACAGTTTATTTTTCTTTTTTAAATTTATTTTCTTCCTGTACCCCCTTCCCAAAGTTTATCTGTTTATTTTTCTTTCTACGTTTTCTGTTTGACTTTATTTTTCCTTGTTTATTATTACATGTTAATTTATTCTGTGTTCTTTCTTTTAAATATCTGTAAAGTTCTGTGTTTTATCTGTTAATTTCCTCTGTGATATATTTGTTTGTAAATTTTGTTTTTATTTTGTATATTCTATCCTTTTTTTTCTTTCCTTGTTTTTTTTTGGGTTGACTGTTTTCTATCAGCAACCATATTGTAAATTGTTACATTTATCATTTCGTATTTTATTTGTATAGCATTTTCTTACTTTTCCGTTTATAACTCTTTGTTTTATTGTATAATTTGTTGCTTTATTGTCTGTCGTCTTTTTTAATCTTTTGTACATTCTTCGTTTTTGTGACTGTTTTAAATTTGTTGTTTCGTCTTTAGGCGAACCTTGTTAACTTGTTCTCGTCTGTCATACATCTATTTGTTTTGCATTCTTGTTTGCTTAAATTTGTTTCACCTTTAAGCAAACCTTGTTTCTTTGTTCATATATTTAAACTTTTTGTACGTCCTTCTGTTTTGTGTTTGTCCTTTTTTTAAATTTGTAGTCTCGCTTACGGGCGAACCTTGTTTATATTGTTTCTCGTCTGTTTTTCCGTTTGTATCGTCATTATTAATTTTGTTGTCTCGCTGTTAAGTGAACCTTGTTTATTTAATTTTACCTTTTGTAATATTGTTTACATTATTGTCTCATGAATCTTGTTCCGTTAAGTTTATTTGTCTGTTTTTCAAATTTTTTTTTTGTCGCCTATAGGCAAAACATAACCATTTTTTTCTGTTTATCACCCCTCCCCTTCCTTTTGAAAATGGATAAAAAAAAGAAAATCCACTCCTATCTAATCATAAAAAAGAAACCGAAAGTGGCCGACCTTAGAAAGTCGGTCAAGAAACATCTTTTCTCAATCAAAAAAGACCCCCCCAGATAAAGACAATCATGAGGAGTACCCTGCACTACCATTTTCACTCTCTAATGAGGAAGCCGTTGGTGGCCAAGATAATTCAAAACAAAATATGGAGGCCATTAATGGTCAAAAGAATGTGACCAGAAATATGAAAGCCAATAATGGCCAAAACAAAAATAAGACGACAACTAATGCAGAGGCCGGGGAATCGCCCTGTTGTTGGAAGTCCCCCCCCCCAAAGTGCATTATTGATGTAGCAGAGTTCTTGGAGCGTGCCAAGAGTTACGCACAACTTGTCGTAGAAGGTGGGCTCTTGGAGGACGCCATAGAACTAAAGAAGATCGAGAAACGAATAGTGTCAGTCTTCATCGTCGACAAGTGTCTGCACAAAATTTGTTGTTCGACGAAAAACACAGTGGTAAAAACACTGGAGTCCCAGGGTTTTAAGCCACTAAGAATCATTAAGGGCTTGGGCTTTTTCATGTGGGACAGATTGCTACCTATGCCAGAAGATTGCATTAAGGCAACTAGCAGAGAAATAATTATGAAATATCTTATTCTTATTGGAGTACGAAGGAAAGAGAAGGACCAGTATAGTAAAATACGAGGTCCCTCCTCTGGTTATCGGGGAATGCCTGACAACTTTCTTGTCGCAGTATGGAGAGATACTGGGTGCTTTCTGCGATAGCTTGACCAGGGGATGGAGTTTTGATATAATGTTAAACTGAAAAGCCTTCCTCTCCATCCCCAAATGTCTGAAAGTAGGGAACCTGAAGCTACCAGTTGTTGTGACCGGTCGCAAACCGGTGTGTTGGAAATGTGGAGAGACTGGTCATCTCTCCTCTTCCTGCGCAGAGAAGAAGGCCTATGGAAGTCAAGCCCCATTCAACCAAATTCCTCCTCTGACTGCGTCTTTAGATACCGCCACACCTGTAATGGGCATGCCAACCTCCAAGACCAGAGTGGTGAAACCCCCCGGTTAAGTCAATATCTAAGCCTCCATTCCTCGAAGAGCTTTTGCCCACTGCAAGTGCAGTTGTGGAGAAGGGAGAGGGGGAATGGCAGGTTGCTGGCAGGGCCAGAGGGAAGTGCCAGACAGCGGATCCCCTGAAGCCACCAGGATGAAAGACACTGACAGTCCCAGTCCCTCAGTCAACATTAAGGGCGATGCCCCAGACTCTAAACCTACTCTCAGAGAGTTACAAAAGAAATATGACCCAGCTTTTGAAAAAACTGAGAAGATCAAGTAATGGACAGAGAAACTGGATAAGCAAAAGATCTCTACAACTTAAAAAGGCTACACACTCTACCTCCTCTGCCCAACATGCTCAACAAACACCTCCCTCAACCCCTCTCTGTAGGGACCTCAGTCATAAAAAGACCTCCCCTGTTAAAAAAATCACTCCCTCCATAAAAAAAAATCTTCTGCCAGAAAAATCTTCTGCCCATCCCTCAACGCCTCTCAGTAGAGACCCCAGCCCTTGCAATCAATCCTATACACCTCACTACATTCCCAGTCCTTCCTCCATTAAAACTCCTGTAATGCCCACTTCTCTCAACAAAAGACAAAGAAGTCCATCACAGGACTCAAAAGACAAAAGAAACAAAAAGATGCCTAAAACTATATACAACTCAGGGGAAGATGTATGCCGCATTACCCAAGCACAAGCGGAGAAGGCCCAGTATTATGGAAATAGAATCAAGGACTTGAAATATCTCCTCTCTGTCAAGCAATATGCTGACAGAGATATTGAAGATCATAAGAATTTCCCACAGGCCGAGAGAGTGTTAACAGTAATTAAAACTGGGATGGGGGCTTGCAAAGCATTGACTATGCTTGATGAGGCAATATTGAAAACAATAAATTAAAAAAATGAAGCAATTTTTGCTGGGACGGTCCCTATTTTTGTTCACCCCTTCCTCTGTAGAGCACTAAAGTTGACTTACCCATAGGATATAGGCGATCTCTCCCAAGACTGCTCCATCAAGATTGAGATGGGCCACAGGTCGATGGGGAGGTTGTCAGTATCCTGACCCCGTCCATGTTTAATCCAGGTAAGCAACACTAATCGGTTTTCACTATGTCTCTCTGGTTAGCTAGCTTGAATGTCTGAGGCCTGAGGTCGGAGTCTCACAGGGCAAGGCTCTATCGTGACCTTCAGCATCTCAGGGTGGATGTATGTTGTGTGCAAGAGAACCATTTTTCTGTCTAGGGGGTTTTCCCTCTATTCAGCATGTTATGATGGACACTTGAGAGGGGTCTCTTGGCTGGTGAGCAAGTCTTTGATGGCTGTGTGTGCACTTGTCTTTGCAGATCCAGTGGGCAGACTTTGCGTGTTGGATGTTACCATAAAGGATAAGGCTCTACGTCTCATTGGGGTTTATGCGCCCAATAAGCATTTTGAGTGTTCTGCATTGTTTCGGCAGATCGAGCTGTTCTTGGCATCATCTCATTGGGTAGTTTTAGCGGGTGATTGGAATGCTGTCCTTAACCCCGATATAGATCGCATCGGGTCAAATTCAGGTACTAACAACTGGGACGTGAAACTATTTCGGGACTTTGTTGACAAGTTTGATCTTGTCAATAAGTACCAAAGTGAACACCCTCGGGAGGTAGTGTAGACTAATAGTAGCAGCTCGGCTACCAAGGTGTGTTCTAGCTACCTCGACTGGAAATTGAACTGCTCATTATTTGGGGAGCAAGATTTCCGGGACCAGCTGCTACTAATGATACAGAGGGAACTGACGGGGGCTGTGGTGGGAAATGCCTGGTGGGATAAACTTAAATTAGAACGTTTGCTGCTGATTATAGTACGGCTCAATCTAGATAGATTAGTTGCGCAAATGGCTTGTGAGCAAAAAGTTGATCGGATGATTAAATCCCGTGATAGTGGGGACATAGCCTTAGCTAAGGCAGAGTTGGTTACCTTGCTTATCATGAAGGATCAAGCTCTGGTAGTTAGGGCTAGGTTAAAAAGAATGTCTTCTGAGGCAATGAATATGGCCGCTGAACTGTGCAGAGGAAGTTCGGAGTGCATCTCAGTGACATATCACATGCATCACATTGCCGGATAAGCAGACAGTGACTACAAACGAGGGCATATGTGAGGCTTTTCGTGAGTACTTTCAGGAACTTTTCACCAAGGAGCCCAGTCTGAGCCCTGCTCAATTTGACACCTATTTAGCCAACTTTCTCTGCCTCGAGGCAACTGAAGTGGCTAGATGCAAGGATACCATAACAGAGTCGGAAATCTAGGAAGCGCTGAAACAGGTTGGCGTGGACAAATCTCTGGGATTGGCTCCGAACAGACTTGTGCTGTGAAGGGCAGGACTGTTCAGGACTGTTCAGGACAACTTTCATATGGTACACTTGATCATCGAGCAAGTTGACAGTGAAACCACGCTGATCAATTTAGATCAGTCCAAGGCCTTTGATAGGGTTGACCATCGGTTTCTGGAGGCTGTCCTTTCGGTGGCTGGTTTCGGGCTGTACTTTCGCACCTGGATCTGACTTCTGTATGCGACCCCCGGTGCGCTGGTGGAGGTGAATGGAGTTCAATCAGAGCCTTTCGTAATGTCTCACTCCATTTGTCAAGGTTGTCCGCTTTCGCCTTTGCTTTACGTTCTTGCGTTGGAACCTTTCATTCACAAGTAAAAGACGAATCCGGTCCTATGCGGAAGTTCCCTACCTAGTGTGACCACCTCGCCCAGGTATTCTGCCTATGCTGATGACGTTTTGGTTCTTGTGTCGAGCAGGGTCGAGATTGACGAAGTCAGCAAAGAAATCAGTGGTTATGAGATGGTGACAGGGGCCAAGATTAACCACGATAAGTCTGTTGGTTTGCAGTTGGGTGAGTGGGAGGGAGTTTCTCTTCCCAGACCTTTCCTCTGGACGATGGGCTGGTCAAGATTCTCGGCGTCTGGTTTGGTCCTGATCTCCAGTTGGATATGAATTGGTCAGAGGTGCAAGAGATTGCAATTAATTTGTGGAGTTGGAGGAATCTTTCCTTAAAGGGGAGGGTGGAAGTATGTGTTTCACACATCTACCTGATTCTCCTTACCGACTCTCTTTGCTTCCACTTTCATATGACTGGCGTTAGTGAGGCTCTTGTTCTCCTTCTTGTGGGGAGGCAAGGCCGCCAGAGTCTCTCGGGAAATCTGTTGCCTTCATCCATCTGAAGGTGGTCTAGGTATGCCTAGCATTGAGATTCATCAATATATGCTTCGCATCGGGTTCCTGGATCGATTGTGTCATGAACCGGATTAGGTGGGAACCTTCTGGAAGGAAGACGCCCGTAGGAACTTCCCATCCCTAAGAAGTGTGCACTCATACGAGGAGGAGGCCCGCCGTTTACCCAAAGTTGAGTGCTCCTTCTACCATAAATGTTGTTGTGCTCTGAAACGCCTCTTATAGGCATCGGATGGCCTATCCAATGTCCAAGCATTGTCTCGTAAGGCATTATATCAGGTGTTAGTTAGGGGGGCCGTTCATGATGAACTGATTGACGAGCTCGGTCTTACAAAACAGGAGGCTCACTCAATATGGCCTTGGGCACCTGTGTTGAAATGTCTCAATAACAATAAGGCATCACTCACCTGGCTGGTGATGTGTGGGGCCCTCTGAGTTGCCAAGAGACTTTGCACAATGGGCTTGGAGAAATATCCAAACTGCCACCACTGTAGTGGGGAAGTCGAGACCATTGGTCACGCCTTCTTCCATTGCAGGATGGTAGCGCCGTTGTGCAGGTATGTTGAAGGCTTCATGGTTTGCATGCTGCCTGGAAAGTTCTTTGTCCTTGAGGCCACTTCTGTTTGTAGCAATGTGGCTCTACCATTGACGAAGACTGAACATTATGTGTCCTTATGCTTGCTAGGTGTTATGAGAGTCATGATTTGGACAACATGTTAGAAGGGATTCTATGAAGGCGAGAAGTTCACTTCTTCCCAACTGATCTTATACTTTAAGCATCAGCTTAAGGTTAAGATTAGGATGGAAAGGTGGCGACTCACTTCATCAGAATTCGGAAAAAGGTGGGTGAATCTTGCGCATTTGTGTCGTGTGAAAGGGGCTGACCTGAAGTGGCACTTTGATGCTGGTTAAACATCAGGATATTGCTTGCCTGGGTTGAACACCAGCAACCCATGCAAAATTAGGTTAGCTTAGGTTTAGTTTAGATTCTTTAGTTTTCTTTTTCATTAAAACTTAGCTAGGGTATGTATGCTCATTGGCCCCTTTTATTTCTGTCCCTATTTTTCTTTAAGTTTAACTCCCCATCCCCTCTCTCATTAGATGGTCAGTGACATCAGTTCTTTGGTGGATGCGGGGTGTCTTTTGTTTCGTGTGTGTGTTTTCGTATTTGTTGTTGTGTTTAAATGAGTGCATGTCTGTGTGAGTGCTTGGGATGAACGTTTGTTTTATATTATTATAGTCCCACATTAATTTTGTCCAGTTAACTGATGTTTCTGCCACATTTAGTGATTGTGGGGGGGTTATTACTAACATGATTTTGTTTGGTTTCTTGTAAATAGTTATTAGTTCATACTGTAAATACTCATTGGGGCTAGTTTTTAACAATTTTTAAATTGTTGTTTTATTCCCCTCCCTCCCCCCCCCAGACGATATATTGTACATATGGGGACTAGTTAGTATTTTCATGGAGACATTGAGGTATTATGGTGGGTGTGGTGAGAAAGGTATGTAAGAATGTGTCGTTTTGGTGCAAGGAATATTGTTAGTATGATTGGGTCAGCGTTTGTGGCTAGCTAAGTTTAAAGTTAAGACAGAAAACTGACCCTTTTTCCCCTTCCCCATTTCAGCCTTGTGCCACATTTTCTGTCATTACAGAGTTAAATAAACTCAGTTGAATAAAGCTTTCTTAAAGCCTACACCTGTGTACTTTTGTCATTACAAATAGTTACTTTGTTTTTAATAAATTCATTTTGTTTTTGAATTGAAAAAGTCCACATTGGATGAAATGCATTGACAGTTTCCCTGTTGTCTTTTACCTTTATACAAATTACATTATATAAGACCTTTACTTTGTTTAACCATGTTTAACCTGTTATTTTGTTTAGCCATATTTTTATACACGGTTTTATGACTTACTGAATATAACATTTTTTAATAGCATTTTTCTTAAAAAGATTAAAAGATTGTTTTTACATTCTTGCAGTCTTGCAGTCACTAAACATTAGTTACAATATTTTCTGTTCTCAAGAAACATTTTCATCATTTAAGAAATTGACTTTATTTATGAAATTTTTGTAAGTATATCTCTAATTTTTTACCAAGTAAAAAAGGATACATAAGAACTTTGCAATTGTTCACACGCATCAGTTAGAACCTTTGTTACTTTTACTACAAACCATAGTAAATCTGTATAAATTGTGAAAACAGAATGTGGAAGAAAAAAGAAATCTTGTTTTTATTTCTTTAACAAAGAAGCTTCCATTTGATAATCTGTAGAATTTATATAGAAAAGGATTATGGGATTAAGAATTTCAAATTTAATTTGATAAGATAGAGAGCATCTTCCTCTTGGAAAATGTAACTTGACAATTATTAAAAAAAAATTAATAATTTTACAGTACAGCTTAATATGTGAATTATAAAACAATTTATGATTTAAGATTAGAAGGAAACAAGTAAATGAGACAAAAGTTACATTATGGGTATGTCTGCTTTAATTATTTGATTTAATTAGTAAAAGCTTCAATGAATAAGTTTTATTGCACCATAATGCATAAAATCAATTTTATAAAAGACATCACAAAGTCAAAAAAAATTGTTGAAAGTGAATCAATGAAATTGTAGTTATTTTTCCCTTTATCCTCTGCTGGTGAATTTTTATTTTTAATCTCTTCCTCCAACTATCTGTTATAAAATAAAATAAGACATATCTTGGCTGATTTACAGGCAAATACTCAAGAGCGAGAACCGGATGTGAACGGGACAAAGCCCTGTCACAAAATGACCATTGACTTTCTTTACAAATGTCCCCGACACACGTGTTCTGGTCGAAAAATAAAATAATATTTAAAGTGCTCTATTTTTCATCCAATAAAAATGCTTCCCTCCTAATTATACTCGCTCCATTTCTTGAGCCTGTTAAGCCATAAAAATCGCTATAAAAGGGGTCACACGGAAAGTTCAACAGTCAGTCCCCAGGTGCCCAGGATAGAGACCGGTCACGTTCAGCAGCTGTCAGCAGGAGAGCACCAACCACTGTCAACATGTGTGAACTACTATGAGAGATCGACTTACATCCGAAAGCCGGCTTATGAACTTTACCACACCAAGGTAGCTGTCTCAAACCCACATGTTCCTGTTGAAATAAACCACGTAAATCTATTTCTACTGTTGTATTTCTTTCTTGCAACCACACGCTTGTCTATAACATATCTCTCCCACTCTCTTTCATATATATGTATATATATATATATATATTCTAGCATAGTACCCATAAAAAATGGTATGTTTATTTAAATTTGGTTTTTTTTTGTCTTTTTTCTGTTAAATATTTAAAACGCTAGAATTACATGTTGATTTTTTTCTTCTCTTAAAATCTATGTTGCTTTCAGTTGCCAAAAGACATTTTTCATTTAAATCTACCTTGCTCATAAAAATCCAGTAGTTTTAGTATTATTATTTAATATTATTTAAACAAAAATATTTATGACTAATTCAACAAAATGACTGACCCCGTTTAAAATGTAAATTAATTTTATATTAAGTTAACAAACAAAAAAGCAGTAATAGTTAAGAAAATAATGTCTTTACAAGTACCATTTTGAAATCTTCTATTAACTTGATACTTAATTTATCATAATTAAGAAAAAAAGTTATTGGATTTTTTTTCTATGAATTTAATATCCCAATAATAATGAAATTAGTAGTTTTAAAAAAATAACAGTATACACTTTAAACTTGAAAGATATAGTTTTGAAAGAAAGTTTTTTGTCATAAAATTTCAAAGAAAATGTTAAATTTTATTTTCACTCTTTTAAATAGATTTAACATATTTAAGTGATTATTCAAATAATTAAAAACATTAAGACAAACTAAAAAATTTAATATTTCCAATTAGCCCCAAGCGAGTGTGTGGTGTATATCCCTTGCCTATCACGAAGTTGAAGATTTGAATCTCAGCAAGACTTTCTTAATTTTATGTTTACTTTAGTGTAACTACTGCAAAAAAAAAAAAACACCACAAATGTGCTAAACTAACTTTTTTGATCAGCATAAGACACAGGGAAAAAACACTTTCAACTGGGATATCTAAAATAGTATAGTACATCATTGAACATCATTGGACTATAATGTAATATGTGTCTGATATTTTAATAAAAATCAACATTATTATTGAAATGAATATGAAAAGTTACTTTCACTCTTACATTTTTGTATAAATTAGCATTGAATCTATTAATGATAATAACAACATTTATGTAAACAAGTTACAAAATCAACTTTTTGACAAAGAAATATTTTCTGAAACGTAATCTTTACAAGTGGATGTGAAGATAGCATAATGGTTACCAGCACACAAAGTGGAATCCATATACTGCATTCAAATTCAGGTTCTGTTTTGTTATATACTCTTGGAAAAGACATGGATCCATCTTTCAGATATGGGGTAAACTGGGCAGAGCAGACTGGACTCTCCTGTCTTTGGTGGCTGTGAGGAGAAATATAACTTTGAATCCAAATCCCTACTGCATTGTGAGAATGTTATGGGTTTAACCTTACACAAATCTGGAGTGGAGCCTGTAAGACAGTTGGTAACTTCAACAACTATGCTGGTATCAAACTATTTATTTAGTTTTCCTTTTTCCTTTTGACTTGTACCAGCAATGTCAAGAGAGGGCATATTGACAAATGGGCAGGCCAAGATCATCATAGGACTTGTTTAAGCTTAATAGCACTGTGCACTACACAATCATCTATAGAAATGGATGGATAGATGCCAACACAATTTAACCTTAGATTGCAAAAAGTTATTGTGTATATATATATATATATATATATATATATATATATATATATATATATATATAAACTTTCATTGAAAACATTCAACAAAGAAAATTTAATTAATCTTTTATTGAGTTTTCCCAGCAATGTAACATTTTTTTTCTGTTTTTCAGGGGTTAAAGAATATAGGCATTGTCCATAGTTATAATTGTTCTGAGCACTTCTCTAGCTATTATCAAGGATGGTGAAATTCTGTGTGTGGTTGCTCCATAATAATTTTACAGTTTGGAGTTTGAGTGATTTGTATGCTTCTTGGTGGTCATGTGCTATGCACAGCCAGTTGACCAGGGCAAGACTTTTAATTTTAGAACACTTTTAACATGCCGTCTCCTCTGCTAAATAGTGTGAAATTGTTAGTGGGAAAATAAAGTTTAATAAGCAGAACCTTTCTAATGATGAGCTGTCTACAACTATGTGACCTAAAAAAGATCCTTGTATTATCAACTTGAATTTTCCTTAAAGGTTCTTGGAAGTTATGAGTAGTAGTTAATGTTTATTAATCACACCAGGTGGCATGTAAGACGTTTAATCAGTGAAGTAGTGGTGTGTTGACAAGTAACACGGTCTTGTAGAGGGCAATGGAATTGGTACACTATATTGGTCACTGTTAGTTTAGATTTGATGGGGTCATTTCAGTTTGTGATGACAAGTTTTGCGGTCTTCCATTTTCTATAATATATTATGAACTTTGTTTTCTTGGAGTTACAGCAGAAATAAGGTGTTTAATAAATTTCCTTATAGCAAATTCATCTTGCTTATAGTTATTGTGCATCTGGTTACAATAAAATATATATTGTTGTTTGGGAAGAGGAATTTTGTACACTCAATTTACAAAGTTAGTTATCACTGCTATTTTATATCTTTTGGGCCATTGACTATCATAGTTTAGAATACAGGAGTTCATATTAGTTAATTTGTTATACAGCTAAGTGATAAATTCATTGGATTTTAGCTCTATCCCAACATCAGGGAATGGGATCTTATTATGTACCATGGCTTCATAAGTGAATTTTAGTGTTGAGTTTTTCAAAGGATGATTTTAGATTTGGGATTTTATCTGTGTTTTTTATCAAAACAGAAATGTCATCCATGTACCTTGTGTAGATTTCAGGTTTATCATTTGTTTTAAATACTTTGTTTTTGATGTAGGACATGTAAAATTCTGCAAAAGCAAGACCTAAAGGGTTTCCTATGCTAACACCATTAGTTTGGATATATATGTTACCATTATGGCCAGAGAATGGAGCTTGCATGGTGCCTGCAAGGAGTAGTTTCTGGCGGATAGTGGGTCGGATTTTAGGTGGGGGGTAGTGTCGGGTGTTTGTAGACACAGTCACTAATTATATTGATTGTTTCCTCAACAGAGGTTGGTAAAGAGGATTTTGACATCCAATGAGGCCATAGTATAGGATTAACTGCTTTCAGGATGTCATTAGTTGATGCTATACTGTAGTTGTCGGTTGGGTATGGAGAAATTATGTGGTTGAGTGTTTCTCATAGTTGGCATACGGGTGGAGGTATTTGGGATATGATAGGTTGGAGAGGAAAACCTGGTTCATGGGTTTTTAAAGTACCATACATATATCCTGGTTGGTAATCACCAACTATTTTCATGATTTTTAAGCTATCGGCATCTGCATTATTCACTGTGATTAGTTTATTTACATGCTTTTTTAGTGTGTCTGGGATTTTTCTTTAATTTGGTGAATTTAATTGTGTTGTCTAGGATAAGAGCTTTTGGTTTATAGGCTTGTCAGTTGAGAAACACATAATTATTGGTTTTATTATTTATAATGATGTTGGGGTTGTTGTGTAACTCTCTTGCGGCTGACTTGAGTTTGCCTGTAAGTTTGTTGTGTTGGTTGTGCATCAAATGTTTTTTTAAGCCTTCAGCTTTTAAGAAATCTTTTAAGATTGGGTGCACCTTAACTGATTTTTCTGTTGTGAGGCATTGTATAGATTGGTATAGAATTTTGATTTTAGTTTTCTTTTGGAGAGATGCTCATATCTAGGTTGAACGTGACAATTCAGGGCAATATTTAGGAATTTGGCTTGGTTGTTGGTGAGTTTGTGGTCAGACAATTTTAGGAAGTTACATTTACCATTAGGTAGTACAATGTTTCCGTTGTATCAGTTAATTAGTTTTATATATACATATATATATATATATATATATATATATATATACAGGGTGTTGCAGAAAAATCCAACACTTGACAAAAAGAAAACAAAATAAAAAGTTGTATATGCAGAGGCCCAACAGTTTATTTAACAACTGTTAGTTACATACCACATTATTTTTCAATGTAACTGCCGCCTCTAGCAAAGACCATCTCAATGCGGGCACAAAATGAGCCACACCATGTCCTTGTCTATAGCGGTGAACACCTCCATGATGGCAGCCTTCAAAGAGTCAACCATGTTGTGGGCATGCTTGTTGGTCTTGGCCTCAATCACGCCTCAGAAGAAATAGTCAAAGGGGTTGTAGTCGGGTGAGGAGAGCAGCCACAAGTCCAGCGATCAGTGGTGAGGAACATTGTTGAGCAGCCACACCTGGGTCGTCTTAACCATATGTGCATGAGCGGAGTCCTGCTGGAAAACATAGGGGTGTCCGGCAGTGATCTCATCCATCCAGGGCTTCACCACACTCCTCAGCACCTTCTGGTAGAACTCAGTGGTGACTCTTAGGCCCTTTTGAAAGAAGAACGGAGGCATGACATCCCCCTAGCTGGAGATGACATGAAGGACCATGACGAAGGAGGGAAACTTTGTATGCTTCACGATGGGAACCTCCTTGATATCTTTGCAGATCCACCTGTTGTTATGCCTATTGCTCATCAGAGAAGAAAGCATCCCGGCAGACCCATGCTTGAGCTCGTTCAGCAAAGCCACTGCCTTGACCTTCCTAGACCCCTTGGAGGCATTTGTGATGAGCATATGCAGTGAGACTTGCGGCAGGAGAAGTAACCAATATCCTTCTTGATAGTTTGGCTGATCATTGACTTGTGACAGCCCATGTCAGCAGCAATCTTGGCGTAGCTCTGGCTTCCATCACTGTCGACTGTCTCCTTGACAGCAATGACGAACTCGTCAGTCCTAATGGCCAATGAACGAATGTTGTGGGCCTTTCGTTTGGCAGTAAACTTGTCCTTGTTCTCACACGCCTTCCACTTCCTCCAAATGTCCATGACCATCGTCCTCTTGAACCCAAACCAGGCCATCACTTAAGCAGGCTTCTTCCCGGCATGAAAAGAAGCTACTACTGCTTGCTCTTTGCTCATATTCCATCCTAGAAAAGGGTAGAGAGAAAAACGTTAGTTAGTTGTCAAACTGTCGGGTATCTGCATATACAACTTTTGTTTTTATTGCCTATTTTGTTTTCTTTTTGTCAAGTGTCAGATTTTGCTGCAACACTGTGTGTGTGTATATATATATATATATATATATATATATATATATATATATATAAAAGCTTCATCATAGACTAAAATATGGAGAAAAGAAAGAAAGAAATTCTGGTATTTTTACTTTTGTGTTTGATTTTCATTGTTCAGTTATGTAATATGTGCATTTGATTCTTTTAAATCAATGTTAGTATAATTTATGACATTCCAAATTCAAGGAGAAATGACATATCCATCTGAAGTTTCAAGAAAATAATGTATTTCAAGCCTATCTGAAAACTTAAAATATTGCAATATCCATATAATTGTATAAAAATTCTAGTTTCTCTTTGTGGGCATCTGATGATAATCTATATTCATAATTGTGTGCGTATGTATAGTAGACATTATGTTTGTTGGTTTTTCACAGGGTGATTTTTACACACATACTTTTTGTTTTAGATAAACATATGCTAGTTTCTTTAAGAATTGATTTATTAACAGTTGGCAATGAAATATAATTTGATGTGTGTTTATAGTTGGTAATATTGTTATTATTATTATTAGGATCTCAAAGTACTTTCTCCTTAAATAATTACGTTCTTTTTTTAATTAGGGTGGAATTAGTAAAATTAAAGTTATAGCCATTTTCTCCCTGTGTAATACAAGATTTTAAATGATTGTCTAAACATAAATATTTTTGTGTTCATAGACATGGTATATATGTATAATGTCTCCCCTATACAAACTTTTTCATATTTTAAACAATTTATTTGCTAAGTACTGGCATTTGAATTAGTGTTGAATTTATTTTTCTTTCTAATTATATTTCCAATTGTCTTGGATGTGGTGGTAAAGATCCTAGTATTAGTGATAGTAGAAAAAGTGTTAGAGTGTAGGATTATGAATTTTGTGTTGTTTTTGTTAGAAATGTTATTGGTAGTATCTATTTGGGGTGGGGGGTTGTAAGCTTGTTTTCTATCATTGAGGATGAAATGGTGTGGGTAGTGAAGAAGTCTAAATGTTTTCTAAATATATTTCTTTTCTTCACTTAAGTATTCTAGGCTACATATACTAAGGGCTCCGAGGTAGAATCCTAAATCTAATCCTGATTTTATTTTTTGAACAAGATGGGAATAGAATTTAATTAAACAATTTTTGTTAGTGGGTTTATGATAAATTTTAAAGTGTAAGTTTTTATTGTTACATATTAATAAAATGTTGAGGAAAGTTAGAGATTTGTTTATTTAAAATTCATGTGTGAATTAAATGGTAGGTTCAACCTTATTAAGTTTCATTATTATTATGTCTAGTAGATTTATATTATGATGATATAATATCTTAGGTAAGTAGAGCTTTTAGGTATGATCTATGTCACCCCCCTTGAATTTGGAATGCCACAAATTATTGGTTTAAAGAATCGAATGCACATAATACATGATTGACCAATGAAAATCAAACGACACAAAAGTAAAAATATGAGAATTTCTTTCTTTCTTTTTCTCTATATCTCAGTCTCTGATGAAGCTTTAATAAAAGCGAAACATGTTAGATTGATAAAATATTTCCTCTTTATTTGTTATCTTATCATTTTGTCTATATTTGATCCAAATTCATGCACACACACACACACACACAAGTTATTTGTTTAAATTGTAATAACTTGCATATCTTGTGGTTATATAATTTAAAAATAACTTTTTTTTTTTATTTATGATCAAGCAACTATCCTACTGAAATATAGCTCTTTAAGAATAAGTTTACAACTCTATTGAGTGATCAGTTAATATGGAAGTATTTTTAAGAAATTCTTCACATATCAAAACAATATGTAGCTTCAATATAATGTATGAGTGAAAACAATAAAAATGAAAACAGGTTTTTTTATAAAACATTATTTAATTTTAGAATGTTTAGTATATTTATTTTTCTTCAAGGAAAGGGAATTTAATGAATACAGCTATTGAAAGAATTTAATATTTTATTAATGAATAAAATTTTACATTTAAATCTTTAATTTTTCTGAATGTAAAATATTAGTGTCAACATTTGTCTTTGTTAATTCATGCATTTTTCATTCTTGCACATATTTTATTAGAAGGCAAGATGGATTTATAAAACTGCTTCAACTGGTTTGAAGAATTCAAAGAATACAGCAAAATAAATATTTAATATAAATAAGGTATTCTTTGCAAAAAGCATAAGCAATGATTAAAAGTTATTAAAATGTAGTATTATTAAATAATTGAATGATAGTTGCATATAATTCAAAGATGTTTATCAATTAAAACAAAACTGAATAATTATTTACTGGTTTATTAAATGAAATAAATATCTTTTTGGTTTGAAAGAAAATCTCGTGCAAAACCAATAAATAAAAATATATATATAAATTTCATAAGAAGAATGCACATCAAATTTCGGCAACATGATTATTTCCATTGTTAACTACAAGACTGCTCCGAAAGTAATACATCCGATTTATTTCTTTGTAAATTACAAGGGAGTAACATAACACTGTTGAGTAGAGCAAGTTTTTATCTACAAAACATTATTTTTCCATATAGTCACCACCATTGGCTATGCATTTTATTAGCAATAAACAAGAAAGAGCCTGTGTGTGTGCGTGTGTGTGTGTGATGCACTCATAAAAATATGTACCAACAGAGGCTACTTACTTTTTCATACATGTTGTCACTACTGAAATTCATTAAACACAACTGTGTTCACATCACCTGTTTGGTCTTTATAAACATTCAGCATGCATTGATGAATGTCAATGGGTACAATTTTTATACCTGGAGGAATTCAATAATAACCTTTGTACACACTTTCATGTTAGATACCATTTTGCCTAGCTGATATCTGTAACAAGGCAACAAAGGTCTAAGTTATTGGTCGGAACTTGTCCTAGTGCCAACATAGGAGGTATTACTTTCAGAGCAATCTTCTCAATAATTGGCCTACTCAGCAGGTGAACACTAAATGATTATATGCAGACAAGTTTGTCAATAATTTTCTTGTTAATGAATCCATAATTGATAATTGATAAACAGCAGTTATTATTACTATCTCAATTATCAAACTATCAAGATAATAGTGTGCAGTAGGAATTAAGTGAATGCACCAACAATATTTTTATATTCATTTAATTCTGGTCAAGATATCAGCATAGACTGAGTTTTCAAAAAATGGATATCAGATCTAAATAAGCAGTCTAAACCAAAATATATTGCTTAAAAAATTGAATTTTAACAATTTAGTAAGGTCCTATTTTACACACTTTGAAAATACAATTAAATTTCCCAAAGTCCCTAATTTTCATTACTAATCCAAAAAATAACACCAAGATTAATCTTCATTGCATTGAACAAATGTTTTATATTACTCCTCATGTATCAGTTACCACATCTAACCACAGATCCATAAATCGAAAATATTTCTAAAACATAGTTAATATTTTAGAAGATCACTGAATATTTATTAATAAAAGCTGAAAATGTCATAAGGATGACAAAAAAAAACAATGTTTACATCTTCATCTTTAGTTGGAAATGTTAGGAGTAAGGGAGATAATCAAAACATGCGAAAATGAAATTACTTCAAAATAGAACAATCTTTACTCGAAAAAGGCTTTCTCGATTTTGTAAGAAACAGTGCAGAGGCAAATTAAGTTTAAAACATGTAATTTGCATTCATTTTTAAGATAATAGTTATTACCAAAATAAAAGTTAATGTACAACATTTTCCTCTTTCGTCTGATGTCTTAATATTGTAGGATCATAGGGTATCATGTTAGAATATAATAGTAGGATCATATTAGTAACAGATTTTATTTGTATTACACCACAGATTTTACAAGAACCCTTTTATTTATTTTTCTTAATGTGTTGTAATGAATCTAATCCAGCATTGTGAAGAAAAACTTTCACTTCTATACTCTATTCATGAGAATTATCTGCAATTTAGAAGAATGACCAGAACAGTAATTTTTTTTATCCTGGAATTAGAATTGGTTTATCTGATTAATACTAAATAAATGAAGTACTCAAGCACTTTTATAAATAAAACCTGGCATTCTTTGGAGATTTGATTCCTCTTAGAACACACTTCAATGTTAATATCTTCAGTTTTTATTTTCAAGGTGTCATTGGCCATCTCTGCATGGTCACTTTCTCCCAAAGAAACAAGCATTTTGTAGTGGATGAAAACATTTGTCACCATAAAGGAGACATTTGAGATTAGTAGTATTTTATTAGCAGATATTTCTTTAATGCATGTCTTAATTTATATATTTAGCAAACTCTGAAATTCAAATTATTAAATAGGATTTGTTTTGGTGATTCTTCATTATCAGTACAATGTCACAATTCTTTCATTTATAAAATATTTTCAAATATTAGCACAATCAGGAGAGTAGCTTTATATATATATATATATATATAAAATTAATGGATTTATTTTAATCAGACGTTTTTATTACTTCTACTAATATATGTGTGTGTATAAATTTCTTTTATAAAACCTAGCAAGTATAATTTGGCCCAGAGATTTAGTCTATACTTTTCTAAATACTCTGATAATTCTGAAGTTAGAAATTGAATATTCTTTAATGAATTTAACATTATTTTCCCTTGTTATTTTATGTTTTTTTTAAAAAATATTTTCAATTTAACATTAAACTACAAGCATTCATGTAGTAGTAGATTTAGATGATACTTGAATTTGCATCTAATACTTCTGGAACTCTTCTTCCATGCCAATTAGGCTCCCAAATCTGTTGTGTTTAGTTCTCATCTCTAGCTTTTCTGTTAACTTTATTATACAAGGAATAATAAAAAATCAACAGCAAAGAAAATGAAGAAACTTACTCAAAATTAATTATACATGTGATAATGAAAATACTTTATCTCAGAATCTCAAAATGTACTATTACTTTTATATAATCAAGAATACAATATGAAATAGATTTAGAGAAGAGATGAGGGTGGTAGAAAAACTGCAGATAAGTCCTCTGCCTAATCATGACAGCTTTGATAGCATCATTTCTTAAGCCAATGTCCAGAAATAAAATTACTCCTTTATCCCAAATTCCCACTGTTTAATAGCTGAAGAATGGATCAGATAAAAGCAAAAAAAAAAAAAAAAACACAGAAGCTAAAACTCATTACAATAAAAATGTATGTAATAATGAAAATAGTTAATTTCAACAAAAGCATTTCATTAATGCATATTTATGATTTAAGAAGAGTTGAGTGTACTTTAGAGGAAGCATATAAATGTCCAGTATATGAATAGTTAAACCACTTGGATATCACAAATTTTACAAGATTGATAAAAGAGCTATTGTTTGTTTTCTGAAATCTAGATTTTTCCTTATCACAGGGTAATAGCCCATGTAGCTTTCAATCCAGTGCTCTGTCATCAAAATTTAAGGAAGAGTATTTCAATCTGTGAAAGAAATGTTTTCTTTCTAATCATCTTCATTATTCCTGATGCTTATTGGGTTGAACAAACACATTATCTGACAGACTTCTATATGTTGAAGTGAATGCATGAAAAGGCAATTCTACTGGACAATTGTTTTGTCATTTTGTTGTAGGTAGGGGATCTTTTCATATTAGTTTCTTTCAAAAAATAAAAATGCTCTGGTGACTTCTGGACATTGATGGGTAGTATATAAAAGTATATGGTATTAAAATGTAAGTATTAAAATTAAGTATTATGTAATGAATGAAAGAAAAAAACAAAAGGCATATTCTTTATAGTTGATAAAGCTGTATCTACAATGTTGTCAGTTTCAATGTACAGAGTCAAAAACAAGAACATGGTTAATGCTTGATAGAAAGGGAATCTTTTATTTCAAATACATAATGATGTATCCTTTCTATGTTGTCAGCACTGCTTCTATGATTAGACTATGGTACAAAGATACAGAGGGAATAAAATGAAATTATAGATGATGTTATCAATTCATGTTGCATCCAAGTCTTTTGCTGGAACTAATGAAATTGGATAGGGTGTATCATTTACTTTATGATTAAGTCCACTTGACTCAATTTTAAAACTTTGGTTATCAATACTTTCTAATTCATCAGTTAGTTTCAATTGTTTGGGAGGAGAGGGACTTGTGACATCATCACTTTCACAATAAGAACGTGGCTGCCAAGGTTCTGATAAATCGTCACGTACAAAAACTTGTGTTTGAGATTGTCTTGATGGTAAAGAGGATAGGAAATCTTTCTCATGGTATCTTGTCATACTTACTGGACTTGATGGCTCTTGTTTTACATTACTAGTGACAATAGTATAATCTGAGTCAGAGTCTGATGGACTAATAGTAACACATGACCTCTCCTCTGGGGATAATTTCAGGCCAGGTGTAGGTGACTGATTACTGGAATAAGGAAGCTGATGATCATTAGAACTTGTAGATAAGATTTGTAAATGTTGAACAGGTCTTGATACTGTTTGTGTGATATCTCCACTTGGAAGGCTGAAGAAAGACACTCCACTTGATGTAGGTGCTGATGTGACAGATGGCTGTAAAGGGTCCAAATTAATGGCAATATCTGTTGTACTACTGTTATTTACAATAGATGCCTGTGACAGTGAGGTGTTGTTGGGAAGGTTGACTTGGTTGCGATATAAACTGCACATATCCTGTAAGTCTTGTAAGTTTAGGATTTTAGAGATACGCTCCATATCCTCAAGCACATCCACATTTAGAGAAACAACTCCTTCATACATATATTTGGCAAATGCCCATAATGCATCACCACCAATTTCCTGTGGAAATGTCAACTGGAAACATCCTGAAGTCAGATCTGTATTTGGTAAACTGAGTAACTGAGGGCTGAGAGCCACCAATACAATTTTGTGCACCTAGAAAACAAAAAAAAAAGATTATGGCATATGTTATTGTTGCAAGTTAAATTACAAAGTTATGAATGAAAATTTCATTTGGTTAGATATCTAAATAATATATTGAGAATGAAAAATCATTATTGGATATTGCCAATCAAAGATAAATGAATATTAGCAAGAGTAAAAATGTTTTATTTTGTTTTTTTTTTATAAAGCCAGAAAATATTTTTAGAGTGTAATTTTTTTTTTTAGATAGTAATTATTTTTAGTGATACAAGTCTTTGATTGACCCATAGCTGGGGGAGAAGAGGTGAATTCTTTCCTTTCGCAAGGGTATTTGTGCATAAGTGAATATAATGAAACCAACTGGAATTAGAACTCACCTCTCCGATTTACAAGTTAGAGCCATTATTCATTACACCACCCACACATTTTGGCTTACAGCACCTGGTATTCCAATGTGGTCACCCATCTAGGTACTAACTAAGCTTGAAGTTTCTTAACTTCAGTGATCGTTTGGAAACCAATAAGCCTAAGAGTGAAAATGCTGCATGATCTAAACATACTTGCTTTAGTTTTCTAGAGTCAAAAGAAGTTCACTATTTACATTATTTGGACTATTGTCTTCATCTTTGTCGCCATATCTATTACAACGTTTCGGCCGTTGTATGCTCCAGCCTTCTTCAGGCGTTTGGAACGTTGAACTGAACCCTCAAAGACATATGGCACAGTGGATAAAGGCGTTGGTTAGATCCAGTGACAGGGCCCAAAGAGCACGAGTTCAATATCTGGTTAAAGCAGTAGAGAACTTGGAGAGGGAAATTAACAGGAGATAACTGATATCCATTAAACATGGCATGTGGAACTAGAACAGTCTACCCCAGTGAGCGAAATAAAGGGTTCAGTTCAACATTCCAACCACCTCAAGAAGGCTGGAACGTACAACGGCCAAAACGTTGTAATAAATATGGCGACAAAGATGAGGACAATAGTCCGAATAATGTAAATAGTGTACATAATACCTCATCTCAGAAATATTGACAGATATCGAAAGAAGTTTTTTTAGCAGAAGTACACAACAAAGATTAAGAAACACTGAAACTGAATGAATGATGTTTACAACAAAAATGATAATCCTACTGACCATAATCTTCATAGTTCCATTTCCTATAGTTGCATCACACAGCTTTCCTTTTTTCCACAAATCTGCCATATTGGACAGCATGCTTCCCTGGTGCTTATGGATCACATAAGAATGTGTAGGGGTGTCCACAGCTTTCCTTATAGTTTTAGCAACATTTCGATCCCTGAAGAAAAAGAAAGAAGAAAATGCAATTTTGAATTAATCACAATAGTATGAAATTTTAATTATTATTGTTATTATTTTAAGGAAACTGCATTTGGGGAATAAGTCATCATATTGTTAAGTTTTAATTATTAGTAGTACTAATTTTTCTTCTAAACATACATTTTCCAATTAACTTCACGTTGCAAATTCTCTATGATCTGTTACATCTAAAGAGAATTTAAAAACAAAATTTTAAAAAATCTTAAAACAAAGTACAGTAAATATTGTACTATTTTCCTTTATTTTTCAATTTTGTTGGATTAATGTCATTTTGTGGTTTCATTTGTCCAGAGATAATTGATATTCAACTGTATATGATTTAATTAAAGTTGAATATAGCTGTCACAATCCTTGCAGTATAATTATAATCATTTATCACTAACAAATATACCAGTTCTGTTTTGTTTGTAATAAATCTACAGGAGATTATATTCTTTTGTGTTCCCATACTTCACTGGTACTTAGATTATTTTATCTTGTGATTATGCATTTGATATTAATTTACAATTAGAAGTAAATGCAAATTAGTTTTAAGAAATTGTGTTTGAACTTAATAAAACCTTGATACTTGAGCTGCAGATAAAATCAACTGAGTTTGTAACCTTTGGATTATTGGTCAAACAAATGAATAAAACAAGAGTTTAATTTTTTAATATATTCCTGTAAACATATGTTGTTTACCAGCAATTATGTGATACACTAATATTATAGGACACAAATTATCAACTAAAAATTAAGTTATACTTCTGTGAGATCATCATAGTAAATTGTACCTATTCAATTATATAGGTAATTGAATTTACTGTATTTTCTGTATAATACTGTGAATATAGTTAATTTTCATATCTGTACAAATCTAGTATGATAGGCTACCAAAGTAGATATAATTGAATATAAACAATCTCATTTTATAAGATAAAATATGAAAATAACCTTTCTAAAAAAAAAAAAACATTAATGACATTTAACTTTAATAAAACCACTAAATGTTAAATTATGAACTATACTGCAATATTTTCCCATAAATAACATAAACAAAGTTTTAGATTTTACCAACTGTTGAATCTAAATAAGTATTTCTATTCAAAGAAAGGACAAAGAAACTCATTACTGTCAAAAATGCATTTTAGCGACGTTCAAATAAATTCAATTACAGTTTTTATAATTCACAAATTGCATATTAACATTTACGCATTATTTCAAAACTAGTTTTCATTTATAAATCAAAAACTTTTATATAATGAAATTATTCTATGAAAAAATAAATTTTAAGTATATCAGAAAATGAATGAATCGGCTTTTTATAAAAATTAATTCCTATAATTTGCAAAATTGAACCTCAATATACATTAGCAATTTAAAATAGGAGTTGCCTCCCTTGGACTGTTTTCAGCATTTTGCAATAAACCTACATTTATGAGTTGACTAAAATAAAATTATCAAAACTTTAATTAATAAAGCAGCAACTTAATTTTAAAATTAAAACTTGCTTTTTGTTTTTAGATTATTTTACAAAAATAAATAAAAATAATTAAACTGTTCATTAAAATGCAAAAAATCTGAAAATAAAATTTTGTATTAGCAGGAATTGGGGTGGGAAGCAATTACCTAAAATTTCAATTATAAATGTTTACTTGAAAAATACAGATTTTTCTTTTTATTGATATTTGAAAAAAAATTAATGTTGCTAAAACATTATTTTTTTTTTAAAGTAAGTAATTTGGTTCTATGAAAAAATTTTCAATGAAATTTCCAAGTAGCATTTTTTTTCTTTCATCATTATTATCATGAATGTGCTTACGTGAATGTATCGGCACATGAATGAACATCTGTAATCATGAAAGTTGTCTGAGGAGTTTCTTCTTCTTCTTCGTCCAGATCAACACTGTCATTTCTTGATTCCTGATGTCGAATATTAACTATTGGTGTCTTAACAGTCGGCATTATATCATCCCTGTTTCTTCTCGTCCCTATCACTCGACGCGCCGAAGTTTTACTTTTTTTTAAAGCATTCAGTTGTTGATGTCTACTACTACTATTTGAAGAAATATTAGAGTTTGTCCAACCTTTTTGAGATTGTTTCAATGATGCATCATCTCTAACATGTCTGGGGAGAAGAGCACGTGTCCTGGAACTAACGTTAGCATTGGAATTTTTTTTCTTAGTTTGTGGAAAGCAAATCGAAGTTTTCGCAGAAGGTTGTTTAAGTTCTCGCATGTTATTCATCATCCTGCGATGAGCCAAATTGCTAGTGATAGCATTTCTTTTCAATGAAGAATTATTGTTTAGTATTTTTGTATTATTATACGCAGAATTAGTTCTTTCTTGTTCATCTCCGGCAATATTACTTAAGATAGATGCCATTTTCTTCCTTTGAATGACCGAAGTGGAATGTCCATAATTTTCGAGACCGGAGTCTGAACGGCGCTGACTAATTGATCGGACCTCTTTTTTATTGATTCCACTCCAGATCAATTTCTCTATAGCTGTAGCCCGGAGACTGTGATTAGTGTATCGTTTAGAAAGGTTAGCGTTATGACTGAGGGTTGGCATCATTCCTCCCAAAGGAGTTTTACCGTAGGGAACCCGATCAAACCAATACGGTTGACTAGCATCGACGATTTTCTTGGGTTTTTGAAACAATCTATCCATTTCTTTGTGTAGTTTGGAAATGTAAAGTTCAAAAGCCCGAACGGGACAAAGGACATCACCTTTAATGGCCGGAATCAAACCACCGGACACTTCTTCTTCGCTCTCTCCATTCCCATGGTTCAAAAGTTCCGATTCGTTTTGAACGATGCTTTTTTCTCCTTGAGCATCAGTTCGAATAACAAATGAAGTTATTTTTAATTCTGTCTGACCATCTCTGCCTAACCGGCACATGTAATACTGCAAAATAAACCAAACATATTCTAAAAGCTCCCGGGGTGTCGGATTTTGCATATTGTTTTTAAAATACTCTTTGAGCCGTGACATATCTTCTTCTTCGACAGGCGGATAGTGCCGGATCAGACCTTTGCCTTCTGCTTTGATCCGCTTCTCCATAAAAAAAAATGCTTCATTCGCTTGAGCAAATGCCTTATCTTTGATAATGTCTACTTTGAGTGTCTCTTCAAAATGTCTTTTTAATGCATAGCGAAGAGAACGGAAAGCCGTTAGCTGATAAAGTTCGCATTTTTTGGTACGTGCGCCGGCATATAATCTCTTTAACGCCTGACATAATGTTGGTACGTTAACACTCGCAGTCACTACAGAGATGCCAACTTCATGGCAAAAATCAGTGAATACCCTCACTCCCCATTGAGTACTATCTTTTGTTTTTTGACAGTGACGATCTTCCCCAGATGTATTGTCGATAACTGCCGAACGACGAGACACTTTGTGAAATTCGTCCGACGCCATCTTGTTCTCTTGTCCCAATAACAACGCGAGCACACACACACACGCTTAATACATATTCAATAAAATGGATTTTTTCTCATAGTGCAGAAATTTTCCAATAGTGTAGGGCTGGTCACTTTTCAATAATAACATCCAATGTTATATATAGAAACAACAGAAAAGTATTTTGTTTGTTTTTGCTTTTCCCCCGGTTGTTTTGTTTCTCGTTATTTTGTGATGATTATTAGAGACGATTTTCGGATTCGAAGTTTATACGAAATGTTTAGCGAGGCTAGCAGTGCTCCATGGAGGTTGGTGGTAGGAGTCAGTCGGCCAGCCGAGCTAATAATAGCTGATTATAACTAGACAACACTGGCTTCTTCTTCGTCATCGCCCCCTTACTCTTTCTGTTTCTACTACCCGTTTCTCTCTTCCAACAGCTTTTTGCTTGAGCTACAAGCACCACTCATAACAACAGCAGGAGAACGAACAAGGTAGACATAACTGTTGTAGAATAGAAGGCAAGGTGGGAGGACACCGTTAATCTTTCTTGTTTTTTTTTTTTTTAAAGAAACAGCGACTAGTGATTGATTCACTTTTGTTATTTTAATTGTTAATGCTGAAAGTAGAAATATTTAGCTTATATAGCTGTCATATTTTCAATTTTGATTTAGTTACAAACAAGTGTCAATATTGTTTAGTGAAGAAAGATGTATGCTCCAATAATGCCAGTCAATTTATTAGAAAATTTAAAAACACTTAGTCTAACAGCGTTTGTCTTTGAATGTATGGTTGCACGTCAAAACTGAACGGTTAAAGTTTTTTGTTTATAAACTAAACAAAGATTTTTGATGACTTCGCTTTAAAAATAAATTAACCTTGAAAATAATTTAATCTCCGTATTTAAAATTAAACACATTTAATTTTGTTTTTTAACATTAACAATAGTTTCCTTTTAAAGATTTTGTAATTTCGTCATCGTTGCTAATTTGTTTCTTTTAATCACGAAGTAATGAAAATGACAGAATCTCTTTTAAAAGTTATTACAAAATTTCTAAACATAAAATGTAAAAAAAAAACAAAAAAAAAACACTTGAGTTTTTGTTTAATTTTTTTTTTAAATCCTCACATTGATCAGAGGCTCATGAATCTTGCTCTGGCCAAAAAAGTGATAAAGTGCGTAAAGTATTCTCGAGAAGCGAAAACATTTCTTAAATTTCCCAATGTAAACAAATGGTCAACAAAACAAAAACATTTCTTGTAGGTGTCTTTGGTAATTAATTTTGTGAAAGAATTTAAACCTAAATGAATAAGTGTTGTTTTTTTTTTAACTGAACACATGAAGTCACAAAATATGTGAAAATAAAAGAGATGATAATTTTAAAAAATTGTGCAGGGTTCCCACAAAACTGTAAAAAAAAAAAAATTCCAGGACTATATTAAGAATTTTCAAGGACTGAAACTGGCGCACGCACACACACACACACACAATGTTCATCAATTTCAAAAACACAAACTTTGTGTGTGATTTATCTTGTAATAGTTTGACAGGTGAGATGTTCAAAGAAAAGCTACAGCTGGTTCCAATAATTCATATCACAAGGATCAGAGCAGTGAAGAAATCTAAGTGTTGAAGGCTAAAATACAACTGAAGGCAGGCTTGGTTGCCTTCAGTTGTATTTTAGCCTTCAATGTGTAACATAACCATGTTACACATTTTATGTAGCATTCTACACAGTTTGGAGTTCTATTACACTTGAAAATTTTGAATTACACACTTTAATTGTTACTGTTACACATTTATTTCAGCTATCTAGACAACTCATGGTTTGTGACTGTCACAAAAATTCTTGGCTGCTGCACATTTCCTGTGAAGTTAAGTATAATGGTTTTAATGAACAGAACTACAATTATAAAATTTTCACAAAATCACTACACATTTTACTTTTAGCTACCGTTACTACTCATGGCTTTCATTGCACAATGTTAACAGTTTTTCAGTTCATCCAGTTTAGCATTCAGCACCTCTTCTAATTTTGATATCTCTATGGATTTGTCCTTTGCAAATCTTTGCATTGCATTGGACTTTGCGATAAGTATGAGTCTGTTCAGGTTTTTCCACATAACTCTTTATAGTTGACTTGAGCAAATCTTGTGTGCAACTTTCAAGCTTGCATTTTTTGTCTTCAGTTCTTCAATTTCTATAAACATGGATTTCCATTTTTGTCCCACTGCTTCTTCGCATTTTTTCTTCTCAGCCTCAAGGTATTAGTTGTATGCTGTTCTGGCATTTGAAGCATTGCAGAGAAGAGCCTTTGTCATAGGAACATTCCCAGCACCTCCATTTGTGATAATGCACTGTGCAACCAGCCTGTTCATATTGTCAGTAAAAATTTACTTATTGACTGAGAAAACCTTGTCCATAAGAGAGTATCAGCAATCAAAGAAGAGTAAAACAAAGTGTCCAGATGGTCTTCATGCTTGCTGAAATTCTTGAAAGCAATATTTCCAGCAGCTTCCTCCTCAAACTCTTTGTACTGATTGACAGTATCATCACAATCAGATTTGCTGACTTGTTTTCTGTCCATCATGTTGGAAAGACATCTGTCTTCATAATTGAATTCAGGGTTCATTCATGCAAGTGACCTCACAAGAAGGTATCTAAGAGGAGACCTTCTCTCAATGATGGTGATGAACATTGTCTTTGTTGCAATTCTGCATGCAAATAGATCTTTTGTTGAAACATTTCCTTTTTTTGGATAAATTTTGCATAGCCCTATCTACAAGAAATCCACACTTGATCTTTGCAGCATCTTTGTGCATGTTTGGGTTTGACAAAATTCTTACAAATTCATTCAGTTTGGAAAATGAAATCTATCTTTTTAGTGTGCTAAATATTAAAATAATATTTTATCATAATTTTTTTTTTTTCAATTTCAAGGTTAAACTTTTCTCAAATATCTTAGTTTTTTTGCAGATTTGCATTATTTGATTCAAGATTTGTATCTCTCTGAGTCCTCAAACTTTAATTTTTTTACCAATTTAATTTCTCCAGGGTTTTGTCTTTCTAAAAAACATGATAAAAATAGTCAGCCAAGGGGTGGTTAATAGATTTTTCAAAACTAAAAGAAGGGTGGGGGTTGAAATTGAGGAAAAAAATATATTCACAAACATTTAAGCTTTTTTCATTCCATAATTAAATATAATTAAAACCTGACTAAATATTGAAAGTATGATCAGGTAATTTTTGGTAAATTTTAAAGTTAATGTGTATTTTCCACTATTTTCAATCCTTATGTAATTTTGAAAAAAAAAAAATAAATAAATAAAAGCCTTCCTTATAAAAAATGCCTGCAATAAAAATGTCATTCTTATCCAAATAATTCTTATATTGAACAAAAGAGAAAGGATTCTAGGATATTTTATGTAAAAATTACTTGTATCCCAAATCTTGCACTAAAGAGAAAGGATTCCAAAATATTTTCTGTAAATTTTAGCCTTCTGGTTGTGCAAGAGTTTTATGGTAAAGTAAACAGAAACTGTTCATGCGATTGGGGAGACTTAAATTCTAGGATAAAATTTACAGAAAATATTTTGGAATCCTTTCTCTTTCGTTCAATATAAGAATTATTTTGATAACGGTAATATTTTTTGTTTCAGGTGTTTTTATCAGATAAGGAAGCCTTTTTTTTTTTTTTTTTTTTTCAAAAACACGTTACCCCTACAGTTTTACTGTTATGGCTTATTTTTACTTAACAAGATAGGTACTTATTTTTCACAAATTTATGATTTTCAGTTAGTTTAAGATTAAACAAGAAAAAATAAATCACTTTAAAGAAAATCTTTTTTTACCTAAATATTAATGACAGCTTATGTAAGTAAAATATATTGAGTGCAAAAGAACTTTACCTACCTTTATTTTTGCTGAACAATAACGTTACAAAATCAAAAACAAAGTTTACCAAGTACTTAATGGGCCCTTCGGGCACATGCCTTCCCAGTGGGAGATTAATCTATGCACTATTGGGGGTCAAACATTACAATGCGTGAATTGAGCTGCCAACCTAATTGACATCTACCACAGTCAACAAAATAAGATCATAAATAACCAATACAAAAAGATTGAGATAAATAAAGGAAAATGAAAAAAAAAAACTTGATTTGTTTCTTGTTTTTAGTGAATTTTCATATAATAAAAAAAAGATTGAGTAGAGTCATATTAAAAAAAAACAAGCCTAGAACTGCGGTCAAACATTGTTTTTTTTTGTGCCTACTTAAAAATAAAATTCAGGTCATAACAATACAAATTTCAGTAAACAAAAATACAAATTAAATCATAAAACCCTTGTTTTCAACCTACAAATAAAAAAGGCTTTTGCTTTACTGGATTTTACGCAAAATCTCTTAAACCGAACATACGAGTCAGTTTTTAGTCTACTCAAATTTCTTTCTAGTGCAATATTGTTTATATGCATGTGCAATGGTAGTGATAATGAATGGTTCATATGAGTCTGAGACAGATAAAGAAAGAGTTTATCTTAGATAACTTGCCTTGCTTCTTTTGAAATAGTTAAAAAAAAAAATAGTCAGTGTAAGTTGCCTTCCCATTTTCTGTATGAGTCCCAAAAGTTGCTTGTGTTTCTAACATTTATAATGGCTTTCCGTTTTGAACCATCTGTGGATGGAGCTAACCAGATCTGATATTCTTTTTTCTTGGTAACCAAGCATCAATGACCACATTATCACTTTTCCTCATCTTTACCAAAAATGGAAATACTATGGCATAATTTTTTGAAGAGACATTTTCTATTCTATCATCCTTCCCCATCTACATTTTCTTTGAGAGAAATTTGATTCTCAAATTTGTCTTAAATTGTTGCCAAAAGTAACAAACATAGATGCACATTGACACAGGAAAAAAAAAGTATCTTTATTTTTTCAGCATGAACTCACAGACGGCTGACTAGATATCAAAAGAAACTTATACTTTTGAAATGACATGTGAATAAAATTTCTTCAATTGTTCAACTTTTATAAACTTTTCAGATTCTACTAAAATAATTTTATCTTTGCTTTTCCTCTTTTCTTGTTGAGTGAGTGTAGCAGTAAGGAGAAGACTCCTTTCATATTCTTTCTCCCTTTTTTTTCGCATCACTTAGACAAGAAAATTCAGAATTAACTACAAGGTCATGAACTTCTAATCAAGTAAACAAACCGCCATTGTAACAATTGCCAATTACTGACAACTAAAAAACATTTTTCTTAAAGGACAATTTTAGCTTGCAAAGCTAGATTTTTGGGATTTGGCATTTTGACTTTGAGAATGTGTGGGCAGCCCAATTTAGAAAATTCCAGGACTTTTCAAGGAGTTTTGGGCTATTGCTGTTTTTCCAGGACTTTAAGCTCTGGAAAAAACCCAGCCAATTTTCCAGAACTTTTCAAGGTTTCCAGGACACGTACAAACCCTGATTGTGGCAATAGATTTGCTATTCAACAGTTCAATTTTGAAAACTGACCTACAAAGTAAAAACAATAATAAATCCAGAGAGTAATCAGTTTAAGCTTTGGAAGGTTGCAATATATATGCTTATACACATTTTTTATAAATTATATAAAGTCAATTATAAAACTACATTGCAGTAATGTATACACTGTTCTAACATTTTTTAATGTGTTCTTCCTTCCTTTGGTATTCCAGAAAAATGCAACAAGTAATGTTTATGAGAATTGTTTTTAATTCATTGGCTAGATAAGTGAACATCAGTTGAGACATTAGGTTGTCAGATTAGTAATACACTCTACTAAAGTCTTTTCTAAGTGGTTGAAATATTTGTTAAATCTATGATGTCCATAACAACTTTAATAGAGGAGTCAAAGTGACTATCCATTACTACCAAATATATTTTGTGTTGCCCTCTTTGGAAACTGAATGATAGCAAATTTAATATAATTTCTTTTGATATATGATGGAATAATGTTGAGTCAAAAATTCTTGCTTAGGCTGTAAATATAGTCTTTCTTAAAAATAGTATTGTGTTTGGAGAATATCTTGACCATGAACATTATATAATAAATAGCTGCAGCACAAATGTTTTAGCTTATACTTGGAGCTATGTCAACAAATTAATCCTTATATATTCATCATAGAAAAAGTTATATGACATGAAGAGACTTATTCTTCTTCCTAGAAGTAACTAGAAGCATTACCATTGTGCTATATCTAAATAAGTTTCAGTTTCTGTAAAATATTAGGTAATTACAGCTGTTTCAGTTATCCCAAATGGTGATTCAGTTCAAATGAAAAGAAACATTATAAAAGAATAAATTTAGCATTCTACTATTAAGTACACAAAATATTATTAATGAGAATTTTAAAAACTGAATGTTGGTATAATTTTTCAAAAAGGTTAGCTTAGAATTTTTATTCAGTTTACAGAGTAGAGATTCAAAACTTCTAAAAATCTAAACTAAAATTTCTCACCAACCACTAAAAGATGTGATTAACAGTTGCACAGCTTTTCAAGGTTGTGTTGAGGTTGTAATTGAAAATAATAATAATTATTTTTATATTATCTATGAAACCTTATTAATATCCTTTTGTACTAATAGGTCTATTTACGTATAATAATTTCAAAGAGCTTTCCTCCCTTTAATAGCTCAGTGGGGGAGAAACTGGCTGATCTCATTCAGTGCCTTGAAAACCAAACTAGTAAAATTCCATCATCATTAAGTGGACCCTGAATATTTACTGATTGCGATGAATGGGTGCTCTCTCAAAGTGGCCCCATCCTTGAGTGTCTATTAGGATTTAAACTCAACCCAGACCACAAGTTGAACTCATACATACAATCCATCGCTAAAGGCGCTGGAAAAACAGCTGATTCCCTGTACCCTGTCAGTAAGTATTTGACTACTCTTGCTTTCCTCTACTTTTACAAGAGCCATATCAGACTGAAAATGGAGTACTGCTGCCCAGTCTTCACTTTCCAGTCGAGATACTCCAAAAACATCTCCATGTCCTTGTGAGTGACAAATTATTTTCCACTCCACAACCCATTTCCAACAGATGAAATGTTATAAGCCTCTACAGCTTATAAGCCTCTATATCATTATTTTCATGGAAAGTTTTCAGATAAGCTACACATCTTCGTTCCACCAATTCTAACCTTCATAGTTAAAACCCACCATGCTATGCATATTGTAGCAAACTATACTCATTCCTTTTGTATTCCATTGGTGAGATTAAGTTCCACTCAAGCAGCTTCTTCCCACAAATCACTGCTTTGTGTAACTGACTCCCAAGAGGATGCTTCCCCAATCAATATACTCTTGACCTGTTCAAGTTTAGGGTCAACAATTATCTTCCCCACATTTCTTCATAAACTATGCCTCTTACTCTGTAAACCTGTACTGCATTGTAAAAAAAAAAAAAATTTACTTACCTACCCTGTACTGCTATTCATGACTAATTTTAGAAGATTTCAATATTTTATAATATCAACAAGTACCATAATAACTTGTCTTGTTGAGGCAAAATTTAAGTTGCATACAACAATACAAAAATGAAATTCACAATTTTATTTTTATTATTTATTACCAACTGCTTGATGATAAACAACTAAGGGAACCATTTCCAAATCTCTTTGCCTACCACCAAAATGAGAGAAAGTTTAACTCATTAATGCTCACCGTCCCATTTTTAGGGATTATAGCTAAAAATACATTATTAAAACCAGATTTTTATTTTTATAATTAATACTGGATTTTAAGATGGGAATGAATGGGTTAATTGAATTCAATGTTTTATATAACTGAACTCCATTAAAAAAACAATAGTAGAATCCTTTTACTATAAGTAAATTTATAATAGTATAATAGAACAGGCACTATTTTTTTTAATATATATATTATTTTTTAATAAAAATATATTCTATATTTAAAAGACAAGCTGTTGAAATTTGAATCATTCATCTGAACTCTAGACACCAAAAAGTTAAAAAAAAAAAAAAATAAATAAATAAAAGTTCACTGAACTCATTTGTCATCATTAAAACCTATGGTTGTTGCTGACACATATTACACTACAATACCTTTTAAAGAGCTGAACTGGTATATAGTGTGGCAACACCAGAGTTGTCAAATTGGTCTAGTTTTTAAAATAAGTCAAATTGACTAAGAAAGTTAATTTAAAATTTAGTAGTACTTGGCTTTCAAATGTAGCTGAATATGGTAACTTTGGAACAGATGAAATAATTTTACCAATCTTAGACAACCTTCTTCAATATTCCAGATCGATTGTTTAAAAAAAAAATTTTTTAATTTTATATATATGTCATAAACCACACAGTCATATCAACATCTTTAAGTTAATATACTTTGCTTATTTTTATTTGTGATCAAGCCATTTCTCACTGGACGTTCCTTAAAATTGACTTGACATTAAATTAATTTAAGTTAGGTGGCATATCATGCTTGAGAGAAGAAAAAAAACATTAAAAATGGTCTACAATTTAGAGATAAATAAGGAATATCTCAACAAAAATATAAGCTAACATATTTTGAATGGGTCATCACATAAATAATCCTAAGTTCATTTTAAAAAGTTTTTACAACCTCATGTATGTTTGCTATTAAGTCATATGGAAAAAGTATTTTGAAAGAGAAAAGTCTAAAAGATGGTATATTAAAATAGTTTTTAAAGATCAGTTGAAATATTGTACAGAAATATCTGAGGATGCAATTTGTAAAATGCAAGTGTTTTCTTTACTCAACAATTAGTATATAAATGATCTATTATGGTCTATTATTATTAATTTTATTATGTATTCTACCTGATACCAAGAATATTGGATATTTGTTAAAGATATTATTACTATTTGAAATGCTACATTTATAAGAAAATATATTCAATTTAAATATAGAAGTTAAAAAATGATTTCTGGCTACCCAGGGAAATTAGCCCTTGTAACACAGATGTTCATTTCAAATTGTGTGTGTATATCTTTGTGTGTGGTATGTGCATGTATAATTTAAGCCAATAGCAGATCTAAAAATATTTCTACAAAATTTAAAAAAAAAAAACTTTAAAAATAATTCTATTTTTATTACCAAATATTTTCTGAGGTGTTCAATAAAATCTTATAATTAACTGATTTTTTAAGGTTTAAAATTTCTTGTTTTTTGATGCTCAGCCTATGGTAGAGGTTGTCCAGAACGAATGGGAAGGTAATGTATTATTCCAATGTCCTATTTCAACCCTAATCAAATCGTGTGTGTATGCACTTTGTGTACATTAAATGGCACAAGTACATGTAAGTCACTCATGCACAACACAAACATACTATAATGGGCAGAGAATCAACTCTTTAATAGATTTTTAAGTGTTGCAAAATTTATAAGTATTATAAAATCTATGTTGGTGTGTGTAATATGATGATGAAATCATACACTAAGTTTATATTAAAGAAACATGGCTTTGCACAATAGAAAAGTAATCACTTGTGAGAAAGAAAGAACCAATTTTATAGTTTTTATCAGTTCAACAGAACAAGCATAATTTCTTGTCATCACAAAATTCCCTTTTATAATGCTTTAATTTCTGAATCAATTTAATCATAACTGGGCATTATAAATTGTAACTGGAATTTGGTAAATATATTAAGGATGCCATAGTAGCCTCTCAGACAGTCTATATTCAATCTGATTATGCAATATATTATTAACCAGAAGAATATATTTTAATTATATATCCTACAATTTTATTTTGAATAGATATTTATTAAGCTTGGCTTTGTTTAGGTGATAAAACTATTGTGCTATATTACTTTTCCAAATGTTGGGTGGATGTCTACCTTGAAAAATCAGTATTCAGAATTCTAATTTTATTTGAGCTTCATGAAACTAACAGTGTAAAAAGAAAAAATACCTCACTAATACTAGTAGATATTTAGGAAGTTTAGCTTATTTCAATATAGGGCCAGAGGAGAGTTTTAAAAAAAAAATCTACCAAAGAAAGTTACCTCTTACATGAATACTTTATGGAATTTTAAGAGTTCTCATCATCATTCCAAGCGTTCTTTTTTGTTCTTATCACAATGTTTTGACTCATCCATTCTACAAACAATAATTTGAACAACTTTTGGATTTGAGCAGCTTATAGAAGTCAATCATGTTTTTTTCCAAATATCTTATTGACAGTGAGTATCTTAACTTAATTCAACCATAGGTTTGGTAACACTGACATACACAATTGAATCCAATAACCTGTGGTTATACATAATATACAATCATTTTGGTGATAGTACTTCATTGCTATAGTTCCAATGATGACAAGGCAGAAATTGGTTAAATGCTTTATAAGCATAAAATTAGAAATTGCTAAATTCCTTGTAAGGGGCCACTATATGCTCAAGAAATATTTTACAGATACAACTGTGTAAAATGTCAAAAGGAGGTGTGGGGAAAATTGTGAAAATGGCCTACCTCGGAAACACCCACGAATCTGTGTGTCGTGCAAACTCCGGCTGCTCAACGGTAAAAAGAAACAAAATGGTGGCACCCATGTTTTATGCCAGGCGGTCTCAGACAGTTAATGAGAAATCTCGTTGTCTCGTCATTCACATGCAAATTATGCTCGGTCCTTGGCTGTATAAAGCAAGCGCGTTTTTGTTTCTGGGGATTGTTTTTTTTTGCTTGTGAGAAGGTTGGATGTGTGACAGTATTTTGTCGTTTACCCTCCTTGCTTTTTTTTCTATCTGCTACTATCAGTTGAGTCGTTGCTTTACAACAACAGGAGGATATGGAAATCTTTTGACTTTCACTCAGTAAATGGAAGCTCATGTGAACACCCATTTAAATATAGTTAAGAATTATTTAAAGCTAGTAATGCTCTATCATTGTGCTATACTGTGAAGTATTTAAGAATGTATACAAAATGTTTGTCCTCCTTTGAAGCTGAATCATCTTATAAGTATGTTAACTGAGCCAAAACATAAAACTATTTCTAGAAAATGCTATTCACAGATGAATGTCAGGAAATTCTGGATGGCACTGACAGTTGTTGAAATGGGTGCTGCCTGAAGGAAACATGTAAATCTGTTTGGTTGAGGTATCAGAAAGGTAATAGAAGGGTTATATTTTAGGCAAGAATAAGTAATGAGTTGGTTGGGCCCTGGAAAGTAGATAAAGGCATTAAAATGACCTTTTCTATCTACACTGAATTCCTGAAAGGCAACCTTCAGACATTTTAAAAAAAAAAAAAACTTAAGAAAGCAGCATTGAAATGAAAAGTTATTTTCATGCATACAGGTCAAACTGCTAATGCAACTAATGAACATTTTGATATGGTTTCAAAAATGACAAGCTTATGGTGTAGTCACTGTATTCTCCAGATCTAAACTATCAAGGGGTGTGTTTATGAGAGTAGCAAGCAATTTATATTCAAAAATGAACTTTGGGAAAGAGTATTTGCAAAATCAATATCCCTGAAGAATTTCTCAAATGAAGCTTTTTAGTGACAGTCGGCTGCTTCATTTACTTTCATTACTTTTCTGCTTTATTGCAATGATCAGTTTTGTATGTCATTTCTTTGAACATATTACTGTTGGGTTAGTTACTGATTTTTCATTTTTTTATCCTTATATATCTTCAGACTGAATTTTTTTTTTCTTCTTTTAGATGATTGCATAAAACATGAAATGGTGTATTTTCAAAAAAAAAAATTAGGTATATATTCAAGCATAAAGTCAGTTCTATTTCAATTCTGTGACCTATGATTAAGGATATTCCACATATACAAAAATACATTTGGCTAAAAACTTGTGACTTTCCAACCATTAGATTTATAATCAATGTAATTTTTCTTATTTACTTAAAATATGGAAGCTCTCTAATTTCATTTATTGACAACCGATGTAAAAAACAAGAAAAAAGTGCTACCCAAAAGTTCAAGGAACTTTAACACTGATTAATCTGTTCATTTATCAAATTATCATGTATTTCCTGTGTCTCACCACATATTTTACATACACCTCAAAATCCCGCCCCCCCAAAAATAAAGAAATTAATTTTCACCAAGTTATTTTTTATTTACACAACTTAAACTTCCCTGAATGTTTGGATAGTGCTTCATATGTTCTTGATATCATTTGTGAATACATCAGTACCATCTTTATTACTTTGTCAAAATTTGTGTGTATGTTCAAACATCACAGCAAAATGAAAAAGTCCCATAGACTTGAGGTTTTTATTTGGATAACCATAACATTTCAAGTAATAGAATAGACTATATGAGTGAAGTTGACCTCAGAGGCTATTAAAGACCACAGCATGCCATTTTTAGACAAAAAGATTATAATAAAATAGAGTGAGAGATTAAGTTTGCTATAGAATGCAAAAATGTTTTTTGATCTTACAAATGGTAGTACAGATGCACAGATAAGATTCAAGTTTCAAAATCATTTGAGGGAGAATATATTTTTGGCTTTTATAATTTGTATTGGAGGTAAATTGATACATATGGGTCATATGGACAGAAAAATATAAGATAGGTTGTACTTTGAAGGAGTTCATTACAGTTTTGAACAGCTTTTTTTTTTTCATTTGTAAAATATGCAGATGTTTCAGGTTTGAGCAGTTTAAAATGTAAAAATGACCCTAAACTATTTTAACTACAAGTGGCAATGTGAACAAAGAATTCTTGTTTCAAAGTGTAATGCAATCAAAATTGTTTTAACAAATTCCTGGGGAGGTTCAGTTGTACAACAGTTTTGAACACTTCTTAAACTAGCCAGAATTCAACAGTTCCTTAGCCACATGAATTCCTTAACCACATGATTTTTGAGCCACATGATTTTTTTTCTCCCCATAAACTTCAACTAAAAGTTCAGATTCCCATTATTCTTCCCAAATCTCCAACTTCCAAAGTTATGCAGTAGAACTTGACTGTCAACCAGCTTCTCCCACATTGCCAAGACATCTATACTGATTAGAGTATTACTCAATACATAAACACAAATGTTGTGTACTCAGAAGCCCTGTCAAAATTTTTGTTTTGTTTTGGGTATCAAAGTAATTTTTCAGTAACAAATACTTTTTCATGTGTAAATAATCTTTCTTCTGATAAGAAATATGTTAAAGAACATATTTTTGTTTTCTTATAGTTGAAGTTATTTTTCCTCCAAGCAACACCAGTTGCTAATGTAACAAGTCTTAATTTTAAATATGTACTTATAATTTGTTTATTTTTTATAAAATAGGATACAAATGTATTACAAAATAAACTATAACAAAAATAAATGAAAATGGAAAAAGTTCCAGGAACTTTAGAATATTTTTAAATAAAATTTAATAATGAAATAAAAGTAAACACTATAATTCCAAAATGTAAAATAAATGAATTCTCAAAATTGGCATTTACACAAAATAAACACAAAACAATTTTGAGTCATACTTTATATCTACAAAATTCCACAAATCTGGATTTGAAAATATACATATTAAAGCTTTTTTTCCATAACAAAATTCAACAAGTACCTACATAAATTTATTGTATAAACACCTGAATAAGCATAACATTTTGTTTCTATGCAGAAAAATCAATGTAAAACAAAGAATATAAATAACAGGGAATATCTGTAATACTGGAACCAATGATGCTGATCATCAGTGAAGTGATAAAAAGAGAAAATATAATGATAATACTGGTTACATCCAATAGATTTAATAGAATGTTGAGATAAAAAAAAGAAAAAATAGATTTTGTTGGTCAAAAAATTGTAGATTTCTGATTCAGATTGCCAATGTTCTTCACATACAAAGAAAGAATTATCTTTGTAAATCTTCACTCCTGAAAATGGAAAAAAAAAATTAATGTTACTTTTTTAAAGAATATTAATGACATTTTAACTCATTGAAAAAGCACAAAAGAATGTATTATTTTCAATTAAACTTTTTGACTGAAATGTTCCCTTTTACTGCCTATACTTAACTTTTGGCATGATTTAGAAAACCAATTGTTTCAATAATCTACAGACATGCAATTAGTGAATAGTTACAAAAAAGAAAGTAGCCAATCCTGATCAACATCTTTTTATAAATAGAACATTAACCATCAAGTTTACAGATAATATAATTTTTACAACTTATTTTCCTTAAAATATAAACTGAAGTACCTCCCAAAATTAGAGGCAACCCTATACTGGATAATGTAATAGGTAAAGAGGTAATGTAACTATGGCAGCCATTGCATACAAATAAGATTGAACATGCACTATGAAATGATTGTTGGTCCTCAAAAGTAGGGCACTATCTGTGAGGTGGAAAAATTGGTCTAGTTTTTTCTTGGGCAACTGTAGCAAGAGTATACCAGTAATATGTGAATTCAGGACAGATAGCAACAGCACAGGGAAACTGTAGACATAAATGATGTAAGAATAATACTGGTGGTGGTAACGATCTAAAAAAAATAAAAAATAAAATAAAAGAGGAACATGGTATCAAATCACATTCCAATTTAACACTGGCATCACTAAATTCATCAAAGCTTTATATAGTGTACACTGCATTTCAAGGAGCTTCATAGTTATCAACTAACAAAGGTAGCATCATTGACACCATGTTTCCATCTCTTTCTGGTAGATGGTTGAGTTAATATGCAAAAGAAGCCATGAGAGTATGCATCCAGTCTGTTAACTGGGTGTTATACAAGATGATAGCAGCTCTGTAATGGTGTTCTGTTGTAATTTACAAGAAGCATTAGTGAATCTAGAGTCATTCTTGAATATGACATAAAAAGATATTGTTATAGACTATTTGCAACCCCTTAGGCTTGTCATGTTTCCCAGTGGTGATGTTCCAATAAGATAACACACTCCTCCCATACTCCTATCAGTTGACATGAAATTGATGCCATGAAAATTCATCTGACTTCAAGGTACTCCACCGGCCCCTTGACTTACCAGATTTAAATCCCATTGAGCATATGTTGCAGTGGTTATTAGATTCTCTGCATCCACATTCAACACAATTGAGCTTTTCATATGAGTATTGATATACTCATGCAGCAGTTCCATCACCTTACATCACCATATTGTTTAGCAACTGTTATTCAAGTGAAAGGACATGTTTAAATGCTTTACACTTCAGTTTATTACATTAATGCAAAACAAATATATATTTATAAATGTATGATCCAACTGAGTTAAAACATGGTCATTATCATATTTATTACTAGGTATCTGTCATACTGAATATATATCTGGGCTTGAATAAAACCTCACACATAATATTTTAATTCATTCATTAAAAATTTTTTTTTATATCCCAGTTCACATAAACTTTCAGAAATGCTTCAACCATTTTTTTTTCTTTTTTTGGTTGCATGCTGATCAGGAAATAATTTTTTTTACTGCATTCAAATAATGCAACTAGAGTCTTTTGTACTTTTTCCATGGGTTGTATAAATTAGAAGAATGTTTCCAAATTTGATGAAAAAATAAAATAGAAAACAAAATCAGCAGAAGATATAAGATATAAATATCTATAGTTACCTTCATTTTTCCTGAATAAGAATGCTGCAGCATTGGATAAAATCAGTAATCAGATGTCTGTCTTAATTCAGTAACTGATCTTCATTAAAGAGTCAGGGAAAAAGTGTCCAGTCTCCCTCCTCCCATACCCCATTTATTCATTTTAAAGGGACCATACATGATGTTGCTTGAAGTAATTCTGGGATCATTTGTTATTCCCAGCATTCATCAGCAAAAACACTCAACAATTGTTTTTTTTTTTTTTTTTTTTTTTTTAATTTAAAATGTTTGCTTTTTTTGTGTATATCTGTATATATTTTTCTTAAATAAATCCATTTTTTCCATGGCCTTTTTTGATCTGGTACAAATATCAAAAAGTTTTATATAATTGATGAGCTTCAATAACTGCTAAAGTTATATTCCAGATCTGGCCAGTAGTTCCACCTAGTGGAGAGAGAAGAAATTAAACATTAGTGAAAAGTGACTAGACATGAACAAAGAAGAAAAAAATGTAGAAATTACACTATATCAGATCCCAAAACCAGTTTATGAGGTGTATGTTTTATTTTTGTGTATCATTCTTATATCATTAGCAACTAAATATTTAGAATACTTGCTCTGTTGACTGGAGTCAAATTTTAAATTTTATTATCATATTGACAATGTTATAAAGGGTTTCTTATTTTTTATGTCATGCTCACAAAAGAGATTGCAGAAAATGATTTGGCTCATCATAAAAAGGGTTGACATTAGAAATAGTCGAGTGTTAAACTTTCTGTTGCAGAAATTGAAAAATACAACAGAACAAGTCTTTATTTTAAAAATCTAGAATGTGAAAAGGAAATTCACTTGTACTTTTAATGAAATAAATAAAGTTATTTTAATATACCTAACATCTACAAAAATGATACTTCCTTTCTAACAAATGTAAGGGAGACAATTATACAATGGCATTGGCGGAATACTGTACCTATAAATGACAAATTCAGCATTTAAATTTATTTGCTTTCATTGATTTTTCAGCTACTAAAATAAAATGTGCAAAATAAAATAATTATAAATTATGAGGCAGTTTAAATTACTTGATTTGACAAACAATATGACATACTTTTTTAAAAAATCAGAATGAGACAGCTGAAATTATTTGGACACAAAGAGGAAGGAGGGCTTGCAAAGTTTGACATTCACAAGGCATATTGAAAGCAAAAGAGACAGGAGGAAGCAACAGGCTACCTACCTGATGAGCTTGTGTGCATGGATAGCACAACAATGAGTGGGAAGAATGGTAAAAAGACAAATGTTACTAACAGCTACAAAGGATAGGAAGTTGTGGAGAGCTATGATCACCCACATCTTGAAAGGACACAGCACATAGAAGTAAATTTTAGGTCCACTCAAACATATCCGAGAGAAGTAACTAATTTGGCACAGGTTTTGTAAATGTTATGAGTGATGACTTTGTTTTAAATAAAATTTAAATTGTCAAAAAATGTTTGATCAAAGTTACTGTACTTTTAACCATAATAATTTGAAAATTTATTCCGTCTCTTTTTTAGCTAGCCAATTTTTTTTTTCGTCATCTAATAAAGTACCTATCCTTGTAATATATATTTTTTTTTTAATTTTCTGACAGAGGGAGGAAAAGAAAAAGATACCATCTGCAATTTTTTTTTAAATGAGTTTACATTGGTCTTTTGTGCTCATCTAAAGTTGATCTCTTACTACAAAAATGTGGATGAATGTATATAAAAAAAAAAAAGAAAGGATAAAAGTGTTTAAAATTCAGAAAGGGATGATAAAAAGAACATCTTTTCTTCTCCACTGCAAACAATTAGCAAAAGTATGTACAAAAAGATGTCTCCAGTGTCAGATGGAACATCCTAAATGTAAACAAAATATTGTTGCAAAGGCTTAAATGTTTGCACATACTAATTAACATTGTACTCAAAACCATTATTCAGTTTCCCAAACAAGGCTAGAGAAGAACCAAGGAATTTTTCAGAGGTTTCTCACCTGACAATAATTAGGAATAGTACAAAGGCATTACAGATATATGATGTGTTGGAGAAGATCAATTGTGCAGGAAGAAAGGGCAGTCAAATTAACTTTTCCTTCAGACATTAGTGGTTTAAGTTCAAATCATCAAAGCTAGACTGAAATGAGTCATAACCTCTAACTCAAGACAACATCTTAATCCAAAGTGTTTTCTTTTCCCAGTTTGCAATACCAAATATTGGTAATGTCTATCTGGTTACTAGTTTGAATGCATAAGACCTGAGATCAGTCAAAAAGAGCCAGATTTGTGTATGATCTTCAGCATGATTGTTTTCTGTATGCAAGAAGTGCATCTGATTAACAGTAATGATGAAAATATTCTGCTGAAGCATATTTTGGTAGCCATTCTCATTTTGTCAACAGGTACTGTGTTCATGGGGTAACAAGCAGATTGTACATGTAAAATGTAGCCTTAAAAAGTGACCCCTTTGCTTATTAAGAAAGATTAGTGTCTGGTAATTAAGGTTAGGTTAAAGGATGTTAATATAGTGCCAGAATGCAAAATGGAATCCCCAGAAAGACTGCTGATTAATGCATCACCAGATGAATAGATAATGCAACAAACATTTTACTAGTGAGCCTGGTCTGAGTTTAACCCAGTTCAATGCCCAACTGGTTGGCCCAAATGAGTATTTCTTGATACTTTACCAGGTGAAATTACTACACAAAGACAAGTATGATGAGAAAGGCAATAGCTGAATAAAGTAAACCCCAAACCTTCTACATTTTACATTGTCTCACTCAATTCATTCAAAGAGTTGTCCATTTTCACCCTTGAATTAGAACCCTTCCTGCATAGCATAAAGATGAATCCAGTTATACATAGTATCATCCTGACTGGTGCTTCCAACACTATTAAATGTTCTACCTACACTAATATCTTGTTCGCAATTAGAAATATAGTTCTAGATAGTTACTGCCAGTGAAATTAGAAATATATCAGTCAATATGAGAGGCCCAAATTAAGAATAATTTGTGTTGTGGTGGAGCATGTGGAAGGGTTATCCCTGCACTTGGACTGGACAGATCATATAGAATGCTCAGTATCTTGATCAGGAACAATCTTCATTTAAAAACTTAGTTGAAGGTACTGGAGAAGGTTAAGCCTTCCATGTGATTTTAAGAATGTGAGTTTGCAACATTATTGATTGATTGCTTACTGACAGTACTTCTGTTTACCTACCTAGTGTGACTAGAAAGAGATCTATTTAAACTCATCTCAGGTTAAATTAGGTTCCTGTAGTGCATCAGGTAATCTGTTGCCTCTATCCTTGTGAAAATCATCTAGTAAAGTCAAGACAGTCTACAGTCCTATTTCCAATAAGGCAGATAGCAATCAATAGAAAGATGACATCAAGAAGTCTCTTCCAAGTTTGACAAGCATTCACTTGGGAGCAGGGCCCACAGAATACATCAAAACAAGCGTATTGAAAGTTCTTTCCTATGTCTCTCCACAACCAGAGCCATGCTGAAGAAGCCATTATATCAAGGGTTTGTTTATTGGTATGCAGGTCAAATGGAGGAGGAGGAGAAACATCACTCACTGTGGGCTTGGGCTGCCAGCTTGAAATATCTTGATAATGAAACACTCACCTGGCTGTTAATGCAAAAGGCATACTTGTTTAGTAAAAGACTTTGGCAGTAAAACTTGTAGATTCACAAGTGATTTGAAGGAGGAAAGCCTGGAACGTGTCTTCTTTCACTGTAACATTGTTGTGGAAGCTAATCAAACAGTTCCTGATCCACATATTCCCCACCAGGACATTTTTATTTTTGCCTTACCCATGTCCCCCCTCATTAGTTAATAGAAATCAATGTTTGCTGGTAATATCATAGGCTGGTTTCATAGATATAAGAGTAAAAGAATTAAAAAAAAGTCCTTATTTATTCAATTCTAAGTATTCATATTCATTGTTCAACCAAGTATTTATTTGTCATGACAGTTTGAATTGAGGAGAGGTTCTTTACTCTGCTAATAATTTCAATTTTAAAAAAATATTTCATATCTTTCCTACTTCAAAACTATAAACACAACACAAAATGGGGAAGATTTTTAAATAAGTTTTTCAATTAGAATATCTGATATGGAGGTCCTTGGGGTATATGAATAATATTCAGTATAGGTTAGATGTTTTGGTAAATGGAATAATGTATAATTGTGACAATAAGTGTAACTAACTAAATTAATGTTAGCTAGTAATGAATGTCAATGGCTTCTTATCCATCTAATATTCCTTTTGACCGTATGTCACATTTTGTCTAATCAATTTTGAGAAATACATAATTTGTTGTACAGTCCTGGCAGACATTACCTGGAAAAAATGCCATTTCATTCTCTTTCCATATTCAAGGTGGATCATAGAATGAATGGACTGACTAAAACATTGTGGCAACAACAAAAACAAGAAAAAGAATGAGATCAATTGTCTGAATAACTCTTGAAACAAAAACTAAATTAAACTGTGCATTAAATGTAGGTACCTCCACTGAAATCACAATACCTAAGGTTTAAAATTAATTTTTATAAATGAAAAACTTTCTTGAAGCTTTCATTTTAGCTTTAATTGAAAACTAAAGGATTAAATTTACTATTTCCAGTAATACAATGTTTCGACTGTTGTACACTCTGGCCTTCTTCAGGTGGTTGGAATGTCGAACTGAACACTTTATTTAGCTCACTGGGGTAGACTGTTCTAGTTTCACATGCCATGTCTAATGGATGTCAGTTATCTCCTGTTAAATTCCCTCTCCAAGTTCTCCACAACCTTAACTCACACTCTTTGGGTCCTGTCCCTGGATCTAACCAACGCCTTTATCCACTATACCATGTGTCCTTGAGGACATCTGTGTATAATAATAAAGGGTTCAGTTTGACATTCCAACCACCTGAAGAAGGCTGGAGCATACAACGTCTGAAACATCGTAATAAATATGGCGACAAAGAAGAGGACAGTAGTCTGAATAATGTAAATAGTGTACATAATACCTCATCTCAGAAATATAGACAGATATTTCCAGTAAGCAAAATACTCTGATGTATTTCAAACAGATTGGGTCAAGGTTTTTTTATTTTTTATTTTTTCTAAAATAGCCAATTAGCACCCCTTTCATTGCAATGTAATTCTCTGTATTAAAGAATCTTCCAAAAATAAAATATTTTTCTGAAACTTTATTTGAGGAATATTAGCCGATTTAAAAAAAATATTATTTACTTTAGGTGGAAAATAACAGAGAAATGGATTGTTAAAACAAACAATAGCAGTGATTTATTGTTGTCCTATGGAGATTTTATCTGTTAAATTTAAGAAAATGACAGGTGAACACATTTTTTATATAATTTTTAAGTATTCAGTAATCTTAAAAATGTTGGAAATATTCTCCCTAATTTTGGGAATGTTGACTTTAAATTTACTATAGTTATCACTCTTATTTTCTGATAATGTCGTGTATGATCATCCATACTTTCAAAATGTGGATGTTTAGACACATAAAAAAAATAATTTTCAATATCTTGATGCATGAGGATTTGTAGTAAGCTTTTCAATTTTTACTTAGTAAATATATAGTCTTCACCTAACAAAGAGGAAATTTTGAAGATTTTTTAAAACTTCATAAATTATTATGATAAAAAAAAGAAAAACAATTCTTATAAAAATTCCTTATTCATTGAGAAAAAAAATTTTTTTATTCTGACTATAATGTCTTTAATATATATTATTTATAAAAGCATTTTAAAGTTTATGTAATTAAATATTTTCATAGTTTTATTGCAGTTTTTATTTTACAATTCGGAACAGAATTCAGAACTGAGTAACTGTTTTTTTTGTGGGGGAGGGGAATATATGTATGATTTACATTCTCCAAGGGATCTTGCGTTTAACTAATAAAACAAATTTGGAGAATGGAATTTAATTTCTAGAAATTTCATGAAATTAAGTAAGTGGGGTGTAACAGATATAAAATAAGATGTAAAAAAAAAAAAAAAAAAAAAAAAATTTACCAGGATTTTCTAAAAATAATTTCAAAAATAAATTCTTGAGAATTTCCAACAATTATTTGGTTTCTGCAAAAATTTCCAAATCAATATTATTTTACCAGAAAAAAGGCACTAAAATTTCTATAGCCAACTTTGTTAAACTGTTGATGCATAAAAAAAACAAAAAAGATTTTTAACCAAAATTTTGAATGCGTAGAAAGGAGTAAAAGAATTTAAAAAAATAATTAAAAATACATTGATCTTTCCTCTTAATAATAGCCTAAACATTGTGACAATAAAACTTTGTTTTTATTAAATTGGAGTCTTTTTTTAATCATACTATGCTGTTTTTTTTTAGCAAAAAAAGTGGAGGTACCTAATTAATTTATAGTAAGCTCTTTGTTACATAAGGTTAAATGTAATACTTTGCTCAAGAATGGCTTTCATAAAATCCTCTTCATGATAATTATATTTTTAGCAATGTTTTTGGACAACTAATCAACATTTAAAAAAAAAAAAAAAAAAAAAAGGAAAGCAGTTACTAAAGACCTATTAATAAAAAAAACTTTTACAAAGTTAAAATTACATTACACTTTCAACTTCAACCATGTTTGCAATAAGTATTTCATGTTTCTTAAATAAAATAAAATCTTTAAGCTAACAAAATGATGTTAAAAAACTTTTACAAAACAAAAAGTATTGTATTTGAAAATAAAAATAGTTTAAATGAAAATGCTTTTAAGATTATTTTTTATGAGCAGAACAGTGATGAGTAAGCAATTATGGAATATGATGTATTATATTGTTTTTGTTATTGTATTAGAGCTGTACCACATATCAAATTAATTGGTAAATATTTACAATATGTTAGCATCAAATAAAAACAAATCTTATAAAGAAAAAAAAAGAAGACAGGACAATTTTTTGAAACACTTTTTATTCCATAAATAAAATAAAATAAACAATTTTTAGAAAAGTATAGAAATATAGAAGATTAATGATTTAGTTTTAAAAATACCAGTTTTATAAATCATTTTTCTTGATCAAAGAACACCAATAAACAAGTACTTATCAGATAAGATTCCTACATTCAAAAACAAAGTCTATCAATTTTATATAATTTGTGGCCATCATCTATTGAGATTGACCATTAATATAGTAACTACTTTGCTTCTATTACTTAGGTAGGTAATTATCAGAGCAAATTGCTCATATATTCTTATTTTCTTTAATTCATATGACCGTTGATGGAACTAAATGCAAGGAGAGTTAGTTTTAGTTTTTTCTTAAAAGTGTCAGTGTGAAAGGGACATGAACAAATATTTAAATTGATTAACAGAAGTTTCAGTAGATTATTCCAAGAATTCTGATGAATATCCTCATCTTTGTTGTTTTTATGTTTTATTTGGCTGAAATGTTCTTTAGCTTTCCAAAAACAGCAGATATGAGAATAGTTGTCAAAATAACTTGTGTATCAATAATGATCATTCATTTTAGAATCACAAACAATTTTTGCCACAGTAAATATTTTCAATTCTGGCAAAGTCAAAATATAACATCATAAGTATCAATGAAAGTCATTAGTCATGAGAGAAAGAGTCATAGATTTACCATGGAATAACGACATATTACAAATCAGTTGTAGATTTGAAATAAAATCATAGTTTATAAGGAATTTATATTAATTACTACCAAAGATGTCTGTTTGAATCAACTAAAATAACAAATTTCCATCAGGAGACAACTATTTATACAAATTAACCTGCAGCATTCTGAATAACTAAATGGTCTTTATATATTACAATAATTGTAGTAAAAATTTAAAAATATATTTAATCTTGTTTTTATTCCAAATTCTAAAGATATACAATAATTCATAATTTAAAGTCAATATATTATTACCAAGATGGAATGTGTCAGCTGCCTCCTCTGTCTTCAAGAATGGGGGGGGTGCTCATCCCTGTCACAATATCAACACAACAAACTCCTTAATGTCATCAGCAAGCTCTGAGTTTCATCAACAAGAAAGTTGCTGATCACCTTAACAGAAACAAACTCCAGAGCAACAGGTAGTATGGATTTTACTCTACTAGATCCACTGCTGATGTCCCATTATTGCACACAGAATTACTGAGGCACTTGATAATAAATTAATCACAAGAGAAATTGCCTTAGATATATCAAAGGTCTTTGACAATGTGTGGCATAGAGGGTTACTACACAAAATATACAGCTATGGAATCTCTGGAAGAGTTCTTGAAATTATCAAGTACTTCCTATTGGTTATGTCGTTGATGGTTGTCAATGGTCAGCCTTCTGAAGCCTACAGTCCTACCCTCTTTCTGTTTTATATTAATGATTTGATTAAGAACATTCTCATCCATCTAATATTCCTTTTGACTATATGTCACATTTTGTCTAATTAATTTTGACAAGTACATAATTTGTTGTACGGTCCTGGCAGACATTACCTGGAAAAAAATGTCATTTCATTCTCTTTCCATATTTGAGGAACAAACCATCCAAATTCCATTGGTAAGAAGGAAGTTCCATTTAGACAGTTTCCTTCCACAAGCCAAGAAGAAATTTTCCCAATCACTACAATCTTAGCTTTTTCAAATCCAGTATCAATGGTTAATCTATCCTACATATGCTCATATTCTGCACTTCTTACTGCCTCCTCTTACATCCATAAAACTACCTCACTCAGTAGCCCTCTACTTTGAGTGGCCCTTGCTGTTTGTACTGGGTGAAAAGTAGAAAGAAAAAAAAGATATCTAGGCTTTTGTTTTGGGAGGATTTCTATCTTAGAAAATACATCACATACATTAGATGTACTAATTTCAATAAACAGCACTTCTAAAGTTATTTAGGAACCAACAGAAAATAAAATAATGCTACATCATTTGAACTAAAAATTATGAAAATTTAAATTTATTTCATATGAAAGATCAATGTGTTTTCACTTTTGAAGCTTCAGTTCTGACTTTAAGCAATTGGGTAAAAATAATAGACAAGTATTTTAATGAAAATCAGTGATGTCTAAACATAAAAATTTGTATAAATATTTCATTTTTACAAATAAATCATTCAAGATATTTTTCAGAATGTAATTCTAAAACAACTGAAATACGATCAGCAACAAGATAAAATGATCAACTAAGGTAGCAGGAGATATATTTCTGTTAACAGCTGACTTTTTTTTTTTTTGAAGTATGTCCATAGCCGATAGTTATCAGTAGGAACCTTTATCATTTGTGAAATTTTATCCTTTTAACTTATCACACAGCTATAAGTGGTTTTCCTGTACAATTGATAATAATAACTAATTATTAAAAAAATGCCTTACAAAACATTTGTGTTAAATCTATACTCTCCTGCCCTACAGTTTTGAAAACAACGTAACATGTGTTAATATTTATAACATGTTTATTTCATTATAACAATCTTTGTGTTATTCAAAAAAAGAATGAAGAAAATGTTCATACATTGGCTACAAATTATTTGTGGCCAATATATATAACAAGAGATTTTTATCTCTGAAGAGTTGTTTACACTTTCAAACACCATTTCCGTATAGAAATAACATCATGGAATATTTTGTAGGTGAAGTACAATTTGATTATTTTTTTTTTTAACCAGAGTATTGTCTCTTGAGGTCACTGACTACTCTTTCATCTGCGTCCGTGTTTCGTTACTAAATTCTGTCAGCTATCTCTTTTTTCTTTTATCACTTCCACTCTTTCCAAGACTGCAGTATATTAGATGCAATAGCTGACAGTATAGAAAAGAGATTTTCCATCCATCCATCTGCAAACATCTTTGTCTTTGATAACTTTAATGCTTACCACAACACATGGCTGAAACATTGTAAAATGTACTGATGTTGCTGGTAGACAGACATTAAATTTCTCTATTGCCCTATCCCTCACTCAAACCATGGACTTCCCTACATGTTTTCCTAGCCAAAGGAAGCAACATACTTCTCAACTGGATCTATTTCTTACCTCCTTTCCTTACTCTTGCCGAGCTTCACAATACTGCCCTCTTGGTAACTCAGACCACTCTGTGGTAGCTATTGATATCTCCTTCCAAGCGTTCATTAAACAGGAATAACCTATCCATAAGACCTCTTTCCATTACCAGCATGCTAATTGGGACTCATTCTGGGATTTTCTTAGTAACGCTCCTTGGACTGACATCTTCAACTTCCCAAATGAATATTGCACCATTGAGATTTCCTCTTGGGTGAAAACCAGCATGAACACTTTCATCTCTTCTAGGAAATACCAGGTGAAACTGTAATCCTCTCCATGGTTTACACCAGCATGCTCAGCTGCAATAGCAGACAGGAACAACTATTTCTGGCTATACCAACGTGACAGCTCTCGTCATATCAGGGGCTTATTTGCTAGTGCCTGTAACAGATGTAAGAGTGTCCTTGAAGGTGCTAAATACCTGCTTGCTGAGTGAATGAGACATTGCATAACCTCTAAAAACTTTGGCTAGTGATTACTGGTAGCTCTGTAATAAGGTATTAAATAAGTGCAAGGTCTCTGTTCCCCACCTCTTCAATCAATTTGAGGTGTAATCATCGTCTGCTGATAAAACTGAATGCTTTGCACCTAAATTTTCCTCAAATCCTACTTTTGACTCATCTGGAGCATCCCTGTCTAACTTCAGTTAAAACTGATTCTGTGTTGAGTGATATGCATATAACCCCTTCCATAGTTTCTGCTATCATCTCTAACCTGGATCCCCATAAAGCATGTAGACCTGATGGTATCCCTGAAATAGTCATAAAGAAGTGTGCTCCCATACTAGCTCTAAACTGTATAGTAAATACCTTGCTCCTGCCTGCTGGAAGTCATCTTCAGTTGTACTAGTTTTTAAGAACTATAGTGAACCATCCGACCCATCCAAGTATCAGTCTTCTACCTCCTTTTGAGAAGCTCCTTAGAGGCCCTAATCAATGTTGAATTGGTTCATTATCTCTCATTGCAGGGCCTTTTCTCAGATAAGCAAAATGGCTTTTGTTTTTCCAAATCAACTGCTGATGTGCTAACAATGATTGTAGAAAGAGTTTACCTTCTCTAGATAAAAATGGTGAAGCCCAGGCAGTAGCATTGGACATATTGAAAGCCTTTGACAGAGTCTGGCATGCAGGTCTTTTCCACAAGCTGAACAGTTACATTATCTCTAGGTACATTTTTGAGCTGATCCAGTTGTTCCTATCAAATTGTGAAATGAAAGCTGTCCTGAATGGCCAGTATCTACATCCTTTTGTACTAACATGGATGTCCCCAGTGCTCCATCCTTGGTCCTACACTGCTTTTAATCTTCATTAACGACCTTCCCAATGACATCAGCTCTCAACTTGGCATCTATGCTGATGACACTGCCATTTACTCCTGCCTCGATAAGGCTGATCAGTCTGACAATGTCAAAATGGCAGCTGGTATCCAAAATGACATGAATATTGTCATTAACTGGAGAAAAAGATGGCTTGTCAATTTTAACACCTCTAAAACTAAACTTCTCTCCATTAATCATGAGAGACCTCTCTCTGCCTTCCATCAGTGTGGCTGATGTTATCCTCCAGTGACCTGTTGTGCCTTTTTGGGCTAAAGTTCTCAGCTGACATGAAGTAGAAAGACTAAATTGAATCCATTGCTAGGTCAGCTGCTAAGAAAGTAGGTTCACTGTGCTGGGTGAGACAATTTTTCTCTCCAGAATCTATCTTGCATGTTGCCTATGTTTAGAATATTGCTGCAATATATGGTTCAGTGCTCCTGCTGTTTGCCTGGAGCTCCTTGATAAGATCGAAAGAAGAATCAGCAATATTATTGATCTGGCAGCTTGGCTTCAGTCACTTGCCCACCACTGTAATGTTGCCTCACAGCAGTGGTGTAGCTGGGGGAGGGGGCACTTTTGGTCTGTAGTGAATTAAAAAAAAAAAAAAAAAACAAAACAAAAAAAAAAAAAAACAGAAAAAAAACAATAGCATCAATAGCATAATTTCAATAATTTTTCCCAAAAAAGCAGTGATAGGGTTCAAATGAAGCCAATTTGTCTTTGATATGGCTGGCTCAAAGCCAGCCAGCCAGTAATAAAAAAAAATTGTCTCCAAAATGCTGTCAGCTGGTGGAGATAAACCCCACTTACAAGTGGGAGTAAAAGGTGTGAAAAAAAATTTGAACATTTTTAAAGGGCTTGATGTGGAGTTTGATTAAGGCAATTTAATAAATCCACAGTTTTTTTTTCACACCTGTGTGAGAAGTCCAGACTTTGGTATCAGTTCTTTGATTTTGATTTTTCATGTTTGTGAACTGTTTGTGAAAAAAAATTAAATAAATAAGTGAACCAATTGTTTTTTATCTTATAGGCCTAGGAAATAAAATTGTTACTTTTCATTTCATAAATTATAAAAAAGATAGATAAATAAATTGAAATAATTCCAATGATTTAAAGTTTAAGGATATCACATGTATTCCAATTTTTTCCAGAAATATCAAATGGAAATTTAAAAGAAAATTGAGAATTAATATATTTTTTTAAGTGCAGAAACTTTATTTAAAGTCCAAAAATTGGCATTTTTCCTGGTAGTAAAACAATGCAATGTTTTATTTTTTTTGTTTAGATAGTCTATTTTGCTTAATAAAATTTCAACTAAAAAAGTATGATGACATTTTTATTTCAGTGTTTAAAATTGAAATTAATTTTATCAAATTTTTAATTCATAGTCTAAACTACCTTGCTAATAATAACTTCAACTACGTAAAACAAAGTTTAAAGACATTGCAGTTTTTTTTGGGTTTTATTTTTTTTTTTTTTACATAAAAGAAAAATGAACTGTGTTTCTGTTAATGTGGCATTTAATTTGATTCCTCACTTGTTAGAATTGAAATAAATATTAAAAAAGCTGATAAATTATGTATTAAAAGTAGTGTGTTTTTTGTTATTTGTTTTTCTTTTTAAACAAAAACAAGTTATCTTTCAAAGTTTTTAAAGTTTTGCTGATTTAGAAAAAAAAGTAATGTCTGTTTTTTTTTTTTTACATATACCCAGTATTATTTTAAAAAAAAAAAAAAAATAAAATAAAATAAACACAATTGTACTTTTATTTCAGAATTTATCAGTGAGGAGTTATAAATACCATGTTAACAGAAACATGTATTTATTTATACTATGTGTAGTATGTATGAAAATCTTGTCTTGTTAAGCATAGTAAGGTGAAAATTCACCAATGAAAATATGAAAATATATATATATAAACTTTAAGGATTAATGTGCATTGTAATATTGTATTCCTTCTGGGAAGTGGTGGCAAACTTAAAGGCAACCCCAGGCAGCAAAAACACTACCTCACAGTGCCTTTTTTTTTTTTTATAAATACTTTCATGGTAACTATTTGAATTATCCCTCAACTATGGTACCTATACTGTATGAATTTAAGTGCAATACTAGACTGGTGGTGAGATCTAATCAATTTACAGTTGAGCTAGCTAGATGTAGCTGTAACTTTATGCTGAAAGTCTCTTTTCTTGCACCTCTCATCTGTGAAACTCCCTTCTGGCCCCATGCTTTCCAGACAAATTTAATCTGCAACATTTAAATGCAATGTGAATTGCTATCTACTGTCCTCCTGATTGCTCTTTTCTCTTTCTACTCATTACTAATGTTTCTGTTCCTAATTCCTCCATACCTTGTAACTCCTTGCTTGTTAGTGGCTGTATTGCTTTATTTGAGGTGATACCAATAAAAAAAAAATCAACCAAAAGTCAGCTAATTATTGAATTTCAATAAAATATTTGGTATTCATTTATGTATTTATTTATAAAAAGGAGAATTCTGTTAGAAAAATAAGTGTAAATGATATTTTAAAAGTCAGCCATATATCTAATTTTATGAAAATTTAATAAAATATCACGTGGACACTAAAAATATTTACATTTGCATAAGATAAGTTTCCAGAGTAATGAAATCAATTAAAATTGTATTCAAAATTCCACTGTAAAAAATAAAAATCAGCCCTGAATCAGAAAATAGCAACTGCAATAAAATTAAAATATTATTTTGTTTAGAAAGTTTTAAATAGCTTTTTTTTTAAATAATACATACTGTAGACATCTGGTTTGTGAAACAAAAAAGAAATATTCACTGAAAAATAATTTTCTTGAAAAGATTTATTTTCATTTGATTAAATTGATAAACGTTTTTAATTTTTTTTTTAAATTATTTATTATGACACCATGACACTTTAAATAATAATGATGCTATATTGAGAAATATTTAACAAAATCTATAGAATGTGATGATTGTTAAAAGAAAATTGATTTTTTTCTTTTTCTACATGCTGATGTTTTGCAATAAGTATGTACAGAAAAGCATTTAACAAATAATTCTATTACTTTCTTGGTTATCTCTCAGTATTTTTTAAAAAAAATGTTTCAAATCACATGGCAACTATTTATCTATTTTTGATAGCATTTAAAATATTTACATTTCATGTAACATGCATGATTTCTCCCACTTGTAAAAGTTAACAATTTGTAATGATACTTATACATAAAAAATACATTGTAATAACACACACAAAATACCAGCACCAAATGAATGCAATAGTATCATTGCAACAAGCAGTGAACCATTTTCATGCTTTGGTGTGCACGTCAAAAGATACTTAAATCTAACATCTTCAAGATAACCTAATAGCTTTGTGATTGTGCAATAAAATGAATCAAGTAACTTTTGTAACATTTTTAAAATACTGCCATTTTTCTAACCAAAAATATATTTTATATTTTATTCCAGATGAATTTGCAAAAAATAAATAAAAATCATTAAAATTCAACCATAGATTTCTCAATTTGTGTGTGTGTATAGTGAGGATTCTGAAAGCTAAAAAATATTAAATAAAAAAAAGGGAAATATAACAATTATAGCATCATGCAAATTAGCTTTTGGCTAAATAACTCACAAAAAAACAATATTTTAAAAATATTTTGTAACTTTTTTTTTCATATAACATTTAAAAGGAACTGCAAGAGTTTTTTTTTAGATTGTAGCATAGTATTTCTTAATATGGGATTGGGTTTTGCTCAATTTTTATATTCATAACTAATTATTACATTCTCTCCCCCCCTCCAATAAGTCCATATAAGCAATAAATAATATTGCTGATCTATGATCAGGAAACCTAGAATAAGAAATCCTACCTTCGGATCATGAGAAAAATAGCACTGCTTAATTTTCTGAGTTTGTGTTATATTATCTTGGGCAGAAATGATGAAACTAATTTTAAGTCATTACACAAATTATAATAAGACAGGATCTTATTAAAAAATGAAATTAAAATAAACTATTCCCTAAAATGTTTGTATTATTTCCATCATGATTATTGATGACCATTATAAAAAGGGGTGAATTAATTTAGAATGTTTTTTTTTTTTTTACAATAACCATTTTCTCAAAGACATAAGTTATAAAATTTTATTTAACACTATTATTTATGCTTTGAACAGATTAAATTATCAAACTTTATAAAACTTGCTCAAGAAATTAAATAAACTGAAAAATGTCTAGTGACAAAGATAAATGGTAATCTGAATAAAGATAATAAAATCCAAAATTGAAACCCAATGTTTGACAAACAAAAACATTACAGATTTTAATGACAAACTTAAAACTGATTTATTCTGAGGAATTCAATCTTATTATTTATCAAAAACTTTATATTGGGAAAATCCCACTGTAAACTCTTATTGTCACATTGTTTTGTCAAGAATATGAGAAGACAGCTTTACATGTTTGATCAATACTTTTACTTAGACTATCTTCTCTATTTTACTTATGCTATTATTTTTCTATTTTAACAAGTTCTTCCTCAAATACAAATATATTGTTTTTGTTTGTTTTTGTAACATGTTTAAACATTTGATTAGCATATTTTTCTATTGGAGGGAGCCTTCATTATCCATTTTAAACTTTGACTTAGTAGGTGGAGAGAAAAAATAATAAATAAAAAGGTCTTGCTAGTAACAGAAACTGATTTTAAAGAATCACTCTAGAATGGTATGTAGTGTGAAAGTGATATTCATAGTCAAAATTTAAATCTAAGTGAATTTAAAGGTGGTACTACGTTTTTTTAACCTCTCTTTAATACATTTTTGTTAAGACAATATTCCCAAATGTTGATTTTAGAATTAAAATTCTATTAACACTATTTCAATCATACTAAGAGAGACAAAAACCAGAAATAAACAGTTTACTTACCCGGTTGGCAGGTTTTTCTTGGCTTGAATTTGTAAGTTTTGGTGAAAATCATCAGTTGGGTGGGCTTGTGAGTTCATCTGAAATGTTTGACTACACAAGCTAGAAGCCAACATATCTTTCTGAACTTCTCGTCGTGTTTTTCTATTGTAATGCTCACTCATTAAAAATGTTCGTCTACGAATCTCAGCCTCAGTTTGAGCAAGTTCGTGATTAATTTGATTTTCTGTTGCAGAAGAAAATAAAGTGGAATGCAAATCATTATTATTCATTGAGGATTGCAGGAGAAATTCTGATGATAATGGAGATGGACCATAAAAGTCTAATGAATTTAGATTCTTATTAGTTATAGTTGAAGAAAAATTTGATTTGTCTTCTATAGATAAAGATATATCTGGTTTGTTCTCATGTGCAGGGGATCTGTTAGGCTCCAGAGGTTGAAGACACTCAGCCTAAAATTAAAAAGGAGAATCAAATTTCATTTGTAACAAAAAAAAAAAAAAAAAAAAATTCTTTATGTTGATAAAATGTGTGTACTAAACTTTTGATTGTGTAGTGAAAGCTAAAAAATATCTAGTTATGTATAAAATTCCACTTTATTAAGTAAGTGACATAATTATCATTTTTCTCTTTCATGAATTTATAAGAGTAATGTGTAAAATATAAATAACTAAAAAGTCAATTATAACTCATTAAAGATATTTTCATATTTGAGTAAACAAATAGTGTTCCACAAAATAAAATATGTTGGGTCAGGGGTACTAAGATATTAAGTTTTAAAAGATTTCTGTTTTTATTTGTTCTTCTAATAAAATGAATATTTTTTTAAGTCTATTATCCTACTGTGGACTTTTTTTTGTTTTGATTTTAAATACACAATTTTTCACTTTTAATTATTTTCTGCAGATAATATTTATTTTACAGTTTTAGAAACTAATGTTTTGGAGGGAAAAAAGAAGTTTTCAAAGTTATTTTGAAAATTAATGGTAGTAATGGTTTTAGACAAATGATACAGCTCAGCTCAACACCACTGGTACAGATTCATGCCAAAAAGACAAATTTAGTTTTGTTTAGTTCTTAGTTTCAGCAAAAAAAGTGGTTACTGAAGACCTCCACCCACTGCTATAGATTGAGGAATAATTTGAAGCAACAGTCCAAACAAGCCCTAACAATTTTTTTTCTGTTTTAAATATATTTTACTATTTCTCAAAAAAAAAAAACCCCAAAACAAAAAAAAAAAACATCAATAACTTTGAATGTATATTTACAAATTGTATATACTTATAATTAAGATGTGATAAAAATATTGAATTAAATATGTTTCTGCCTAGCAGTTTTAGCAAAGTATGAACAAGCTTATTTTGATTTTATATACTTTACCAAGAGATTTTAATACAATGACAAGCATTTTGGCAAAATTTAATTGATGAAATACAAACGAATTAAAAAAATATAATAGAAAACAGATATTTATTAACTAAATGGTATCTGAAATATAAACTAAATAAAAATATTCTGACAAACAGAGTATCATTTTTGTTTTCTATTTATTGCAGCAGTTTCAACTTTACATTTTGAATTGCATTGAATGTTTTTATTAACACAAAACCATTTCTTAATTTGACACTTTATATTTCCTAGTGCAGGTATAAAAGCTGTAGATTCTTGGAGGTGGTTCCATATACATTCTCCTCTTGGTCATATGTATTTGCACCTTCAGCCAATGCAACAATCTCTTGCAATTCTTCCTTGTACATAATGTTTTCTAACACTTTTTCAAGTAAATACATTGATCTTTACTCTGCATCCAAAGAGTGCTTAATATGAAAATATCTTGACACCAGCAAGATGAACTTGATTTTTCATTCTGAACAAATCATAGGCCAACACTCCAATGACCACTTTTTTATCCTGCATCTATGAGCATGTTTTCTATATTCAAATTTGTATGTTCCACTCTCCTTTTAACAAGTCTTACCATGAAAGCTGTGGCCTATAGTCCTTAAGGCTTCAAGAAACTTGATTGAAAAATTCCCATCTTACAAGGAATTTCTAACTGAACCCTTTATTTAATCCAAAGGCTTGACTGTTCTTGTTCCACAGCTTATGTCTAGGGATATCTCATCTACTTTATTTTTAGTACTGCTCAGCTATTTCCACTGAGCTCAAATAAGTGGAGACTTAAACCTAATCTGCCTGCTGATTAGTGCTGCTACTGTTTGTTATGCTTGACTGCACACACTAAAGTTTCCCTTTTGTTACAGCTGCTGTTGAAGACCTGCTGTTATTTGTTTTTCTTAGCAGAAATATAATATATTTCTATGCTAGGCCTACTAAGGAGGTGCACATAACCTAGTTTATACATTGATTCTCTGCTCCTTTTCCCATATTCCTCCAGCCTTACTTTTTTCTTTGTGCTGAAATCATCCCCCTCACACTGATGAAAATGATATGAACCAACTTTTGTGTTCAAATTCTTACTAGCAATTCTCATTACTTAAAGGTTCCCCCCCCCCACTTCAAAACACTCAGGCTCAGAACAGGCCATACATTTAAAAGTAAAAAGTTATAATTACTTTAAATTGCCTTTTAGCATTACTTTAAAAGAAAGAGTGAGCAATATTGTAAATCTTTAATTACTTTTCTGTCTATGCTAATAAATTAACATTGACAGAAAGTGCACAAATCTCTGTGTGTGTGTGTGCAAAATTTCCTAGTGCTACACCTTTTTTTTTCTTTTTTTTTTTTTAAATTAGAAATGGATTTTTCTTTTTAATAAAATATGCTAGAAACTTTTGCACACATAATGACACTTCACACATTTCTTATTTGTCTCAATTTAAATTTTATTTCACAAAACACACATCCAACTTAAAATTATGTTGTGTAGATGACAACTGAGAAAGAAAATGTAAAAGAAACTAGAGAATAGATTAATGTTGTTATGTGTCGCATTCCTTCAGGACATGAGCAATCATGGCTCTCCAAAATTTGCTATTCCTTGTGGCCCTTAGCAGTTTTTCTACTTTTGCTAAGTAAACGTTAAAATAAAACAAGATCATCAGGTCGCGGGTTAATGCCTTTCACTCACCCTTAACCCTCACAGTTCATATTGAGGACAAGTTTTCCAATCCTTCCTTCCTTATTTATTTACTAGCTGAATTATCTGTGCTCTGCTGAATGTCACACATTTTTGTAAGAAAATGATGATTGATTTTAAATCATTTATATAATTTGTGAAAAAAAATTATGCATTTCAATATTATGATCTTGTAAATGTGATCTCCATCTTCTGGCATCCTCCTTCTATATTGTTCAAATTTAATTTAAATCAAAAGGGAAAACATTTTCAGTGGGGTTTGTGTACAAAAACAGCTTGATCTGACCTCTTTAATATGTATTGGATGCAATACTTGATTGAATGAATTGATGAGCAGATTTCAACATTGATATGACAGTTGAATTGTCACAACAAATATGTATTACAATACCCACTGACTGGTAATTTCTTGCTCAATTATATTGTCTCATTTTGGTCTTGCTGATGTGACCTCCATCTTCTGGCTTTCTCTTTCTATATTTTGGATACAAGTCATTCCCTTGTTCAAATTTGAATAAAAGGGAAAAAAATTTTCATTGTGTAGAGGGTCCCCCCATCCTAGGAACCCCCTTTTATCAAAATGATCTTGTTGATGTGACCACTATCTTCTGGCTTTCTCCTTCTATATTTTGGATAGGAGCCATTCATTTATTTAAATTTAATTTAAATCAAAAGGAAAAAAATTCAGTAGCGGCGTTGAGCCCCCTAGGGACATCCTTTGATCAAAATGAAATATACGTACTTACCCAAGTACCCTGGGTAAGGTAGTATCAGAATATTTATGGTTATCTACCAAACAAAAAAAACCCAAGTATGAGTTCAATAACAGAGGTTTACAACTACAGATTTCCAGTTCATAAAAAAACACCTCCATGGGATTTATGTGAGTGAATGTTATTTTTTAACGTTATTTAGCTGATTCTTTTTTAAAGTTTTCCATTTTCGTAAAATTTTCTCTCAGATTTTGGTTACATTATTAAAATTTAGTTGTGAGTTTATTTCAAATGTTAACCTTAAAAATTACACAATGATCAGTCTTACTTGCTAAGCAAATTGTTCAATGAACAAATTGCAAATACGAATTCCCTTTTTAAATTGATGTCTGTCACTTAAAAAAAATGTTGTTTCCTCTCTAGCACCAAGCTCTTGCGACTGATGTTAAAATTTGCTTTTATCTGGAAAATGATTCATTAACGAAAAATGATATCATCGAACAAGATTATTACCATTTTACTACCATCATCTTACTTTTTTCAATGCAGATATTTTTTAACACTAACAGAAAGACAAGACATGATAAATCTTAAAAAAATAAACTACTGAGAAAGATTAACAACTTGGTTTGGTAGCATGTGTTAGACCTTTTTTTTTCAAGATGACTTAGAACCGTGAATTTCTTTGTTGATTGTTTTCCATCCTTAAGTTAAAGAATGTGTGTGCTTCCCAAGACATTTATTGAAAATGTTCTTAAAGCCCTCCACCCTGACAAAAAAATAAATATATCCGATATTTGGTCATTTGTTCAGATTTTGGGGAGTGATCGAACCGTAAGTACTCCTCCTCATAAACTGAGAATGAAAGAAAATAATTTGAATTTTTCAAACAATGATCTCTAATCTGTCAGCAAAAGAAATTATGAAAAAGTTCATTCATTCAAATTCACTTCAGAGGAGAATTCTTATTTGTTTTAAATTAATTGACATTTCATCATAATTCCTGCCACAGGTTTTCTTATAGTTCCAAAGATTAACATAAAATAGCTGTAAAAGTTGAATAGTAACTTTTTTTTTTGGGGGGGTGTAAAAAGAAAGAAGAAGACTTTTTACGTTATGACTGTTCAGAAAATAAAGTTTATTTTCAAACACCGCACCAATATCTTCCTCCAAAAATGTGAATTCATTCATTGTTTTTTGTTTTTGTGGCTTATCAACAAGCCAGCACTCGATCATTTATGTGTTATTGTTGCGAACATTTTGATTCTGCGATCTCGCCTTGTTAAAAGGACAAAACTTTTTTCTTTTTTTTTTTTTACTTTTCTCTCTTTCTCTCATTGTATAAAATGGTTTTACAAGAACAATACTAACCATTGTCACTGTTTAAATGGATACAATGAAATGACTGCATATGGAATTGAAAATAAATGAAAATAAATTAAATTCAAGTTAAAAGTTTAAACTTTAATGAAAGAGAACTCATTTTTCTTAAATTCGGCGTTTTTTTTTAAACATTCTTGAAAATAAAATGAGAATAATGAATTTTAAAAAAGAAAGGAATGTTTCATTTTTTTTTTTTTTTTTTTTTTTACACGTCTACCTTTCAAACAAAACAAAAACAATGAAGTGTCAAAGTTTGTTTTTTTTTTTTTTTAAATTAGTTAAGCAGTGAGTAAATGAATTTATATTTGCCGCATAAATAAACCTCAGAAGTGTAATTTAAAGGTTTCGTTTTCAGATTGTAGTCTTTACTCTTTTCCTTTTCTGTTTTAGTAAAATTTTAGATAAAAGGCAAAAAAAAAAAAAAATACTACACGATCGTTCTTACCTGGTATCAGCTGGAGACTATTTTTTTTTGTTTTTTAACTAAAAAAAGATGAGGCCTCAAGTTTTGTTTTAGTAGATTCTATTTTTAAATTGTTGAGAACATAGATGATAATTTTTATTTGAATAAAATAGAATTTGTATTTTGTAGTAAACAAACAATATCCTTTTTGAAAATCACTTTTTCTTGTTTTATTTCACGTTGACGAAGTCATGTGAGGAAAAAGAAGTCTGAATGAATGAATGAATGAAATCGAGTATTATTATTTAACGACATTGCGTAAAAAGTATGTTTTGTTAACATTTTTATACTCCTAAAATTCTTTGCTCGAATACTAAGGAAAAAAATAGTATTCAATAAAGTATTGAAATCAATAAATTATTTCATTCTCGAGTATTGTTTAAAATAAATGAATGCATTGTTGTTGTTAGTGTTAATTTTTTTAAGTAGATCGAAATATGAAACATTATAAAAACAATAAATGAAGTCTTGAAAATCGTTTGTAAACTAAAAAAAAGCACCTAAAAAGACTAGAAATCAAAATACGAACAAAAAAAAAAAAAAAACAGCAAGAAAAAAAAAAGAAAGAAAAAAGTAAGGAACTAAATAAAACTTACTTCAATTGTTGTGAAGAAATCATTTGTGGCTGCATTCGAAGTAATTTCTTGAAGATCATTATCGATCTGAAGTGTTTTTGGAGAATAGAAATCATGAACATTCTTGCTCGAATTGACATCGTTGAACTGACTGGCCCATGGACACATGGGGGGAATCCGAAGGGTCATAGGTCGATTCTTTTTACCATCTGTATCCAAATCATTCTGACAGATTTTCTGCCGATTATTGTATTCCTGTACAATCACTGGCCACTGAGGGCTCCAAGGAAATATAGAAGGGTCCTTGGTGTCATAAGTTTTAGAACCTCCTGGAAAATGCAGACTACATACACTTGTGTACCGGGAAGTAGTACGGAGATTGATGTTTCTAATGAGGATGATCCAGGCTTGTCGACGTTCTCTGTCCTTAGGTAAAGTGTAAAAACGGAGTCCTCGGTGCCTCTTAGAGTCCGCACAACAATACGGCACACAGCAGTTTACGTTGGGCATATCTGGATCGTTAGAATAGCAACCAGGTGGAGAAAAATTGTTCTTAAAGCATTAATGATAATGGCGGGCACTTCCCCCGAATATAGCCCATAATGCACCAGTAATGTGAGTAATGTGAGAGCGGGGGTGGGGGGCATCATGTAAGGCGAGGCGGGGGCTCTGTGAAGCCCTCCCCCCACTTAGTTCGTATGTCTTTCATAGCTGCTACTTCGTAAGGCTAAAGAAAGACTCTAACAACCATTGTTGAACACAAAAAAAGTTGCAGAATTTACAATTAGCGTTTCTTTTAGGTTCAACTAACACGAAATTAAACAGTTTCAGATATAATTTAAAAAGTAATTATGAGTGTAGAAGGTGAAAATAGGTTTTTTTTAGCCTAACTTTTCAGAATTAGACTTTTTTAGTTTTCTTTTCATCTCATTCAAAGCAAAGTATCTTTTTTTAAAAAAAAGAAAAGATGAAGAACCACTTTCAATGTTTTTACTTCAAGAGAAGATTAAGAACATTTTTTTTGTTTTTTAATTTTATTTTTTCCCCAAATGCAGGCAGATAATGTTCATAATCCAAGTGAATTCAAAATGAATTCAAAATTTCAAATGAACACATTTTCATTTGGCAATATTTGTAGGAGAAACATTTTTTTGTTACCTTCACAGCGTCTTTCACTAATGTTTCTACTTCATATTTTATTTTAATGGTCGTATTTAACAGCACTTCTATGTCTAAAAAACCAAAACAAAACAAAAAAATGATATTTTTTATTTTTTAATTAGTCTGTATTTTTTTTTAATACTTCGTTAAGAAGATTGATTAATAATTTACTCTCGTTAATTCGTAAGTTTACTGAAGTGATTGTAAAAATCACTGAACTCATATAAGAAATCGAAATTCCATTTTTTTTTGTACTTTTTTAACGTGAAAATGATCACACCGATTTACAACTGACTGCTTAAAAATAATTTTAAAAAAAACTTGTGTTGTTCAACGAGCGGTCACCAAGCCTGGCAGATTTTCAAAGTATCTTCCATTTCAAAGAAACACTTTAAACTGAATTAGATCCCTTTTTACGAATTCTCATATTATGAATATTTTTTTGTCTATAAATAAAAAAAAACTTTTGCAGCTAAAATGTTTTTTATTAAAATTAAAGAATAAATTTTTAAAAAGCCCGACCCATCTCCCAAGAAGATGAAATGTTTTGCATCAGAAATAAATCGAAAAAATAGCGCACGAAATACAAAATTTTAATTCATAATCTCCGTAAATAAATTCACGAATTTATTTATTCTACATTGGTTTTCTAAAGACTTGTGATATGCTTCGTTTCCAAATTCTACGTCTCATTTTCATAGTATGAGATTATCTAAAAAAAATATATAAAAATAAGGGAGGTAATACAGTATTTACTATGCCAAGAACGTTTCGGACGCCTTGTGTGTGCGCGCGCCTCATAGCAAAAAAATACATCATTTTTGCGAATTCAATTCAGTAATTATATCATCATGATCAACTGCTTTTCGTATGATTTGTGTACTGTATTTATTTACTAGTCAATGTGATTTTTTGGTTTCCTAATAAAAAAACTTCTCGTAACTTAACTTTGTTTTCAGATTTTCTCTTATTCCGCTGTCTATCCCTGCAAAAAAGAGAATGACAAACTTTAAAGTTTAAAGTTTAAAAGTAAATCACTTAAGCCTTTTAAAGTGATCTTCACTACTGTCTGTGTGTAAATCTATGGATATCATAGAAAGTTTATTTCTAAAATCTTCACTAGTAGATACTTATGTGGCGCATTTTTGTCATAACTCAGGGTTGTGTGACTTTTTTTTGGCTCGATGTCTCATCATCCGTTTTTCACACTTGTTGAACCGTGAATAACAATTGAAGTGTAATTAATTTACTCTCCAACTTGGTAAAGTTACATTTTCTACGTTTGATCTTTAATAATTTTTTCATGTTTTACTTTTCTACTATTCCAAAAATGCGAAGATTATTTTTTTAATTTTACCTCTAAAATTCTTGACATGAAATTTCAAAAGAAAGAGTATTTTGAAAATTAGTACCGCCACGGACTTTCGAAACAAAATCGCCGGAAAACGCATTTTAAATAATTTCAAATAAATAAATAAATGTCTTCTTTGAAACCAAATTTGGGTTTTATTTAAGAGAGCTAAAACTGTATTAAAAGAAAAAATAATAAATAAGGTATTGGCACGTTTTCTCGTCACTCAACGAACCAACGAAAAATGTTTACAAAAAAAAAAGCAAATTTAAAAATCCAATATTTGTCCTATTTCGAAGTTATTTCGTAAATTTAAGGATGAATTAACTGGATCTTGAAATGTAATAAATGTTTACTTTTTACTTGAATGAAACGTAATGAAAATAAGGTTTATTTACGCACGGTAATCTGTGCGCTCAAAAGTTATACAAAAAAACTGTAATGAGACACCCCGACTTAAAAAGCGCGCGCAAAATAAAAAATAAAAATTAAAGAAATAGGGAATACCAGTAGTGCAACAATCAAGAAAGTAGTATTTATGTTTAAAAATAAATTATCTTTACTTTAACCAATAGTTTAAGAATATAATTTTTTATTCTATATTCTTTTAAAATTAATAATTTTATTTATTATACATTCTAGAAGTAATAATAATTCTGAGTTTAATTCATTTTTTTTTATTATTTTCTTAAATATTTCATGCCATAAAATATATAATTGTACCCAATGTGTTTTTTTTTAAAAAGAATTCTAAATTTAAGAAAATGTATTAAAATAACAGAGTCGCTATTAACAATAAAATGGGAAAAATTGCTAGTTATTAAATTGATAATGTTAATTGATTGAGTGCTCAGGAAAAGCATTTTTTTGGAGTTTATTTAATTATTTTTGGGGGAGATTTGGGATCAATTTTTCAGTATGTTCACACTTTGATATTGCATGAATTTTTTGCTAAAATATAATCTTCAGGAATTTTTCTTTATATAACTGTAAAAAAAATTTGATGACTCCCACCAAAAAGTACATGAGATATTAAAAAGGGGAGTGGGGGTGTGTGAAACCGAGACACAAAATAATATTCCACAAAGTTTTCTAATAAAATAACCTATTCAGAATATAATACATTTATTAATGAATAAGTACTGAAAATTTTGTTTGAATCTGATAATTTCCTGATTTTTGCCAAACGTCCATTTTGGTGATAGCTAATATTAGAAATTATTTGTTTCTAGTTTTGCCAAGAGCTACATAATGTTGTAAATGTAAAAAATCATAATGGTTTTCATCTTACTTTTTGATAATTATTATAATATTATTAATTACCGAAAAGTTCTCGGTATGATCCACTTATTAAAATCTGACCAGAAAACAGGATTTTTTAATTCTTTAGTCAGTCCAATAATTTTTCAGCATGTACACTGATTTACTCAAACTAATGTCTTCATCTTGGTTGTTATAGTCAGAACATTATTGTTAATCCTTTGACCTTTTTCAGATGTCTGAAGAAATTGAACAGAATCTTTAGTGTCCTATTTCAATTTAATGATATTTTATTTGTGATCTAATTCCATTGGTTAAAAAAGATTCCAATACATTTCTTACATAACAGTACTGCAATCGACAAAATCTGTAAAAAAGTGGATTGCAGAGCTTTGATATTTCTCTGACATCTATCACTTATTAGGGCACACAAGGCATGTTATATAGTGCCCCCTTCAACAGGGTCCACTACAATGGGCAACAATGAGCATCCTGAACTATGATGTGTCAGTAGTGGGTTTGAATTCAGAAATATGCTTCTAGAATGCTTTTCAAAGAGCTTAATCTACTATATAACCCTTAAGTAGGGGGAGAAGAAATAGATTCATGCTTTTCCTAAGAGTATTATATATATATATATATATATATATATATATATGTGTGTGTGTGTGTGTGTGTGTGTGTGTATGTGTATATATGTGTGTTTGTGTATGTATGTTAGTACCTTATTATGAAATAATGGTGAATGAGCTAGTGTAACAAAACCCTTAGTTCAATTCTCAGTGGTTGCTTCATCCTTGTGTCAAACTAAACTTAGTAAATATGCATATAAACATGAGATGAAAGTACTTTCATGAATATTGCATTGAGAAAAATCAATTGCTGAGGCATTTTGAGATAAAAATTCAGGATAATTGTAATATATTAGTTCTCTTTGACTAATGCTTAGCCTGTATTAATAATTGTTATAATCTTTCTAAACCAGATCTTCTTCTGATTCATGTTACACAAATTTCCACCGCTGGTTGGATGTGAACACTCCGAAACCCAAGACCGAACTCAAAATTCTATCAAACATGCATTGACTCTGCACACACCTTCCACTTTCCTCACATATCCCCAAAAACATATACAATCCAATTTTTTACCCAATAACACCCACTCCTGCCTAAAGAAGTGAAATAGGAATTGGAGCCGATCTGAGCCTATGAAAGGACTTAAAAGCTCATCAAAGAGACATCTTTGGCAGTTGGTCAGCACAACAGCAAGGGTTCACATATGCTCATCAGAATGTCATCTCCATACCCAAAGACAACTGGCCTCTCATCTCCAAAGACAACTCACCAAAGCCAGTAAATCATGACTCACCCTCCCTCTACTACCGTAAGTCACTGCAGACAGCTTTACTTATCTTTTTCTTTTAACGAAAGACTTTCATACCACTTTACCATTTGTTGTATTTTTTGTTAATACAATTATTTATTTCTTAAACATTTGTTGTTTCTTATTTCTGCCACCATACGCTTAATATAATCAAACAAGAAAAAATAAATAATTCTGTTTAAAATGCAACATTTCAAAAAATTAAATTGAATTCTGGAAAACTCTGAGTTTTTTTTTTTTGCAATGAATAAAAAGAATAACAGATTCTTGTACTTATGAGCTGCTTTTTGATTCAAAGCATATTTTCTACTGCTGGGGATTTGTTTTTGTTCTTTGAAAAAACTGTAACAAGCACACCAATTTACTTTATGGAAGAAACAAGTAAACCTGAGGATAGTTTCAAGCACCTTCTTCATGCTTAACTAATTTTTTTTTTAATCTGGTACCTTTAACACTAAATTTCTTTTTTGTTCTTCAATAAACTTTTCATACTTGAAAATTGGACTTTGTATAAAGTAAGTATTGATGAACAATGTTTTCATAATTTTTGCAAACATCCTTAGAATTAACACACTGATAAAACTCAAGTTGACAATGAAAATAATGAATTTATTAACATTATCAAATTTACTTTTCAATGAATTTCTAAGTAAATATTAAGCTGAACTGTACAGGTAAGATCAAATGTAATAGTAATATTTTGTTTTAGCAATAGTTTTAAAAAATGATAGAAAGATGTATTTACTTTTATTTTTCAAAGAACCAGATTTAGTATTTAAAGGGTGTTATTCTATATTAATACCTTGTTTTTAGTTGTTCAATCCAATAAAGACCTAAGTTTTATGTAGCATTTCTTCAACTTCAATCTTCAAAGCATCAATTAAGAAGTAGGTAAAATTTGAATATTTAACATAACCACCAATACATGTCTACTAAAAATCAATAAAGTAAATCTAATTTTTATGACCATCTTGGAAAACATCTGTTGAAAGAAATTTTTGTTTATTTAACTCTCTTTAAATGTTTATCATGCCACTGAAGGTGGCTCTGATCACTCAACAATAGTGTGTTTGAATTTAATAGTTGTGTTGTCATATCTTACTTGCTATGATAGCAGAAAATAAGTTTGACTGAAATTAACAAGGATACTGCAATTGAGAGACCTTGAAAAAGAATTCAGTGGAAAGAGAAGTAATATTAATAATCAGTGTTCTAAAGTTAACCAAAAACTTAATTTCTTTTAAAAACCTAAGGATAATATCAGATTTATCTTTTTTTAAACAATGTATATAACAACTCTTTGACACAATTTTAAGACTTTAAAATATACAAATAAAAATGATCTTATTCCAATCAAACAGCTTAAGTATATAAGTAAAATTTTAGAGAAAAATGGCCTGGTACTTATAGAACTGTTACATACAAGAACTGTTGTTTGCCATTAAATAGCTGGGAATTATCAGTTTTATATTCCTGCTCAAATCCAACAATAATTTTGTTTCTTCAAAAATCTAATTTTAAACTGAGAGGATAAAATCAAACTTGAAATACCATCAGTTCTATTAAACCAAAGTGCCCCCAAATTAGAGACAGCCTACTTGATAATGTGTAGATCTGCCCTTTGCCTAAATAACAGTAGCTACTAAATAGTGTAGCATGGAGTTTACCCTATTGTATAGGTCTATATATCTCAGTATGTTCCGGGCCTGTCCATAACTGAGTTGTGTTCATTGGTTGTGGTTAAAGGGAATTTAGTGAGTTCTGCAACATGTCCCATGGGGATAAGTGGAGTATCTAGAAGTCATTTAAGTGTTTCTAGAATCAGTTTTAGGTCATGATGGGTTCATGGGGAAGGAGTTGTTATCTAGTTGAAACAAAACACTATGGGCATAACAAGACGCAAATGGTCTCAAAAAAATCTGTAAATGTCAACAAAGACTCCAGTTTCTCCAGTTTTCAGTCTTTTCAAATTACAACCCCTACACCCATTCACAGAGCTACCATCAACTTTTTCAACCCCAAGACAATAGACTAAATCCATTGCCTCAACTCTGACCAGGACATGGCATCAGTCTCTTATGGTTCAATGACTCAGGAAAGTGCAGTTATTGATATCATATGGGTTTGTTGGCACCAACATTTAATTGTGATGTCATTTGATACAATGTTTTGCTTGTTAGGTGGTTACCATTCCAGTATCATCCGTTGGTACCTGTGGTTTTTCTCAGAGTGATGATGATGATCTGTTTCTGTAATCCATATATCATTAGTATACTTTTGATACTGTTTCTTGAGAAAAAACTTTAAGAAGTTGCTATCTTGGATATAGAGTACTATTCTGTGGTCAAATAATTTGATATCCTGTGTCCCATGTCTGCTATAGCTAGATAACCTCTTTACCTACTATGCTATATATACAGTATATCATCCAGTTGAATCCATTTCTACAAGTGAAAGAAAAAGAAACTATCCAATATACTACTGTTTTTATTTCTATTTAGTACTTCACTTTATTGGCATAACACATTTGATTTCTTCCTTTTCAGAATAAAAAATACCATTCATTTACTTTTTTGTGTAATTATTTAAATTCTTATTGCATAAGTGCATATACCATATATACTCAAGTACAGTGTATTTATGATCAGTTTTTTTATACAAAAAATAGGTGATTGTACTATTCACAGGTAATTTTTTTGAAGAGGCTAAAAATCATGCATTTTCAACAACCGTTTACATTATAAATAGGTCAATTTTTTCAGGAGGGGTTAATGAAGTCAACTTATACATGAGTATATACAGTATCATAATCAACAAGTTTCAACTGGAAATGCTTGACTCACAGTCCAACAACAACTAGCGAATTACAACCGGAAATGACTAAGCAACATTAATCTCGCATTTGGTGATTTCTTCTGTAATCCAAAAAGTTTTCAAATTATTCACTTCTATCAAGAAATTATGACATCTTAGATATATAAGAACTTTAGATTAAAGTTTGTCATTATCTTAGCAGTGTTTTGACATCTAAAAGAGATAAATGGAATCATTAAATTCATTTTTTATAAGCAAAAAAAAATAAATCAAACAAAACCGTCATATGTGAAGACAGTAGTTGATATATATAGAGACTTAGCATTCACCTACAGAGGCAGGTATCCACCTGGGTTAAGTGTGAGATCTTACTGCTAAGTATTGATCCTACTAAACAGGAAATTTGCCCAGTTAGATTCAGAGATCCTGTTTTTCCAACAGTATGATCCTACTTCCATCCATCACAGTTGATTCCTGTCATCCACCTGGGTTAAGTGTGAGATCCCACTGCTAAGTAGTTGATCCTATTAACTAGGAAACTGCTCAGGAAGATTCAATGATTTTGTTTTCCAACAGAATGATCCTATTTCCTTCCTTTTCAGGACAATATCTTAACGTCTTGTGATTTCTCCATTTTTACACCTGCTTTTTTTTTTTTTTATAATCACCAGTGACTATCACAAACATTCAGTTCTCAACACACAGTGAATAACCAAAACAATTCTGAGGACCAAGACACACACCACACCTAACACTTGTATTTTTTAGTTTTTGCCAATTAATAAAGTTTGTCCTAAAAAATCTGCCTTTGTTCTAATAGTTTCAGCTGTTCTCACTTCTTTCCTTTTGGTTTGTGAAGTCAATATTATTATCAACCCTGCAACAACAGTACATATTTTCCAACTTCTAAAACATGACAGTAGCATTAGCCAAATAAAATCCCTATTTTATAATTATAAAAATTGATCTTCATGAAACTTTGAGCACCTTTGTCTTGCATAGATTAAGTAAGTGTATAATAGTGGTTAGAGTTTAGGAGTTGATTCAATTGGATTGATAAGAAAATGTCTGTAAATGTTATGTAGGTAACAAAATCTTATTGTAAAAACACAAAACAGTTATCTTCATTATTTATCACATTCTGCTAATGAGTAAGCAAATCACACACACACACACACAACCAAAGCAGCAGCATACAATACTCTTTGGTAGTTATTGTTTTATGACAAATCATTTCCAGATAAATAATGTCTAATGAAGAATAACTGCTGCAACTTTTGTTTTAACAGCATTCCTTGTGTCCAGTTTTTTGCATGTTAACATAACTTTTCATTATCTGATTGTGGTGTCCAGCCATGCATATGTACATTTCAGAGAAATTAGAAATATGTATACATTAAAATACTAACTTGCAACTAAGTGATTGTTTTCAGGTGTAGATTTACTTCTACAACTTAGCACAATTCAACTTGCTCCAGTGGTAATTCATTTCAAGGCCCCAGACAGTCTCAATTGCTTGTGTGAAATCAATTTTTTTCTTGACATTGTAAATGCTTTGCTGTTTATGAAACTGCCACATGCTTGTCTATATGTATTCTGAATTAAAAACGCTTTATGTCTGAAACCTATGAAAATTTCTTACCAATTGAATACCTAATTATTATTTAGAGATTTCTTTACAATATATTTTATTATTAAATTTAATGTGTACATATTGATATATTTTTATGATTTCCATTTTTAGCTAATTTAAAATGCTTGAATTTTCTTTAATTCTTTGATAATTATTCTACTACTGTGATATTATCACTGGTGACATTTTGGAAAATATTGACAATGAAAAAATATTATCAATTTTAGAAAGTAGATACCACCACAGAAAAAGTGATACCTAAGGTTTTAAAAATGAAAATCTTTCTTGAAGCTTTTATTTTAGTTTTAATTTTAAGCTAATAGATTAAATTTAATATTTCAATAAGCAAAATACTAAATTTCAAAAACTAATTTAAATTGACTGGGAGGAATTTTTTTTCTAAAATAGCTGATTAGCACCCTTTTTTAGTTGTCTTTAATCGCAATGTAATTCTTTATTAAAAAATCTTCCAAAAGTAAAATATATTTTTCTGAAACTTTATTTGAGGAATATTAGCTGATTTAAAGTATAATTAATCTGATTTGAAACATATTATTTACTTTAAATTTAAAATATTACAGAAATGCATTTTTCATGTGTCAGTAGCTATTTATTTAAACTCTTGACATATTGATGCTGTTCTATAGAGGCTTTAGCTGTAAAAAATAATTGAACATAACATGTGCCTTTTATATATAATTTTGAAGTAATCAGTAATCTTAAAAATTTAAGAAAATATTCTCTGTAATCTAATGTGTTATTGAATTTTAGATACTTTAAATTTACTATAGCTATTACTCTTATTTTCTGATGACTAACTGTACCTACAAAAATTGGCACATTTATACACAAACAAAAAAAATTTTAAATTCTTTTAAAAATATTGGTGTTTAATGAATTGTACTCTTTTCCATTTATGATTAGTAAATAGTTTTCTCTTAATAATAATATCAATTATGTAAAAGGCTGAAATTAATACAGAATTTTAAAAGATTTAAAACCTAATAAATTATTCTAATATAAAAAAAAAAATGAAAAAATTCTTATAAAAATTCATTATTCATTGAAAATTTTTTTTCTTAGGACAATAGTGATCTTAATATATTTTATTTATAAAAGCAATTAAAAGCTTTGCTAATTAAGTAATCTCAGTTTTATTACATTTATTTTATGTTTCAGAGCATATTTTCAGTAAATGGTGTGTTTAACAAAAACAAATTGATGACTTAAATTCTCCAAGGAGTCCTGCTAATATAAATGTGAAGGAATAATTTTAATTTTCTTGAAATTTTATAGAATTAAATAAATGGGGGTAGTAGATGTAAAAAAAATATAAAATTTAAAAAATAATTTTATTCTTTTGTGAATAAGTTCTGAAAATTTAATTAAAATCTGACAATTATTTGATTTTTGTAAGAACTTCCAAAACAATGTTTTTTTTACTGCTAAATTTCCCAATATAATTTTTGGCCCACCTGCTGATGCAAGAAAAACAAAATTTTCAAATGTGCTAGAAAGGATTAAAAAATTTAATAAAATAATCAAAAGATACTTTGGTCTTTCCTCGTAATAATAACAAACATGTTTGGGGCATTTTTTCATCAAAATTTCAGCAAATTTTGGGAGGTATAAAGGGATAGAAAAGTCTTACTTATTTTTTAAATAATGTTTAGATTACACACAAAATTGTTGATATAGCTGTTGGTAATGTATTTTGCCTTCTGTTTCAAATTTTCATCAGATGTATATAAAAAAAACTAATTTGAAAAACTTAAATTTCAATAGTTGAAAGTGTATAAAAGTGTATAAAAATTTATTTCTGTAATTACATCACTGCCTGATACATTTATAAACCGAATTTGCTTTTAGCTTCTAGAAAATGGAATTTGAAATTATAAGCAAAATTTTAGGATGTTTCAACTGCTTCATCATAAGTATCTTGATTGACATAAGTTCTTCATTTTTTTTCTGTAAAGCAATATTCCATATTTACTTTAAGACAAGGATAATAAAAAAATTAACTTTAACTGACACATGACAAGTAATTATATAACATCATTTTTTTTTATTAAGGCACTTCAGAAAGGAAAGAAATCACAATATTTAAACAAACCTTGATAAATAACCAAAAGCAGGATTTCAATTCATAAACAAATCCAGTTCATTGTAATTTATTGTGTACACATATATAAATTCAATCAAGTTCTTGTAAAATAATGGTAATGCTTATCAGTTGATATTATCTTCTATAAATAATGAACTTTTAAATAATCTTTTCAAATAATTTCCAACTCAAACCTATTTTTGCTAGGCATTATTCTATCTATCATCATAAAAATCATTGCTTCTTGTTTTATACACATTAGTGGTTCTCACTGTGAAAAAAAAATCAATGTTTGTTGAGATTCTTTTCTGAAGCATTAGTCTAATGCCAGGAGAAAAAGTGAAGGGATGATTATATGGTCAGCAAACTCATTTTCAAACACAATACTCTAATATCCAGGTCTTCAATTTTTAGATGTTATTTATTAACAAGGTGTAGCATTAATACTTTATAAATCAAGAACCAATCATTTAATTTAAAATTTTTATAATTCCTATTTATTTTTTATAAAAGCATTATATTTCAGAAATTTACTCAACAAAAATAAAATTACCATAAGCATTTTCATAAAACATTAACTATGGCTTAATAATTTCCACAATCTAATTTTGTTTTTGTTTAATCCATCTTAGTTTGAGTGAAATATTGAACATAGCATTCCATCTATGAACAGAACTAATCCTGTAAAAAAAAAAAAAAAAACTCAACTTAGTATTTCAATAATTTATTTCCACTCAATAAAAATACTATAATTCAACATTTTTATCTGTATTCAGGCAATATTTGTATTATTTAATAATTATTGAGGATTGTCCAAATCATGAATAATTTATTAATTATTTCTTCTATAAACACTACTTTATTTCTATTACATCTCATTTATATGGACATAAATAAATTGAAATGAAAGTTTAAAGTTATTTCCTTCCATTTATTAAAATGAAAATATCAGTTAATATTTATATCTTATATTTACAGAGCAAAATTTAAATAGGCTGATCAGGAATGTCTAAAGCTATTTTAAATATCGGAAACATAGAATATATTTTATTATAATTGATGAGTTATTTGTAATTTTTATTATTTGCATAGAAAACAAAAACAGTGCCAGTGAAGGAACTAGGCCACAGGTAGACAATCATTAACCATTATGTTTATTTCCATCATGGTATTTTCTTAAACAATCAAATATAGTAAAATAATAAGTATTTCATACTTTGAAATTTATATCAATTGATAAATAAATGATCAATTATAATTCTTTATTGGTCACCAAAGCTGGTGACAGAAAATGCTAACAATTCTTTGCCTTCAAGTATATTCATCCATATCTTTTGCAGATCAGAAGAAATAAAGAAAGATTCAGATTAGTTGCAATGATTATATTATCATCTTCTGTCCAATCCATTGTATAACAGTTAATCATTTTTAAAAAGTCACAAAATAATAATAATAATAATACATTTTACATTCATGATCCACAAATGAAGAAACAACTAAGAATTCAATTTTGAAAGAAGGGTGATTTCACTTTATTTTGAGTTTATTTTCACAGATCTTCATGTGTGTGTATATATAACTAAATAAAAAGAAAAATACTTGAATTTTATGTGAACTGTTATGACTAAAATGTTCAGAAATATTTCCCCAAGATATTCTACAGTTGTTGCAGTAAAAGTTTTCTTTTTCTTCTCCCATATTTGTTACTTGTAGCTTTCTACTCGACAGATTAGCTTCTACAGGATTCATCACAAAACGGGCCTTAAAATCAATTACTTTAGGATTACACAAAAAAATATATCACATAAAATCCTAAGCCATTAAAAAATTCTTAGTTTATTAAAAAGGTTATTACTCAAAAGGAAAAAATATATCAACTTTGTAATATATTCTTTTAGTTTTATCTCAATACACTTTCACAATAGGAAGAGGAAAATTAACATAGCCATTTTCTGAATAAATGTTTGGCTCATTTTCATATTGAAGTTGATAAATTTACTTTTTTTTTATTTCCTAGAAATTGAAAAAAGTTCATGTTTTTTCCAAAAACCTGGGGAGTCAAAGTTAAATATTTTGTGTTGTCATTAAAATAAAATATAAATAAAACCACCCAAATCAAATACTGTGTTGATACAAACAAGATCAGCAAAGCTATTTTGGAATTTTATTTCAATTATATATAAAATCTTAAATCATTTTTTGATAGAAGTTTTAAAAAATAACTTTTTATTATTGGCTGATCATTTGAATCAAGGACTTGTTATCTAGCTTTGTGATCATGACCTTTCCAATAACTTTACAAATTTTGTTAGATTTGTTTCACCCACAAAGTTTAGTGAGAGAATAAGAGTCATTTCACACAAAAGTCAATTTGCTGAAATATCTTTCAGTGAGAGAGAGAGAGAGAGAGATCAGTTGCAGAACCAAGAAGAAAGGAATCATTATCAGAATACATACATTTTGTAAAAAGTATGTTGTCATTTTTTTTTCTCCAAGAAAAACAGAACTTTGATATAAAGCATCTAAAAGGTCATTATTTTTGCTGTTGTTACAGAAATAATTCTCAATTGACAGAACTGGTGAAGTAAAAATATCACACCATAAAAATATCCATTTTTTTTCTAATCCCAAGTTGTGTTGTCATGGCAACAAGTAATTTGCATAAAGAAGCTTATAACAGCTCCATTTGATGAATGATGTGTCTTTATTCAACAGTTAAAAGTATTGCTCTCTTTCATTTGAAGTTGCTATATCCCTTCTCCATGAAATATTTCAAACAGTAATATTTGTTAGAAGGAAGAACCATTATTCAAGAAAAAAACATTTTGTGGGTAACTATTGAGAAGGGAGTTGATGAAGCAGAGATGAATGTAAATGAAAGACACTGCCTTTTAACCTATTAGATTTTATGTACATAGCTATTAAGGAGACACATTTTAGTGTCTCTTAACCTTTTTTTCTTGAAGGATCAACACTTATACACAAACAACTGTTCCTGCAATAGGCACAATTTTTTGCATGAATACACTCACATCTCTTTGTTTCTCCTCAGTTTTTATAAAGGAGTCAACAACTCATTGTATAACTAAAGGAACTCACTTCATTGATAGACTGTCCTAAGACACAAATGGATAAAGAATTAAAATAAAAAAAGAAAAAATATGTATAAATTACAAAGCAAAGCAGTTGTATGTATACCAGTGTGATTTCAGTTTTTACTTCCTTTTTAGAGATTAAATCACTGTAGGACTTCATTCACAACCCAATGTTCATTAAAAATGAAAGTATCAAATTAAAAAAAAAAAACAAAAAAAACAAACTTTCCTTTGAGAATCATCTATCTACAATGAATAATGTACCATTTGAACACCCAGTTATAACACCTGAAATAATCTAGGTCGTTAGAGAAGAAAAGAAATTTGGTTTTTCATATAATATTTAAGTTGCACAATTTTAAAACTGAATATCATTTTATTTGATCTGGTGGAGAATAAATGTATTCTGACAACACTGGTGTTAATGAAACAATTTATATGCAGTAGGAGCTTTGGGTTTGGCAAACTAGTACCTGGAAAATTTTTTTTCATTTTTAGACATGAAATGTTTGGTCATTGGTTTAACATAACTGTTTAACAGTAACATCAATCTAAGAAGCAAAGAAAAGCAAATTATTTTGGCTAACATTAACACAAAGTAAACATTTATTCTTGACAAATTTTTATCGAAGTTATCTCCCCTTAGAATATATTCGGTTTCTATTGTATCGTTTATAAGGCAACTTAAGGAAAATGTAATGTAGAACTAAGTTGTTTCAAATGATTTATGAAAAAGGAAAACACCTACAATGTAATTTTAAAATTTTCATGAAATTTAATAGAAAACCTATTTGTAAAGAGAGAAATTTAAGTAAATTTATGTACCTTTGTGGAAGGGTGGATGTGTGGGTGGGTTAGTGAAAATGGAATCGGCAGGCTGAGTTCAAATTCAGACCCAGGTTCAATTTGCACTAATGCCATTGGAAAAGACATGAATCCATTCCTTCTTGCCTTAGCTATAGATTAAATAGCAGGGAAAACTGGGCTCTTGATAGGACAACCAGTCTAAAAGAAGGCAAATTCAAAACTGGAGAAGTAAACAGGAAACCACTCCATTATCCTTTTGAAAAAACAATAATGCTGATTCACAATTTACAGATATTAAAGAAAAAAGGAAGTTGTAGAGAACCATGATTGCCTAGGTGTGGAAGAGACATGGTATTTTAAAGGAAAGAGTGTGGAAGAGTACAAAATTGTTGGTGAAATAATTCTATCAGATTTTAATCCATTTTCCTCTAATATGATTTTCTTACATTTAAAAATAAAATTCATTTATTAATAGTAATTTTTAAATGCAAGGAATAATTTTATTAGTTGTAAGCATTGTAAAAAAATTTGAACAATTAGATCCAAAATTTTACAATGCTTACCAAGTGAGTTACCTTTAAATATTATGGAGAAATCAAATAAATGAAATTGATTTCTAATTTCTTAGTTTAAATAATATTTATCATAGGATAATAAATGAGATGCATGAACAATTGAGGAATGTTTGTTTAGATTTAAAGAAAAAAAAATAAGAGAAAAAATAGCAACAATCTCAAAATGATTTTCACACTCAATTACTTTGAGGCTGTACAGAAAACAAACAATATCACAGCAAAACTTCTTAAAATTCAACAAAAATTTCCAAGGGTAGTTTTAATGTTATAATAATCAAGATTTTCTTCTATGAAAAATTCAGTTTAACCATTTCCACACTGCATTTGAAGAAAGCTGTATTTGTTTGTTTTCTTTTTTACTAATGGGAATAGGAAAAAAGAAAAAATTATAATTCTGATTATTACAAATTATTTGGCTTTCATGAATTTATATTTCATTATTAGATCTGCCAAGAGGGATGCCTACTGGGTTATTTCAATATGATACATCATATCCAAAAATAGATGTCAGCATTCCAAATGGCATTTGTTGGTTTGTAAATTCACAGTTGTCATGACAACAGGCTGCTTGAACATGCAGAAGACACGAACCTGTGTACACAGGAATGAATAATTATGAAGATCTAACATGTACAAAATAACACACACAGCAAAAATATGAAATATGACCAAATATACAGAGTGTAAATAGTTCTAATATAACTGTAGCACCAATTCCGAATATGGTAGTACAACTTTTAATCACCATAGGGAAAGGGAGAAAAAAAAATGAAGACAAAAAATATATATGTATATTTCTAACAAACTGCAGAAAAAATCTTGACTAATGTTGTTAGATTATTCAGTTTACAAAAGTTGTTTTTTTCCTGGTTGTGAAGTCAACCAACAAGAATATTCAGATTTCTGCTAGCTTGAAAAAAAGTTTGTATGGTCACAGATTAATCACAGGTATTTGTGATGGGCACTGATCACCTGCATACCTATCTGTAACACAAGCCCATATACTGTTCCATATCTACACAAAATTTCTGAAGTGTCAGAATTTCTCCCTGATTTGAACATTGATATATCAGCCACTTGTTGGTCTTTTTTGTTTGTTGTTGTTTTGCTTACTTGTTATTCTACTGAACATTAAGCATTACTATTTTGATTTTTAATCAAGATTGATCTGGGGGCCAGTTTTACATTTATGAGTCACATGTGGGTCAGCAATGAATATGAATTGAATGTTGATCACATGTGTGATGTAATAACTGACAATCTTGATTGCTCAGATTTGCAAGTTTCCTTTCATAGAACAATGAACAGGTAAACAATATTAGTTTTATTAGTAATATTTATGTATCTATCTATGAATTGGAACAGGAGTAATAGTAATTGTAGTCAACATACATGCAGTGTTTGATGGGTAAGTTTTTGTTGAGTGACTTGTGAATTTACAAGGTCACTCTTTTAAGTAGAATGTTGTTGTAAAATGGAGGATAACCAGATTAAACCTTTCTAGAGTTTATCTGTTAAATGCAATGGAAGACTCTTTACTTGGCTTAAAATTTTTTGTTTATTTTTATTGATTTTCTTTTATTTCAAATGCTTGTTAAAAAAAATAAAAATAAAAAAAGAATTAAATTGCTAGGTTACACCTTGCATTTTGGGATGGCTTAGAATTTTTATGGCACTCAATCTCTGAAAAGAAAGATGGCAATATATTGCTATTTTTTTTCTTTTCTTTCTTTCTGGACTCATCTTCCATCCAATCTTATTCTTTCATTTAGTTTTGCTTTTATTTTCTTTTTGATAAACACAAAAAACTGAACTGTTCATATCTAAACCATCCCATTTTGTGGGTTGCCTCTGTTTGCATATTTAATGAAATAAATGCAGGTCTTTGAGCAGGTAAAATGCTAGTAGAGATTCTGCTTGCTTTAATTTTTTGATTCATCTTCCACTCCATTTTCATCTTCATCAGTCATAACTGTCACCAGGGTACCTACAGCCTTGCCTACTTGGCCAGCCATGTGAAAGAGATTGCCCACGCTATTAGAAGCTGAAAAGACATAGAACATACATTTTAAATAGATTTGAAAACATTATTTATTATATAAAGAGCATAAAAATTTGAATAAGAGACTAAAAGAGTTTAAAGATCAAGTGGTTATTTGTGGTTACATTTTTGATATATCAGTTTGTTTATTGGCATTTTTAATTTTACAAATAAAATATAAAATAACAAAGAAACTTAAAGTTGGTTACTATTATTTCAGAAAGAGAAAAGGAAAAGGTAAAATAAATTATCATTATTATTAGCACTGATAAAAAATATGTTGAGAAAATAATTAAACAAAAATTTAATAATAAGTAAAATTAAAAATAAAAAGTACTTCTACCTGTTCAGAATTTCATGATTTTTCTTTTTTTTTTGTTTGAAATAAAAAATTTTTGCTGAGTATATTCTAATTTGTTATATGCATCATTTTCAGTCTATTTTTGGCAATAAAAGATTTGTTCAAAATTATTTACTTCTTGTATTTGAAAGCTTTATTAAAAGAAAAACAACAATCTATTGACTTACATCGTGGTTCATAATTGGGCGGACTGGGGACTTCAAGAACAGGCTCATCTTCTTTTTTATGTCTTGGCCCTTCAGAAGCTTTAAAAAAAATTACAAGGGACATAAATTTTCTTAGTACAAAAAGTGTATTATAATATCTAAAAACACAACTGGAAACATACATATTGATTATCAGAAATTGGGACCTGTGAATTGCCAGATTAGAAATCTAAACCAAAAATGCATCATAACACTCTGTAAATCAATACAATTGAATAGTAAAAGAAAAAGAGACACAAACTGAATATTTTTTTCTTTGCAGATATACTGTGAACAATGTAGAACGCTTTACACCATAAGAAGCATTTTCTTTTATTCATTGGAAATATAATGTAACTAAATTAAAACAGATTTTAAATATATTGCGGAAAAACAAGAAATAGCTTGCCATTATTTTTGCGTTCATACCATAATTAGAGGCTGCCATTTTGCACCTTCCAAACAGTTAATTGGGACAATAATAGAAATTCAAATTATACAAAGTGAAATTATATCCAAAATGTCAATGGAAAAAGATGGTATGTTTCTTGATTAATAATGGATGTCACAATCTCTAGGCTAAGTGTTAGGATTGATATTGACTTTGATTACCTTAATTTAATACAAGGCCAGAACAGCAGAGCACCATTTGAGATTAAATAACGATATTGCCAGGCTATCTTATAAACTACTATTAAGCACTCTACTTTAACTTGGTGTGAAATTCTCCTTTTATAGATGAGGACTGACATTACCAATGACTACAAAGCAATATTAAACACAAAGGAAAGAACACTTCATTTTTTATCCTATTTTTTTTTCTAAAAGTAGAAATACTTTTATTTATTTTATGCCTTATTACAAATAATAAATGAGAAATATAGATATTTTAAAGTGTATTTTTTTAGATTAAAATATAAAAAATTCAGTAAAATACTTGTAAAAAACAGAAATAAAATTATTTCACAGTAATTTTTTTTTCTTTTACAATGATTTCTCCACTCAATGTTTTAAAGAGCTGAGGCTTATTTCATTAAATAGACAGGAATAAGTTGTTACTTACAATGGTCTCGTCCATTTGACATTGGAGTTGTTTGTTCCATCTGAGGAGTGAAACGATAACGTACAGGACCACATGGGAGGGAACTGACTGATGAAGATGGAGTTGTCAGAGGTGATGTTCGAGATGAATTGATAGAGACTGTACTACGGTCAGGTGGCGGCTGAAAAAAAGACAGTGTAAAATACATTATTAATATAAAGATAATAATGCAACATATTGCTGTACAACATTCTAAAATTAATAAAGGATTTATTCATATACAAAATATTCATTAGAATCAGTTATAGTATCTGGTTGTAATCTGTCTCTTAGATGAGTGTCTTATCTCCAACTCAAGATTATAAACTAACTACATCAAGTTTCAGGAAAAATGGAATATTTAATAAAAAATAAAGTTAATATTATGCTAATATGATTTTTATAAGGAATTCATACAATATTATGTAAAGGAACCTTATTAATAATGGCAGTAGAAAAATTAAAATCAGAAATAATGACTGAGTTAATACAAAAAAACAATTCAATATTTCTGAAACTTCTTGGATTAAGAAAATAGGCATAATTTTTAAAAATTAAAATATCATTTTGAGTAAAAATTCAATTAAATACCTGTAAAAAACTGTTTAATCAAATTAGTTCAAATATCTTTGAGAAGATTCAATTTTTAGAAGGGATATTTGATATGCAAAAAGACATCTGTATTTTTTTTTTTTTTTTACCTGATCTAAGAGTTGTCTTAACCTCTGCAGTTGGGCTTCCAGTTGCCTATTGTGATCTTCTAGAATGCGCATTCGAGCTTCAAGTCTGCCTTTATGCTGTCTTAGTAATTTAGCTTCAGCAACCATCTCAGCATCTCGATTAGCAGCAGCTTCTTCATCTGACCGTGGTTGACTGCTTTCCCTTGAATTATGAGCCTGGCACAACCGGTCATATTCTGCCTGGAGATTTCTAGCAAAACAAACACACTTTCAGTCACACAAAAATGATTTTAAATATTTCAATAAGAAATATTTAAAAGATTATAGCTAAATTGTAAAGTGTTCAAATTTTACAACTTATTACACAGAAGTAGTTAAAAACACAAATTATGCAAAATAATACCTTCATTTTTAAAATAAGGGCTATGAAAGAAAAAATGATCTTATCTTACTTGAATTATAAGTTGTAACAGCCTGCAATCATAGTATCACTATTCTGACATTTAAATCTTGTTTCCTGTCTTTAAGTCATCACTGACTATATTTCATTCATGTAGCATAAATTAAACAAAAGGCATTGCTAATTCCTTGTTATTTTTTAGATGCAGTTTCAAAATCAGATGAATTTAGGTAGAACAGTTAAGAGAAATTTTTGAGTGTTTACTTGTTTTCTTCTTCCAAATCTTTAATCATGGCTTCAAGTTCTGACCGTTGCTCAGCATCTACAGCCATCATAATTTGCATAGGGCTCTTTAACTGTAAAACAAATTAACAAATCCTTGAAAAAAAAATGCACAAAATATTAAGTCAAAAGAAATTTATACTATACTTCAACTTCAGATAAACAAATTATAAATTTGGTTAAATTTTCTACAGTAAATCTAAAAAATTTCAAATTAAATGTCAAATCTTCTGAATAAAAAAGTGTTTTAACATTTAAACACAGAAAATAATCTTACAAATGAAATCAATAAAATTTATTTTGTTAAAGTAGAAAATGTAGAGTTAAATTTGAAGCCATTTTTGTATACTTTGCATTATAAAGTTTAAATTTGTATTTACAAATATATAATAAACAAAACTGTTTTTGTATGATTTCTTAAAGTGTATAGCAATGTAATGTTGCCAACATTTGGTTTATGGACAAATCAATTTGTAAGCAAGCAGTAATATTTGTGCCAATTAGTCCACAGGATTGTTGGTTGGGTGTTTAGGCACAAGCAAAAATTGTTCATACTGATAGGTGGATAAAAAGCTTTATAGAAAAGAATCCAAGCATTCCGATAGTTTCAAATGTAAAACACATGGCTATAACTAATTTCCACAAATTTTTAAAATGATTATATCGCATTGTAAGTTAATCTACAATTTTAGACTATTAAAAATTCTCAAATAGTAATATTTAGTTTTACAAGCAGTTAAGTATGCAGAAATTGTCAGCCAAGTGTGTGCCAAAATGTTTGACTGCTAACTAGAAAATAATATCATGTGGACATTTCCAAGTTGATTTTGCACTATTTTCATTGATCTTGTAATCATTTTTTGGAATGACTTGTCACTGTTAATAATGAAACATGGTTATATCACTCATTATGATTTACAGAGAGTCAGTCTGTGCAGTATTAGCACTCAGGTTCTCCATTGCTGAAGAAATTCAAGACCAAAAAGTCAGCATGAAAGGTCATAGCCATGTGTCGTCTTGCGATAATGCAAAGTATTTGATGACTGTCTTCAAAAGAGCTAAACAGTTAATGCAGAATACTACTTTAAATTGTGGTGCCAATGAAAGGAGGCATTGAAAGTAAAAACAAAAAGGGAAGCTGTAGAAAGGTGTTCCCTTTTTATGGAGCAATGCTAACAGATTATGGCTATTTTTGAGAACTTGGTTGCAATATTATATAGTATATATGTTTCTAAGTAATTTCCCTCTTAGTCAGGCTAAGATTTTTTCAAAATCCCTCATATTTATAATAAATTGGCTTTGAAATTGGAAATATGTTTTCAAAAAGTGCACACACATAGATACTTGTAAATATACTTACCACATTTGAAGATGTATCACCATTAAGACTTTGACAATATTGTGCTATAAGGTGATGCTCATCTTCTCTATAAAGACACAAAAATGAAATGTTAATATATTTGAGCAATGCATGTAACAACAAAAACAGCTTCATTTGATTATCCAATTTTTCATTTTTTTTAAATGAAGATATATATATAAGCTAAAAAAATTAATCATTCAATTATTTGGTTGGTGGAAACATGTTAAAAGTGCTCAAAATTCCATTGATATGGAATTTTGAGTTTTTAAATAGTAGTAAATTTATCATACAAGCAATTTGATAATTTCTTTTTCAGTAGAAGTTATTTATTCCTATGAATGTTTTCTTAAATAATAAAGGTGCATAAATTATGGATGTATATTAAATTGATAATGGTAGTAGTTGTCATTTTTGTAATGAATGAATTGAGTTTGATTTGATAGTAAATTATAAAGATTTGATCAAGGCAGGAAATGATGAGAGTAAATGATGACAAATCTTGGAGTCAGTAGATTAGGCATAAAAGTCACCAAAATGTGACGAGAAAATCAGGGAAGATATTTTGTGCTTTCTTCACTCTGGATGTAAAATATAATTGCTTTTTTCCTTGCTCATTCCAGCAGCATGTATGAGGAGATGCTGAACAGTTCTTGGGTTAACCAAGAAATCATTCCCCCAACTAAATTTTGATAATTTGTCAGACTTTGAAACATGGACCAGGCTGAGAACTTTTCAGTACCCCCTTTTATCCCTTACTGTAAAACTTATTGTTGTCAATTTAGCCTCTTAAAGAGTCTATATAACCTCTTCATGTTGCAATCACAATATAACATAATGGAAAGATAAATCCAATATATTTCATTTTTATGGTGTTCTCATCTTAGTTTTTATAGTCGAAACAGATCAACTATTTCTGAGACTATTATACACTGATTAGTGTGTGCAGATAGCATAAGAGTTATTAGTGTGGAAGGTAACATCAACAAGCCGAGTTCTAATTTCAACCTAGTCTCTTTTACATAAATGCTCTTGGGAAAGGCAGGAATCCTTTTATTTCCTTCCCAGCTAAGGGTTAAATAGAAGAGTATACTGGACTCTCTATTTTTAGATGGTAGCTAGTGAATTCAAAACCAAAGATAAGGCAATAGGAAACCACTTCAATATATTTCCAGATAAGCCAGGGCAAGTTACATTTATTAAAGAGAAAGAATCTATAGAGAGCCATGATTGCAACATCTTGAAATTATATGGCATTTAGAAAAAAATAATTCTCACTATATTCATCTCTTTTTTGCCATTGATCAGCTCTAAGAATTGCTACTTGCAACAAGGCTTATATCCCATAAAACTATCTTAGTGCTTGACAATGAAGTTCTTCATATAAACTAAGGAGAAGCTATTGTCTTGTTATTGAATAATGTACAAAAATGCATCTGTGAAACCATAAAGCAATTTAACCAATTTTGAAACTTGAGTTTACTAATTTAATATCAAAGAGATTTTTAATGAGATAAACTATAATTGTTACTCAGGCTACTATTTTGACTGTTTCAATCTTCCTGAAAAAAGTTTAATTGATCTGTCCCCATGGTGTTACTCATGGATATTTATATCGAAAAAATTGATTCAAAAGACAAAATGCTTACTTAGTGTCATCAATTTGAGAGCTCAATTTGTAGTTTTATTGCAAAATACAAAATTCAACAATTACCAAAATATTTTAATGAAATAATGAAAATGAATATTTATTCCAAAAATAAATCAATTTTCAAAAAAAAATGTTTATATATATATATATATATATATATATATATATATATATATATATATATATATATATAAAAGATGTATATTATATAATGGTTCAATGGTTACAGCATTGGTATGGAAAGACAAAGTTTGACTTGCAGTATGATTCAGTGACAAAAAAGTAAGGCCTCCACAAACAAATTATTATTATTATTAGAGCTGAATTAGTAATATTTGATATCCTTAACTGAGAAAAGAAAAAACAAAACAAATTCTTAAAGAAAGCAAAGGACTTCTGCTACATCTAAACTGTATAAATAACTACATAATCTCATGTTGAATAACTCAGCTTAGAGAAAAGATTCATGTTGAAAGTTGGTAAGAGATTTTAGTTAAGGAAAAAAACAACTCAGTATTTAATTTTAGACATCTTGAAATTGAACATGTACTATAAAGAAAAACAATGTTATTATAATTTTAAAATATAGATTACAAAAATACACAAGAATCCCAATACAAAACTGGGAAACAATGCTACTGAAAATAGAATCTAATAAAACTTTAAAAAAGAAAAAATGCAAAAAACATTTGTGAGATTTGATAAGTAAAACTTTAAGTGATAACCAACTACGTCCAAAACAATTTTAAAGAAAGTAGTTTATGTTATAATTTGTCTAAATATCAGCATCTGCAGAACAGAATCACCAACGAATAAATTAATTTACCTATCAGAGAGTAAATAAATGCATTCTAAAGGCAGACATTTTTTTCAAGTATTTTACAAGATTTTCTTTGGAATTATATAAAATATTCTAAAATTAGAAACATGAAATCTCAGTTTTCAAATAGTAAATTTAATGCTTATTAAAAGAAAAAAAAATACTTAGGATTTGAATTTTCCTGGACCGAAGGTAGCAAAAAGTGAAATGGTTGTGTATTGACATATTACACAATATGTAGATGCTGCAGAGATAGTGTGAAAGTCTGAACATCCTAACATATGTCACACTAGTAAAAGAAACATAGTTCTGATTTTAAAGAAATGGTAGTGATGTGTCGTCATAGAAATATACAGTGGATATTTTGTGAGAGATTTGTAAAAGTAAATAAATCTTACAGTGTGCAGTAATTGTAGTATTGTGCTGAAGTGATGCATTAATATATTTATTAGAGAAGAGAAAGAAATAATGCCAACAGAAAGATTTATAAAATAAAGCCCTAAACCGTGTATTAATTGGCAGTGAAGATGAAGAGCCAAGTTTCATAGAGATAAAGACTAAAGTCATTGGCATGTATTACTTTAAGACATACTTACAAAGATGGAGGTATTCTTATACTTGAGCTGAATAAATACAATAAAATTCAGAAAAATATAATCTTTTCTCTCTGTAAGAAAAGCTGTTTAATTCTCTACCTTAAAAAGAAAGTTGCCATATAACCCCAATGAATATTTATTTTTTAATGTTAAACTCAGAAATATGAAGGCAAAATATAAAAAAACTGTGAATATAATGAAAACAACTTTATCTTTCATTTTTAACTTAATTTGTAAAAGTTTGATTTTCATATTTAACAGTTAATGTAAATGAAAACATATGTGTTAAAAAACAAAAAAAGCGTTCATACATTTTTCCACACACATAAGGCAAAAAATGTAGCAGAGATACATTGAAATAAAATCCAAAGTCTAGGAGTCATAAAGACTCTACAAAAGGAAACTAAGACATTAGACATGAAATGCATCTATTCGTTTTATTAGAATCTTCTTTTTTTACAGTGAGGTTCACTCTTTAAAAGGCCTGAGGGCCACTTAAGGGTTATTCGTGTGCATAGGAGTGGAAGATAACAGTTAATCCTAGCCTTGAATAGGTTAAGATTGTAGTGATCAGGGAAACATACTGTTGGGAGTCAGTTCCACAGAGCAGTGGTTTGCGAGAAGAAGCTGTTTGAGTGGAACTTACTTCTCACCAATGGGATATAGAGGGAATGTGGGTGCTTTGCTACTATGTAAGTGGTATGGCACGAATCTTCATGATATTCATGATTTTTTTTTTTTTTTTTACTTCTGAGAAAACAAATGACCTTTTACAGAATTGAACTTTTTTTACTTATGAGGTTCAATCCTCGCATGCAGTTATTAACTTACTGTATAATGTTCAGTCTATGTAATTTACAACTGACAAAATAAGTTACGTTGAAAAATATTTCTTGTGTAGAATAGATACTTTTTCATCATTAGGCTACAGACTTGTTGATTATGTACAATCAAAATGATGGAATGTACAGAATAATGGTATTGTATTATTCAGTTTGTCATTTTTGCTTGCCGAAATAGACAATATCAGTTCATCTTCTTACTGTTTAAGCACTATAACAATATATAATTAACCACAGCCAATCATTTACTGCACATAACCACCTACTGTCTTATCATCTGTTAATATCAACAGATAAAAAATTGTTTACTAATAGTAGATTCATATACAAAAATATGTTTCCACCAATTCATAAAAGAATATATCTGCAGACTTTTCAGAACTTTGTAAACTACTTTTCTATATAGAAGCCATAGCCAATTAAATATAGTCTTTTCTCTTCCAAGCATTTCTATAGAAAAACAACAATTTGTGAGGTTGTTTAAATTCTTTATCTATTATCAGTAAACTTATTACTTTTAAATATTGAGTTTTCTACAAAAATACTTATGAGAAAATATTTACTATGAATATCAAACAAAAAAAGAATACTTACGAATCAGGAGTTGAATATCCTTGTCTTTGCTCAACTTCAGCTAATCTATAATGAAAAATATAAATATTCATTATTACAGTCATTTCTTTTATTTCAGATAGATTTCCTAAGATTTTTTTAATATGCCTATCAATATTATTCCTAATTATTCCTAGTACTCCTACTACTACTGGAATAATAGCTTTTAAATACTACATGCATTTCTATTTCTAGATTATTACATTTAGAGTGTCTAGCAAATTCTTGTTGTTATTGCTATGATATTTAAATTAATTGGATATTTTGAAATTAGTGGTTCACTGAAATAAAAAAAAAAAAGCAAGAAAAGTCATGTTATATGTTGTACTATTGAGAGAACAATAACCAAATAGTAAATCCACCAAATTTTTCTTAATTCCAATTGTACATTAATTTCATATTTTCATGTTTAAAGTGAATTTGATAAAATTACTTTCACTTAACTAATAAAAGACAATCTTGCCTGGAAAAATATAGAATAAATGTTATGTACACCATACCTGTTTGCATAGAGCTCGAGTCGAGAATGCATATCCTGAGAGATACTGTGCTGGGGGGAGGGGTGTGTACTGAAAAAAAAAAAAAAAAAAGGGGTTAGTCAAATTTTGAATTTACTAAAAAATATATTTTTCAATATGAGATCTAAAAAAATAATTTTCAAATCAACTTTTATTATGCTGTATGTGACTTCATTTGCTGTACAAAATATTTATCCTGCTACTGAAGTTGACTCTGATCCCTAAAAAATGGTGTGTTTGAATTTCGTAGCTGTATTGACATATCCTGCTATGGTAACATTTTTGAATGAAATTAACAATAAGGATAATGCAATTGAGAGGCCTTGAAAAAGAATGCAGTGGAAAGGGAAGTAATATTAATTATGCACAGTGCAAAAGGTTAAAATATTTTTTAAATACTTACATGAAAAATATTACACTCAATTACATATAATTATTTTCTTGTTAAGATACATTGTATTTTATTATTTGTATCACAATAATAACCAAATTTATGAATTGAAAGCTGTGCAGTATAAACAGAATTTCCTGTAACTGTGTATAACTTACCATACGTTAATAAAACAAATGAAAACTTTTTTCTGTCATAGATTTAGAAAGTGATTCACTGATTTTGTAGATATTTTGACCATCACTTATACTTTTGAAATAAATTCAAACTTTAATTTAATGGAAATTACACCAGAAAACTGCAAGAGATAAATACACCTGCTGAGCAAATTATCAAATAACATTTTGTAGATTTTCTTTGCTATGTCAGACAATTGATTTCTAAAATCAAAATGGGTTATCAACAAGCTGTGTTGTCAGAATGTGAATATGTATTTATTCATTAATAAAATAGGCATCAAAATATGTGTGTGTGTGTGTATATATATATATATATATATACACACACACACAATGTGTACATAGAAATCAACACTGCAGTCTCTGCCAGTTTTACACCTCAAGTGAACTTTACAGTCACCACAGAGTGTTGATTCATATGTATACATTGTGTGTATTTATAAATGGCATTTCCAATATTAAGCACTCTTACTCCATAACTATAGCAAATATTAAACTCTCTCTCTATATATATATATATATAAAATTATTATCATGAACACAGAAACTTACAAGACCCTGATGAGATTTATTTCATTAGAAATGAAAATTCAATTCCAACTCTTCAGACCAAAAACATTACACACATTTTTCTTTTTTTGTGTGTGTAATGTTTTTGGTTTGAAGAGTTGCAATCAAATTTTCAATTCTAATGAAATAAATATCACCATAGTTTTGTAAGTCTTTATGTTCATGATAATAATTATTATTTGGTTTGTTTTTGATATTGATCTCTCTCTGCCTTTATCCATATGGAATACCAAATATTATTATTGTGTATATATATATATATATATATATATATATATATATATATATAGGAGGCACAGTGGAGTAATGGATAGCAGCTTGGATTGAGGAATTGGAGAGATGTGTTTGAATTCCAGTCAAATCCATTACATTCACTTATGTGCTAATAATCTTGGGAAAGGTATGAATCCTCCTTTTCTCCCTCCAGCTATGGGTAAATAGCAGGACACACCGGGTCCTATAGCCATGGATGGCAACTAGTCTAGGAGAAGGACAATTCTGAATCCAAAAACCTGCAGGGGGTTGTTTGGGTCCTTGTGGCACCAGGTCTCTGTATTTGGCCCTTCAAAAAGTGTAGATGGTTCTGCACAAAACCTTCATCATGATAATCAGCTGGTGTCTGGCAGTCGGTCCCTAGGAACTGAGCTGCTTGACCCTCATACATTGAAAATATGTGTGTGTGTGTAAATCAAATAACTAGATATTAGTAACTGTATATGCACGTGCTAGTGTGCATAAACAGGTAAGCAAATAAATATTTACTAAATTTACTTTAAGGTGTAAACATAACAGTGCTCAATGTAGTTAGACAGAGTTAAGAAATATATATTAATAACTTAAGTTTCATTGTTTTACCAACTCATCAGGAAGGAGATATAACATATACATAGAAATGGTTAAGGGGGGTTGATTACACCCCTTTAACCATTTCAACATATATTTCCACTCAAAACATCAACAAGTATTTCTCTTTTAAACTTTAAACTGGCTTCAAAATTTTATTTTTTTATTTTATTTATTTTTTTTATTTCAAATGACCCCTACCTACATCCTATTTTCTGTATTTAGATCCCAATATTATTTTTATCTTATTTTAAATGTGAGCAGTGAATCTGCGTGTAATTTAACATCCCTCCCATGAGACCCAGTATATTAAGATTTTTTTAAAAATCATAAGTTATATCTCATGCCTGATGAGTGAGTGTATATATATATATATATATATACACACATACACACACAATTCTCTACATATGTGTGAAAGCCACCAACTAGGGGAGGTAATATAGTCTCAGTGATTAAGGCGGTACTGCCACACCTGGTGGCACCAGCAGCTTTTGCCACTATATATATATATATATATATATATATATATATGCAGAAAATTTTAACAAATATTTGAACACAAGTAATAATGAAAGTTTTATATATAGAATAGTGAAAACAAGTTGAATATAATTGAATTGAAATCCAATGTATCTTGAAAGAAGTACAGTCAAAATTTGCATTACTCTACAGAAAAGAGTTTACAATATTTTAAAGTGATTTGAGTTAAAGTCACAGGAGTAATAGTACCAAGGCAGAAGAAAAGACATTAGTTTTCAATTAACTATCAGTATTGGTCCTTTATAAACACAAAAGAAGAAAAATAAAAACTAACAATGACAAAAAAGTTTTCTAACAATCAGTTTAGTACTTGCATGTATTTCTAATATCTATTAAATATACCAACAATAATTTAATGCAAAAAACACAATTAAAAAAAATAACAAATAAAGATTTCGTTTTTTTCAATTTCAACTTATAAAATAACTTCAGTAGTTACCACCACTAATTTGATGAAAAAATGCCCCAAACTTGATAAAAACTAAGTTTTATTGTCAAAATCTTTGTTATTATTAAGAAGAAAGACCAAAGTATTTTTTGATTGTTTAATTATATTTTTTAATCCTTTTTAAAACACTCAAAATTTTGGTTAAAAATCTTGTTTTTCTTGTACCAAAGGATGGACTATAATGTAGCATAGCAAATTTTAGCATTTTTTTGTGGTGAAAGACATTAATTTGGAAATTCTTGCAATAAATAATTGTTGGATTTTAATGAAAGGACTTATTCACAAATGAATTATTCTAGAAATGTTTTCTTTTAGAAAAGCTTAGTAAAACTATATATTTTTTTTTTTTTTACATGTGTTTCACCCGACTTAATTTTATGAAAACACAAGAAATTCAATATGCTAATTTTTAATGACTATATTAGTTAAAAACAAAACTCCTTGGAGAATTTAAATCATCAATTTTTTTTTTTTTTTATGGAAAATCTGTTCTGAATCATAAAATAAAAAATGCAATAAAACTATGACATTATTTAAAGCATTTAATTGCTTTTATGAGTACGATATATTAAGGACACTATTGTCTTAAGAAAAAAATGTCCAATGAATAATGAAATTTTACAAGATTTGTTTTCATTTTCTTAAATTTTAATTAGAATAATTTATAAAGTTTTAAAATCTTTTAAAATTCAGTTTCAAGTATGTAAAGGTTAGGAAATATTTTTATTAAGTAAAACTATATTTACTCATCATAAATTGTAAAACTTATTACAATTTATTTTATCACAGAGAAAATTATCCTGCATACAGGACAATTTTCTCTGTGATAAAGTGTAATATAATATATGAATAAAAATTACTATAAAAATATAAGTACATCATTTTTCTAAGGTTTGTATTAAAATATAAAATGCATTATGATTAATTAAAAATTTAAATGTTCTTGTTTGTTGTTTAATTTATAAATTATCATTTATTTCTTATAGTGACTATAGAATAGGAAAATTGAAAGAGATCTTAAAATGCAGCAATAAGCAGTTGTAATCTGAAAAACTTATTGATTTAAAAATAAGAAAGTAATCATGAGTTATGAAAAATGAAGATAATTTCATCACACAACTTAGAATCTTGTCATATTCATAATTTTAGCTATTAACATAAAACCAAATCAAATATTGAAAAAAAGAAAAGCAACCATATTAAAAGTTGATAATTATTAACAGAAAATTTACTCACCCTTGATGACCAACCACATGTTGTATAGCAAAATGCAAAGAAGTGAACTGGCTTAAAGACGACCAGGATATTATTAGTAGCCAAGTTCACAGAGAAATCTTTCAGAAACCAACACTGACTCACTTGTTTCACTGTTAGTTGAGCAAATGCCAAGTTGAATATTTGATTTTTAATCCACAAAGAATGAAGTACTTATATTTTTATAAATGATTTTATTTAGCTAGCCAATCCTTTAGAAGTTAAAGAGTGAGAGAGAAACACTTTTTCTTTAATTAACTTTGACCCATGGTGTGAATAGAAAAATAAGGAACAGTTTTATTAATCCTTCTTCCATGAAACTTTTTGAATTACAGAGAACAAGGTTTTACTAGTGATTTTGTAATGTGTGTCTTGTTATGGGTTTTTTCCTCAATTGATTGTGTGCAAAAGATTTTATTTTATCAAATTAGAAATTGCATAAAGAAAGAGATAAACAAAACTGCTTGTAAGTATTAAACATTGAAAGAATTTTTGTTCAATTTTGAATGGAAACCACCACCTCAGCAGAAAATGAAAATCTTTAATTAGTTCTTTATGTTCCTTACAGCTTATGAACATTATTTTCAAATATATAAAAGTTATAAGGAATATATTATTTGTTATTTTGGTCAATAATCATATACCTATCTATTATGTATAAAGGTTTGAAAATGCTTTTCTGTTACCTTATTAATCTAAAGACATAACATTGGATGTAATTTCTCATTCCAATTGTTAGTATAAAATTACTTGCTGTATGTAATTTTGTAAAACAGAACTATGACTAATATGACTGCTCAGATCAATATGACTGCTTATTTGCCTTTGTGCATCCAGTAGAATAGCAGAAAACAGACAACTAAATGGTTACAAGTTCCCAATAACAGAAAAATGACTAATCTCAAAAAGAAATAAAACTGATAGAGACTGGTAGTGGCAACTTATTGATCTCCAAAAGAAAACAATTTAGTACTAGTAAAATCCTTGTAAGCCACAGATATATACATGCATGCATGAATACACCATATATCTTACAGAATCCTGTTTAAATTTCATTGGTTAATTATGAAAGATTCTTAAAATTTACTAAATTTTCTTTTAAATGAGACAACATTCTTGAATATAGAAACATCTGATCATATATTTTTATGATTGAAGAATTTAAAAATAAAAAAGAACTGAATCTATACAAATAGATTTCAAGCAATATTAGTGACAGTATTTTGTCAATGTCAAATATACAAACTAGAATATTCAATTATTTTACTTCAGGCAAAAGTAGCATATCTTATTTTTCCAGAAAGATAATCTATGATGTACTGAGTTAACTCAGTGGCTAGTATACTGGGCTAAAAACCATAAGATATGTAGTTTTATCTCCAAAAAAAAAAAAAAAAAAAAAATGTGGGATGTTGGATATATACGAAAGAAGGCTGAAAAATCTTTAGACTGGCTCACTTCCTAAAATATGACCAAATAACCAAACACCAGATATTTTTTGGAAGAGCTTTTTGCTTGAGTTGAGAACTTTTAAGTACCCCTTGTACATATTTTGGAATATGCCAATTTTTGGAATATAGAGAATTCAAAAAAAAAAATAAATAAACTCACAGATAACAGTTTAAAATGTGTCTAGTGACCAGATCAGATTCATTTGATTTTCTCTACATGATACACATTTAGAGAAAATCAAATGAATCTGTAGTCATGAATTTAGAGCAGAAAATATATAGTTGAATTATTTTTTGGTTGCTTATACCTGTGTCAAGTGCTAGAATTTGATTATTACTTATATATTTACTTTCTTATTCCTTCTCAAACACACACACACACTCTTTGTGGTTGAATAATGTATTCTTCATTGTTATTGTTGTTTTTGTAACAATAAAATTCCTCTCATTTACCAGACACTAGTCTGATCTTTGTTAAGTTAATCCAAAAAAATATTAAATAACTAGCTTAATTGATGTCCTATTAATAATAATTTGTCTCATAAAAAAGAAAGTTTTAACAAGAAAGAAATGCTTATTTGGTTGTAGGCAGTAGAAAAATATTGTAATAAGAATCCATAAGTAGTTATGAGGTGATAAGATGCCATTGAGACATTACATACCATATGAACAAAATTTTAATCTGTGAAAGAAAATATTTTTCTTCATATTCAGAATGGAGACACATAATAATATCTAAATACTTAAACAAATGAGAAAAACAAAGTCTTACAGATTTTTTGCATCATTTGTAAAGATGAATATGGCATCTATTGGTAAAAAAGTACTTAGCAGCATTTGTCTTCTAAAATGACCAATGCTTTAATGGATTTTCATAAGTACGTTTTTTTTTTAAATAGATAAATTCTTGAAATAAAATCAATGGCCAATTATTTGTCTCTTTCCCTTATGAATTTACAATTTTAGTTGATTTTTCTAAAAAAAGACAATGACTTAACTTTATGAAACCTTGTTCATCATAATTCTAGTTGTCTGACAATATAGGCAATAAGGTAATTTATTTTGAGAAATATTAATATCTTGATAAATTTGAAGATGATATCCTATGTAAGATATATTTTCAGTTAAATATTGTTAGAATGTGTTATACACCATGTCAATTTATTTTCAAATAAAATATTAAAATAAAGAGAAAGCCAAAATCTGAGACATAGAAGACAAGGGGCCTGGAGAGGCTGATGCCCTCTACCCCAGGGCAAATGCTGGTTATTTTCAGGACAGCTTCTTTTTGCACCCCATCTCTAAAATTTCCTCCTATACACCTATCCTGTATTTTCACAATTATTAATAAATGAATATATTATTATTATCATTATTATATTAATAATTGAAGAACAAAGATATTTGCAGAATTATTTAATATGAAATGCTCTTCATAAACAATGTCAAATATTAAATGAACTTCAAGCCAATATGATTATATATATATATATATATATATATATATATATATATATATATAATTATTATTATTTTTCAGAGAATATAAAAATTTAAAAATGACACGTCATCATAGAATAATTTATAATTTATTTTTAAATTATAAAATTATGAAACAAATTTCATATGTGAATGGAAACATTCAAGCCAAAATAATTATTTTTAAATTTTCTGAAATTTCAGGACTATTTTCCAGTCTTGTTGAATAATTAGTAGATTATTTTTTCTTAGTTTATAGCTCATTTTCTTATGAAAATAAATATCATATTAAAAACGATTAATCTATTTTCTAGTCCTCTCTAGAGTTGTTGCAGAAGAACATTCTAAAAGAGAAAAGCAAGCTACATTATCAATAATATATTCATGGTTTCACTTGTTCAATACTTTATCATGATATATGGGAAAAGCAATGAACCGGTTGTTGTTCTTATTCATTAAAGTGTACCAATAAATTTTTAACAAATTGAAAAGACACAATGATATAGAATGTATATCAAATACAGAAAATATGATACATGCCAATAAGCATAATAATGAAACTTGTAGTTATTTAACCCAAGTAAATATTGAAAATTATAATTATTAATTTGTTAAGACTGTTTGACTTTGACAAATGTAATTTTATAATTGTATTTTAAATTGTATATATGAGAGATGCTGAACCTGATCAAGAAGCTCTTCTCCCCAAAATTCTGAGCGACTGGTCAGATTTTGGTAAGTGGGTTAAGCAATGTACTTTTCATCATCCCTTTTGTGTGTGTATGTGTGTATATATATATATATATATTCAGTTGTATGGATATTAGGTTTCATGCTTTTGCAATCATCAGACAAACTGGTTTATTTTTTAAAAAGTGGATCTAATCCAAACAACTGAATCACAGATATTGAGCACTTTCCACTAAGTTCTGTGCATATAAATATATATATATATATATATATATATATATATATATATATATATATATATATATATAAAAGAGAGCATAAATTGAACAAAAAGTCATTATGGTCAGAAAAGCCATGGGTATAGTTTATAATTAACCACACTGCTGTATAAACTGTCTCACTGACCCCTTTATCAGTGGAATTTAGTAAAATGTCAAATAGCAACATCAACACACACACTACTTGTAATAAGTAAAAAAAAAAAAAAAGAAGATTAAAAAAGACCCAATATTCTCTTATGTTAAGGCAGTGTAGATGGAAATAAAAATGCTACAAAGATCATATAAAGTTATATAAAACTGAATGATAAAGAAATAGAATGAAAAATTAAAAACTTCAGTTGAAAGAAAACCAATTCATGACAAAAAATAAGTGTAGTAGAATATTTCCTGTCAACATTTGTTACTTGGGTACTAAAGAAACAGTGTTGGCCTTATAAACTTCAGAAGAATACTAAACAAAGATATTATTGGATAAATTTAAAATCTACAAACCTCACATAACTATCAATGTATATAGATGTGAATACCTTGAAAGAAATCTTTTTTTTTCTTTTCATTTGCAACAACAATTGTAAGTGTTGTTGATTTATGAAACGTAGAGTTTATTAAGGAAGATATAACACTTTAGCATAACCTATTATAATGCAGAAAAAAGTAATTCTTTAGATATTCAATTAAAAACTCTTTAATTATTTTGTATGCTTAATATTCAGAGAGAAATGTATGTATTAAAAGTGCAAATAATGACAACCATAAAAAGATTCTCAAATATAGTTTATCATAGGCTGAGATGACATGGACAAACAGATCTTAGTGGTTTCATAAGAGTTGATAACACTTTAAACAAAAGTACTTCTAAACATTTTGACAAATCAGACAATTATTATTAATAATACCCATTTTTCATGAGGTGTCACACTTTGGCATAACCTATTAAAACATGTGGTTGTGTAAATAAAACGTCTGTGCATATGAAATGCTGATATAATGCAAATCACAATTTCCTTTTCTGTTATTTGTTTTTACTTTTCACATTGAATAAATAAGAGAATAGTGAATTAACAATACTTTTAATTAGAACAAGACTGATATTTGTCACTTCTTATGGACCTCTAAATCAAACAAAGATATATATTTTGTTATATAGCAAAGGAAAACTGACATGCAAAAGAGAGTGGATAAGTACAAACATATGAATTCTTTGTACTTACTTACTTAAAACCCTTGATAGAGTGAGAAAGTGAAAGTAGAGTGGAAGCTTAAAAATTATTGCTTACTTACCCACTGGTCAGAGGACATTACACAAGAGGTGGGGTGGTGTTTGTTAATCATATGGCTTCTTATTTTCTGGATGGAATAGAATACTTGTAGAATACCTCAGAGGTGAAACAGTGAGGGAATGAGAGAAATGGGAAGATATGTGATTGGGCCTTTTGTGTTGGAACAAGTTGTAACAATAACTATCTTGGTATCAAACTTATTGCAAAAAATATGGTGTGTGTGTGTGTTTGTGTAAAGTAAACTTGTGGAACAGGAAGTGAATTTCCTGTGATGTAGCAACACTAACTCTGGCTTTTGCACACTCTCATTCACTTTCTGTTTATGCAGTAGCAGCAGTCAGCTTTTCTGGATAATGTTAAGTTTGATTCCAAGCAATCCACTCCACCTCCTCTGTTTCCTTTGTTAACAACAATGTAATAATAATAATAATAATCCATGGTAATCGTACCGCAGATGTAAACATATCAATTCTTCATAGAATAACACTAACCACTTTGCAAAAATTATACAGATATTGTTTCAAACAGTATGAACATTCTACAGTTGGAATCAGTGAATGGTAAAATTGACAACAGAAACAATTCCATACTTGGATAAAATTAACACTAGCTATATATATATGGTGAGGGCATGGTTGTATTGGTTCTAGATCAATCAAACACCTTGCCCATGGCTTTTTGGAGCCTATTCATGAAGTCATTGTTTGTTCATTTTGTTGTCACAGCGCTTAATCTTCATTCTATTTCTCTGTGTCCGATTCACTTGCCCTTGGCAATGGTTCACTATTTCTCTTCACCCCCCCTTTTCTTGATACATCAGCTTCTCCAACAATCTCAACACAATAAAGTGTTAGTTCCCAGTAACAATAGATGAGGAAGCAGCAGTTGTAGTAGTAGTAGCAGCAGTAGCAGCAAGTCACAATCTGATCAGTTTTATACAACTGCCAGATTTTGGTAGTAAAATAGAACGCACATACACACAGATATGTAAAGATGTTGCATATACATGGCAACATACATGAACACATGGTTATGCACAAAACATGAACACACGTTTTTCATATGAAAGTTATTTTTTTTCTTTTTTCAAGTTCAAAAAGTACTGGTGATAATTTTAAAGGAAATTGTAATTTTTAAAAAAGATAGCTATAATGAAAGCATATTTGCCATGGGAAGCTGTGGAGACTACATTACAAAATAAGTAAACAAAAGATAAATGAGACAAAATAAATAATTCAAAGAGTTTTTACTTTATAAAAAATGAAAGCTGGAAGATATCTGATACCCAGTTATAATAAAAAAAAAATAACACTTAAATAGGCAAGACATGTCAAGAAGTGATGAAAGAGGAGAGTAAAATGTGGTAAAAATGAAAAATGAGGAAAGAATATTAATAAGAGAAAGTGGGGGGGTAAAGATAACAGGAAGATTAAAATTAAGAGACGACAAGGTAGAAGAGGAAAGTAAAAAAGAGAAAAAAAAAGTTAAGTTGAAATGAGAGTGAGGAGTTTGACAGAAGAGTGATGAGAAAAACAAGAAAAAATCTAAAAGGTATTTTTCTAGTTCTAACTCAGAAAATTTTCATGAATTAATCATGTCTGTGAGGTGTGGAGTAGGCACTTTTGAATGTGTTCAATAATAATAATGATAATAATCAACATCTCCCAAGGATCAATGGAAGAATCATTTCAAGTGACAATTCAAAAAAGCAACTAAGAAACTTTAACCTAAAAAAGCAGACATGTTATTTTGGAAAGGGACAGAGGAATGCAAGAGAGGAAAAGTGTTTATCACCAGGAATCTGCATTAATATCCGGTTTGAAACAAAAAAATGTTTTGCTGATAAAATGAGCCTAGTGAAGAAGTGGGGAAAAAGGCACATAAATTGATAAATGCTGAATAAAAATGTTCTGACAGAGCTAATAATTTAATAATGGAAAAAATAAAATGAGTAATCATATTCTTTATGCTTAAAAGGATGCAGTGGTAATTATAATGAAGATGATTATTTCATATTGTGTATCCATCTTAAAGTTCACATTTGGGTTGGAAAATCCTGAAAATGTTGAGATTATTGAAGCACACAGCATAATTTATTCACTTCAATTTCAAATACTTCAATTAAATTTCACATTCAACAAAATACCACAAATGGAGCCTTCAATATAAAATAAAAGGATAAAACAGAAATATTTATGAAAACAATAGTCTACATGATTCTTTCTAAAACAATTTTCTAGGCAATGCAAATTGTTTTAGGTTGTTCAACATGTTGCCTATTTTGGTTTAAACTGGATTAATTTACTGTTTTTTTTTAAATGACACTTGTATTTGATATTTTATACACACATAAAATGCAATATATATGATCACTGTAGTATTAGTGTACTCTGTAAAAAGTATTACTTACTATCTATATGTAGACACCCAGAGGAGGTAATACTTTTCAGAGTGCACAGATACTACTATAATCCTTGTACACAGATTCACTAATCCTGGATAGATCCATCATTCCATATATAAATAATCTTGTCTTTTTTTTCTTTTTAGAGTACTATGCTTTTAAACAATATATTTGATGAATATATAGTAAAAATGTCAGTATGTTTTTTGGTAAAAATGAAAATCTTTAATTCATATCTTTTTTTCCCAAGCTGAGTTATGATGAAACAAAAAAAGCAAGGAATATAAATTTCATATTAAAAGAACATGACTAGTTTTATTTTAGTTTAAAAAATTTGTGAGTGGAGATTTAAAAATATAAAATGGATGAAAACCCAAATCATTTTGGAGGTTTTGTTAAAAAAACAAAAAAAAACAAATGAAGCCATATCAAATCAAGTGATTTGTAGGAAAAAATTGAATTGGATTCCATTCAAAATGAATTAGCAAAATTCATATATATGCAGGCTATAACATAAATGTTATAAAATAATTGTTTTTTGGCTTTTGCTTTCATTGTATCACCTTAACTTCCTTCAAAATGCATAAATTATTAATGCACACATATGAAAGAGCAGTTTCAAATAGTGCATTCAAGCTTCAAGCATCCAGTTTTGTGAATAGAAAAAAAAATGTCATTTTGTTGTATATTAATACAAAACCACATGTGATTAATATTGAAGTAGTAAATAATTTACTGTAGTGTCTATTCCTCTGGCAAATGACCATTTTTTAAAAACATTATATCATTTCATAACAAACAATTTTGATTGATATCAAATTAAGTTTTCAATGAATCAGTTCAATGAATGAAGCAATCTTTAGGAAGGGAATTAACAATTAGTTGGCAAAAAAGCATTGAGGCTGATAGTGGAATAATTTGATTGAGCAAATATTTTTTTTCAATATATTCTGCATAATAGACTAACTATAGTTGCTAACCAATGTGTGTGTGTGTGTATATATATATATATATATATATATATACACACACTATTGCCTTTTATTGTTCCTCAGTGATGTATAAGGACATAATTTTCTATAAAAGAATATTTGAATTTATTTTTCAGTGAAGAATTACATAATATTAAGATCTTTACAATAGACTGTGTATAAAATATTCTTCTTTCAGAACAGAAACTTCAAATAATTAAGTTTACATTAATCAAAAGCCAATATTGAAAAATAAAACCAATAAATAATATAAATTGCAACAAAGTAATCAAATTAATATAGAAAACATGCTAAAGAAAATGAATGTAATAAAGATCTATATAAATAAAGTGCAATATTTTGCGTGTAACACCTTTTTACATCCTCAGAAGAGTTCACCATAAAGAGATTGCTGAATCAAACATCTATTTGTATTGGACTTTTCTGATTATATAGTAGAAATATGTTTATACTAGAAATAAATTATGATTAGCCCTGTAGATAAATAAGTTTTAAATATGTTTAAATATATGTATTTATTTAAAATTAGTTTAATTTATAAGTTTTTGTTTATAACAAGGTACAAGGCAGAGGATCAGTTATCATAATTTTAGTTTATTTTATTATTCAGAGTAACAGTGCTTTAGATATGATTATCAGTACAATGCAATTAATTACTGAAATAGGGTGTCATTTCATTTACAGTACAAGTACAATAGTTTAAATTAGTTAAAGCTTTGTTTTTTTTTAGTGATATGTAATAACCATTAAAATATTATCTTAGTTATTAAGTGCTTAATCAAAAATAATAACAAACATATTCTTAGAAATAATGATATTGCTAAAATTAAAAAAAAGATGGAAACTTGTTCAAAATTAATGTGCCGTAAACACAAGAATATGACTCTGATAGACTCTCCCATAATTGTGTTATTAATGGACAATGACTGCACTAGAATCAATACATCTGCAGAAATACAATAGGGAAAGAATGCTCAGGATAGTAACAGACGTGTGTGTGTGTTTGTGTGTGACAGAGAGACTAACTCAGCAGCAGAGCTTCTTTCAAAATCAATTTTATAGCTACTATAACCAACTTTTAAAGGATGGACCACTTTTCAATGTAAACATTGTATACATGACCTCTTCTTCCTCTTCTGCTAAGGAAAAATATTTCTTTAACATTTTCATTAAATTTTACAAAGTCAATGGCCTAATTAAGTAATTACTTGATAGTAATTTTTCCAATTACTTTCAATATTCCTATAATTTTGGGTGCTTAATATTAAAACAAGTATTTTTTTTCATAAAAATGCAATGTATATTGTGTTTGAAACCAGTTATTCTTTTTTATATGAAATTTAGATAAAATAATTTACAGTTTAATCACTTTTATTCTACAGTGAATTGGTTAATAGTAAAATGTAATTTTCTACATTGTGCCATTTTAGAAAATGGCACAATGTATTTGGCATCAGTAAATGGAAGTGCTCAGATTCACGTTTCATTGGGAAACATGAATTTTCCTTTGAAAAGCACAATCCCTACAACTTATGCAAACATTCATCTACACTTGAATCAACTTAAGACTTCAGTTCAATACAGATATTTATAGGACAGAAGACCTACCAGGATACCTCTATTAAGAGCACAGCATCTGTGCTCATAACATTGCTAATTGAAACCTGGAGGACTGGCTCTATGGTGTGTGGCCAATGTTTTATTTGTTTCAGGCTGATGGTAGAGTTTTGGTGTGGTGTAGACCCCATGAGGCTATAGATCCTAGTTGTGAAAAAGGCACCATACAAGCTGGTAGTGGTTTCATAATAGTGTAGAATGTAATAATATGGCATAGGTTGTGTCCAGTGAAACATTGCAGTTGTTTCACTGTTTCATGACTAATTGTACTCATTAATGTTTCCCAACAACAATGGGTTATTCAGCAGGATAATGTAGCATGTCATTAGACCGAAGTTACCCAAAATTAGTTTGAGACACATTCTGGAAACTTCTGATGAATTGTGTGAACACCTTTACCTGATAAATTTATAGTACAAGTGGAGAGATTTATTCACATGCAAGATCTTGTACCTACAAATATCAGGAAACTACTGATAGCTATTGAGATGACATGGCTTCACATATCTCCAGAGGTCTTCTGATTTGATACTAATCATCTACCCCATGACTGTCAGTTATGTTTCAGCTATGCTTTTACAGAATAAATGCATGTTTGCCAGTCACTTCCCATGTGCTTGTATACATTTTCATATTTGTGTACATTGAAGTCTGTCTGCATCTTTCAAGAGGAAATATATATATATATATATATATATATATATATATATACACTAGCAGTAGAGCCCGGCGTTGCCCGGGGATGTAACAGTAAGAGATAGATCAAGTATCGACCATCATAAAGACTGAAAAATAAAATTGACAAAGATTATTGTTTAAGGTTGATGGACACATATCTTAATTAGTTTTTTTTTTTTTTTAATTGGTCAAACCCAAATTCAAAACAAAAACATTGTTTACAATCGTTATGAGTCTATCGATTGATGAATAGAATTTTATTATAAACAATTGTCTTGTAAATGGAATTTTTAAAGCATTCTGAATGTAAAAATAAAAAAAAAATGTGCAAGACAATAAGAAACACTACCTGCAAAAAAAAAAAAGTGAAGTTTTGTTGAAATCGGTTGAAAAATGTAGGTAGCCTTTCTCTGTAATCTTTTACAATTTATGATTTTACTTATTGAATGCAGTAAAAAAAAATTGCATATTTTGCTTGTGGTGATTCATAATTAGAATTCTGATTTGAATATATTTTCCACTCGTTGTTTCTAATACAAAAAATATTAACTTTATTTGGGTTTATTAATTTATTACAAGTACCATATTCTTTCCTTAATAATTATCATCTTGTTTTTTGTCTATCAGATTTCTTAATTTTTAGCATTTTTTTTTAAATTATTTCTTAATACTTTCTTTTAAATATTGAATTAATTTCAAATAGAACCAATGCCTTATTGATCTGACTTGTAACAAATTGCAAAGGGAATTGTAAAAATGGCCCTAAAGTACGTGGAATTATCTTTCCCTAAAGATAAAGAATTATCCGATTTTTCGATTTGTACAATCAGTAGAGATCGTTAGATTATTGTTTAGGTTGACGGACACGCATGTCTTAGTTTTTTTTTTTTTTACGAATTGGTCAAACCCAAACTCAAACAAAAACATTGTTTTCAATCGTTATGATGAGTCCCCCATTGAATAGAATAAGAATTTTTTTATTATAAACAATTGTCTTGTAAATGGAATTTTTAAAGCATTCTGAATGTATAAATAAAGAAAAAAGTGTGTAAGACAATAAGAAATACTACCTGCCCCCCCAAAAAGTGGATGTTTGTTTTATCGGCTGAAAAATATAAAAAATCCAATCCCATATATAAAGGAACGTGCGCGCACACACACACACACAAAAACCTGGGTTTTTTAACCTAAGTCACTCCACGGAATCGCTAAAACATAGAGCATAGTCTGATGAAAAAGACGCCAAAGTTTATGAAAACAAAATTTTATCGTCAAAATGCTTATGTTTTTATGAAGAGGATAGACTAAATTTTTTAAAATTTATTTTTTAAAATTTTTCCATCTTTTTAGAATATTCTAAATTTTGATTTAAAAAACCTTGTTTCTCTTTGGTAGTAAATAACATAGATAATAATTTTAGTTTTTTTTTGTATTTACACACATTAATTTGGAAAATCTTGCAAAAATAAAAAATAATTGTCAGATGTTAATGAAACTTTCAGAAACTATTCACAGATGATCGAAATTATTATAAATATTTTTTTTTTTATTAGTCATGGCAGAAATATTTTTTTTTATATTTATTAACATCCCCATAACTAATTTTATGAAAAACTCTAGAAATTCGAGACCATCGGTTTTAGTGATTACAATAGTTAAAAGCACAAGGCTTTGAAGAATGCAAATCATGTTTTTTTTTTTTTGGCCAACGTGTGCGGAAAATCAGCTGTGAATTGTAACATACAAAACTCAATAAAACAAATATATTATTTAGTTTCAAATGCTTTTATTTGTTTTAATTTGTTTTTTATGAATATGGACAATATTTTCTGGAAGCAAAAATTTTTTTCAATGAAAATTGAATTTTTAATACAATTATTTCTTATTTCTTTAATTTTAAAAAGATTTTTAAAAATTTTAAATTGAATTTTTAAAAATATTTTAACATTAGTTAAAAGCAACATCAACCTTTCAAAATGTCCGTGTGAGATTGTCATTGTCTAGCGCTTTGAAAATTGTATAATTTGGACCAATCAGATTAGCCATGGTAATTAAGAAATGTAATTTTTGTGTTTATAGTCGGACAGTAATTATCAAGTACGGAAGACCAACCAGAATACAATTTAGTTGCATTATTTGAGTTCAGCATTGTTCTCCGCTCTTAAGCCCTTTACTTTTTCTAAACACGTATGGAGAAGTTAATTTGAGTTTTCAATTTCAACTGAGAAGGGTACCTACAAGTAACAGTATCATCTTATGAAATTTAACTACTGCTAAACTTTAATTTATATGATCTTATTTTTTATATTAATCTCAGTTATGACATTTTTCCATAAATGAAATATCAAAATTAATAATAAAATGAATGGAAATACAAATAACACAGTAAAATGTAATAAATGTACATAAAATTATAGTATTTTATGTACACTTCTGATAAAATTTCATAAGAAAGGTACCTACATTAATTAGATACCTTTTTCTTATGAAATTTAATCTCACTATTAACAGTCTTATTTTTTAATTTCTTTATATTTTCCATAAAGCATCGTAAACGTAAAAAATGAAAGCTAAGTACAAAAAAAAAAAAATAAAAAAAATAAAAATTAGAGCGCTGAAAGTTTTCCTTAAAAGTAACGAGGTAAATAATTTGTTCACTTAAATAATTTCACTTCCTTCCATACATAGAAAGAATTATCCTCCCGTAAGTTATATAAACGTCATGAATGTGCCTTTAAGTCAATCGTCAAGTTTACGCAAAAAGGTTATGACCTGCTTTGTTTTATTTTTCAAATTACATTTTTTCAGCGCAGAAGCTAAGTTAAGCTTGGTTCAAAATATTTTAAATAAACAGTATAATTTCTGTTTTTTATTAAAATCAGTTTTGAAAAAATGATAATTGATTTTTAAAAGAATATCAAAGTAAGATTTTAATCTTTTTATCAAATTGAAAAAAATGATTGAAAATGATTATCTGTCCTTTTTTTTGACCAAAAAAAAAAAAAAACAATATTTTTTAACAAAATTTCAGACGTGCTAGGAACGATTAAAAATGTAAAAAATACCCTAAAATACTTTGATCTTTCCTCTTTAATAATAATATGAACATTAGACAATAAAATTTTGTTTTCGTCAAGTTCGGCTTTTTTTCATCATGCTATGCTCTTTTGTTTACATTTTCGTGGGTGAGTTGTCCCCTTTCATTCTCACGATGTGTCTTAATCGTGTTTTCAAATTGATTTTGTTAAAAAAACTATTGTGTTTTTCCCATTTTCGGCGCCGTTAGAACCACCACAAGGTAATTTTATGTAGTCCTGTGAAGTTTTGTTGAAATCAGCTAAAAAATGTAGGAAATTCGATCCAATATATAAACGTTACAGACACACACAATCTGCGTTTTAAAATAAGTAAGATACCTCTATCAGGTGCCCCAAAAAGTTTTTGCCAATTTTTGTTAACTTATTTCTGGCCCAACTGTTTAGTTACTAAAAAGAATAAGTATACAGGAAGCAACTTGTATTGATAAGTACATTGTTGAATGATTCAGTTATTATTTTATTACATAACTGTAATCATTTTATTTCAGAGCCCTCAAAATGACTGATAAAAAATTGGTAATTCATGCTTGTCTGTTGTATGAGTTTAAACTTGGTACAAGTGCATCATTTGCTTCTTGACAAAGGTGCAGTAAGTGAATGAGCAGTACGTAATTGGTTTCAGAAGTTTCGTTGTGGTAATGAAACCCTCAAAGATGAACCTTGAGCTGGACAACCAATATCCCTAAACAATGAGGATTTAAAGGTAGCCATAGAATCAGATTCAAGTTTAACATGTCATGAACTAGCTTCAAGGTTTAATGTAAGCGATGAAACTATAAGACTGTATTTACACCAGCTGGGGAAGGAATGGAAATTAAGCAAATGTGTACCATATGACTTTACACCAGCACACAAGCAGAGGCTTACCATTCTCTTCTCATTGCAGTAGACTAACAAAAGAACCCATTTTTGATTGAATTACGACATGTGATGAAAAGTGGATCATGTATACAAACTCTAAGAGGAAACATCATAGGTTATCACCGGGTGATCCTTTGCCACAAACTTCAAAGGCACCACTATTCCAAAAACAACTTATGATGTGTGTTTGGTGGACGTGTCAAGGAATAATTCACTATGAGTTTTTAAAAACGGGTGAAACCATTACTGATAACAAATATTGTGAGCAGCTTGAACAAGTTCAGGAAAATTTGTTGAAGAAATAGCCTGCATTAGTAAACAGAAAACAGGTTTTGTTTCTCCAGGACAATGCTCGCCCACATGTTGCAAAAATGACCCTTGCCAAGATAGCAGAGCTAAAGTGGGAGATTATGCTTCATCCACTGTATTCACCAGACCTCTTCCCAACAGATTTTCACTTGTTTTTAGGCTTAGATAATCATATGAAGAACAGGACATTTAATAATGAAGATGATTTGAAAAAGGAAGTGCATAACTTTTTCCAAAGTAAAACTAAGGACTTTTACAAAAATAGCATTACTCAGTTGTTGAACTGTTGGGAGGTCATAGAATATGATGGTTCATATTTTGATGAATAAATACATTTAAATATGCATCTTTAATTTCTGTAATAAAAATTGGCAAAAACTTTTTTTGGGCACCTATATATATATATATATATATATATATATATGTATGTATGTATGTATGTATGTAATCTGATTTGAGTTAAAGTATGTTGAACTGAAATGCTGGATATCTGTCTGATAACTCCTGCTTTAAAGCTTGATGCAATTTTGAGCTAATATTGATTGTTTGTTACTGTAGACAATTCTATCCAGATGCTTCTGGTTATGATGATTAAGGACCCATGGTCAGTAATTGGTCCATGGTGAGTATCACATACTTTCCATCATGTATTCCTGGATTAAACATGGCATCTTAGATCAAGGGATGTCAAATGTCTCCACAATTTCAGAAGTGGTCTGTCCTATCCATCTGGCACCCACTATCATGCTCTGTTTGCACTCAAATGTTAGCTTCATCAGATGTCAAAGCACAACTGATATAAATAGGAATTTCCATGGTGCCAGAATATGTTGGCACATGATGATGGTTGCAACTCAATTCTGAGCAATGCCATTTCTTGATCCAACCTTAAATATAAGCAGTGCAGATATGGCACAGAAGTGGCAATTTTGGGTGTCTTTTGTAGTAATTGTTACATAAATACCACAATGTGTAATGAATGACTTCACTGTGTACATGTGATATTTAATGATTTTTAAGACCTGACATAATTAAACAGATATGACATTCATTATATATTAGATCAAATTTTGCAGCAGAACTTACCATCACTTTTACATATTGCTATTCTAAGTCTTTTGACATGTCTATATATTTATACTTTAGTTTATAAATACACTGACATGTTGACATTTTTGTATATCTATGCCAACCCACTTAAATGTTGACGCAATTACCAAACTGGAGTAGTAATTTAATTCCAAAAAATTAATGGGAACATAAGCAAGCTCAACAGAAATTCAAACTTGGTTGATAATTTTGTTTTTCACAGCTAACAAATATAATGCATGCAACACAATTCATATACACACACACACACATATATATATATATATATATATATATATATATATATATATATATATAGTTGTTGCCAACCTGTGTCCAAGTACATCCATTACTACATATCTTTCTGGAGGATATCTACTAATGTGCTGAACGAATGTGGCTCTTTAGCCCAACAAGAGACCTATATACTCTGGCACAAAAAGGGCACTTAAGAGGTGCAACAGTGGGTGTTACATTATCATGCAATTTAAAATGTCGCATGAAACCACTTCTGAGTCTGTATGTCTTACCGCAAATATCACATTTCAGTTGCTGGATGTCTATGGCTTTATAGTCAATTGCCATCCTCTGTGGGTGCACTCTCAAGTGACTCCTTAGACCATCCATCGAAAAACACACTATCACAATGTGTACACATCAGATCAAGTTGCCTACATGTGTTTTCAGGAAGTTCAACAGGGATGCCTTTATGCACATCTCTTTTAAGCCTTGCATGCCTACTCTTCTCTTCCTTCCACTCCAAGCAGTCTCACTCCAATTATTGCAATCAGATGCACATTCTTCCCAGTGCTCAACAAGGAATGTTGCATTTCTTCAGTGCATCCTTGATGCAGTCCTTAAAGCGCATCTTAGGTTTGATGGCATTTCTCTTCCCTGTTCGCAACTCACCATAAAACAATTGCTTTGGAATATGGCTATCATCCATTCTAACAAGGTGGCCCGTCCACCTAAGTTGATGTTTTAGTATCAAGGGCTCAATACTATCACAGCCGCTCCTTTCTAGCACATCTAGATCACTAACAAACATTTGCCAGGTAATGCCAATGATATGATGTAAGCAGTACTGGTGGAATCTCTAAAGCCTTTCCATATTTCTGCAGTAAACCACCCACAACTCGCAAGCATAAAGAAGTGCTGTAAGCACACATGCAAGATAGCCCTTTAGCTTTATACTCAGTGAAATTCCATGTTGAGACCACAGACATTTATTTCGTTTTCCAAATGCATTGCTAGCTTTTTGTATGCAGTTTGAAATTTCCATATCAAGATCACAGAACATGCACAACATGCTCCCAAGATACACAAATGCACAAACAGCCTTTAACCTTTCACCATAGACAAAGATGCTTGGTTAACAATATGGCTTCCTTGGAGCTGGTTGGTACATGATTACTGTCTTTTTCAAGCTAATAGTCAATCCCAGTGCAGTGCATGCATTAGAAAAAGCATCCATGAGATGCTGCATATCTCCTTTTAGTGAGCCACAAGATTGCAAACATTAACATATAGCAAATCCCTGATCAACGACAAATGAACCTTCAGCTTTGAATAAAACACTTGATGTTAAACAGCCTTCCTGTTGAATGATAGCGAATGTAAATACAAAAGTTGCAGTTCTTAAAGGCCTGTTCAAAAATGGTACAGGGTACAAAATGAAGTATAGGGGCAAATAGGGTTGGAGCTGGAATCTCGCTCTGCTTAACTCCATTTTCAACTGTCACTGGCTCAGAGAGCTTTCCACCAACATTAACCCTTGCCTTCATATCATGAAACAAGCAAAGAATGGAAACAAACTTTTCAAGACATCCCAGCTTCCCTAAAATATTCTACAAAGCCTTTCTGTTTACGGTGTCAAATGCCTTTGTCAAGTTGACAAAAACCTGGTAGAGATCCATATTCTGCTCGACACACTTTTCTTGCAGTTGTCTGGCTGTGACGATCATATCTACAGTGCCATGTCCAGCCCTAAAGCCAGACTGTGACTCCGGAAGAGCTTCATTAGCAATATGGTGCAACAAGCGATCCAGCAGAACTTCACAAAGAACCTTGCTGACAACACCAATATGCCACAATAATTTCCACAATCATCCCTGTCCCACTTGCCCTTGTACAAAACAACCATGACACCATCTTTCCAGTCATCCAGAACACTGTTATTACTCCAGACATCTAGCAACAACGAATGAAGCCGATGAAAAAGACTTTCTCCTCTGTGCTTAAAAATTTTGGCATGCAGCCCATCCATTCCAGGTAACTTTCCATCATTAAGCCTTCTGACTGTACTCTCAATCTCTTCAAATGGCAAGCACATAGAAAAGCTCTTGGTAGAGAAAAATAAACTCCATTCTGCATTACTTTATAGTGATTTACCTGGTGATCAGAAGAAAATTGAGTCCAAGTTAAAAACAATAAAAGCGAAAGTAACTGCAAAATCTGTGCACAATGAAGAACAAATGGTGGAGTGATAAAGCTGATGAAATACAGTTTGTGTCAGAATGTGAAGGATAGTAACATCATGTACAATATAATTCATGAAGTTTATGGGCCTTCTACTTCACCTGTTGCTCCTCTAAGGACTAAGGATGGCAAAAAATCTTTTTCAAGATCCTGATGATATTCTGTTGAGATGGTGTGAACATTTTGACGAGCTTCTCAATAGGCACTCAGTGGTTGACAAAGAGTTTATCAGATCTATACTATATATATATATATATATATATATATATATATATATATATATAAATATAAATAGAAAAAATTAATATCTAAAGAGTGTTTAAGTTTTTCTACTTCCACATAACACAACAAAAAACTCATGAAAAACCGCAAGTGAATCACTTTCAACACAAGAAGAACATAATGAATCTCTCTCCCAAACTGTCAAGCCATCCTTTAATATTTTACCACAATATCACTGGAATGCAAACAGAATCGTTGGAAAACACCTTTCAATGTATTCTATGATTATTTTTATATCATGAAAAAAAAGCATAAAATCTACAGAAAATAAAAGCTTTTTTTTAATAAAGTCATTGAGTCTATTTTAAAATTCATAACCAAAAAGAGAAAAAATATAAATAAAAAGATTCAACCACATTCAAAAAATAATTTTTTCTTTCTTCTCTCAGAGAATAGGTTAAAGGCTATTGTATTTGATTCTGTAAATTTCAGGCATTAGTTTACCATTAATTTTAACTGGGTTTGACAAGTTATTTTTTGCTTTGTGTATTTGTTTTTGCAAAGTTTGATGAAGGTTTTGGAGTTGAGAGAATAAATGATCATAACTCTCTTTTACAGGTAAAAGTTTGAAGCACATGCTTTCCAAAAAAACATTAATATAAATTATTTCTAGTAGCTGCTTTTAGTTTTAAATTTCTGCTGTTGGTCAATTGGTAGATTTAATGCTATCAATATCTTTAAAATTTATTTATGCAAAAAGAAGAGTTAGCATGCCCAACATATTTTTCAATATCATTACAGATCACATAACATTCAAAAGCATTTATTTTCTTTTGAACTGAAATGTGTAGTTAATAAGTGTCTTTCTGTTGCATTTTACAAACCTGAGAACAAAGCACATATATTTCATCAACATCTTCCAAAGAAAGAAAGAGTATTAAAAAATAAAATATCTCACCTTTCTAAATTGTCACCCTCTAATACTGTCTGTACAGGAAGATAACCCAACCGTGGGTGCTTTTTGAAATATCTCTTGGATTTAAATTTGTTCTTCAATACTTTTGTAAAATCTCGAATATCTTCTCCTGATGTTGTCTGTAAATTAAAATAAAAGATAAAATCATAAATAAAAATTATATATAATGAATTTTTTCTCAATATATAATTAAAGATTGCTAAAATATGTTATTTATATGCTAAAATTCAAATTTACACAATAATTCACAAAAAAATGTTTCATGTTTGGAGTTTATGCACTATGAAACACTAATAAACATAAAAATAATGAAATTGTAACTTTTAAAATGGATACATTTGGTTTTCTTAAGACATTGCTGTTCCATATGAACTTCTCTTGTTTGAGTTTGGAAAAAAACCTAATGAACATGACAGAAGTCAAAGCTGATAACAGACATAATTTTTCTTAATAAATTAGAATTTTACAAATATTTGTATTTCACCTTCTATTTATTTACTTTTTACAGCAATGTTTTAAGTAAAAACAAAATGGAACATAAAGGATAACATACAAAAGATATTCTATAATTAAAGAATTACTTACTGAAGTACAATATTCTTGCATATGATGGCTTAGTTTATGGCTTTTAACCTTCCGCCCTGAGAAGAAGCAATTTTGGCAAACATCGAAGTTGAAGCATTTTAGACAGCGATACCTAAAACAAAATAAAGTTCAAAGTTTATTTAAATTTTCAATTTGATTATCATGACATTTCAAGATAGAGGCAATATTGTGTATTAAAATCATAAAAATAAAATGAGAAATGAACAATTTCTTTCAAATTAAAAAGAACAGTTCATTGCTTTTCATAAGAATTGAAAGTATTCACATTTTGAAATCAGTCTTCACCAGCTGAAAATCTTAATCACTAAAGAATACTGAAATATAAATTTTCAGTAGAATATATCAATGCATAACATTTATTATTCAGATAATATTTATTTTTAATGCCTAAATAGACAATAACAAGATATTACTTGTTTGTTTGATGTGAGGATATTGTATAAGAGTTTGTGTCTTGATTTTTGGCTGTAGCTTGTTTTAAATTCTATGTGTCTTTAGTAATAAATTATTGAAATGATTTTAGTGCCATGATTTCTGTCCTTTTGCTTTGGAATTTTACTTTGAAAATGTTCCAACTTTAGAATTGTGGTCTAAAAAGAACATTTATATGATTAAAAGATTAAATGAATTATGTAAATATTTTTTTTTAAGAAAATGAATGATTTGATGAAGAATTACAGATTTTAATAGTACAAATCAATAATCATTGCTTCCAAATTACAAAATGCAATATCTTTGTTACATGACAAGAATTTCGTTTTTCTTTCTTTTCAATAAAACCTAACCCAATATGCAGTATCTACATTTTTTAGTAGGGTACTAACTCTGACCATAATTAAAAAGTTTAATTAACATTCAGTGTCTTCATCCTACCACTATACAAAAAAACTAAATTCTGATTATATTTGCAATGAGTTGGGTATTTAGAGAAAGTAAATTATAATGGTTAGTGATGCAGAAAATGGAATCAATAATCTGAGTTCAAACTGCTCCTAGTCTGCTGCATTTTCTTCACATAAATATCTTTGCAAAATGCATGAATCCATCTCTTCTCCCCTCTTCTATGGATTAAATAGCAGAATAGACTGGGTTCTCTAGTCTTGAATGACAATATGATGCAACTCCCCCAAGAACTCATCATAATTCATAAATAATATAGAAACGGGATCTGTGGAGAGCAATGCTTGCCAATGTCCTGAAGGGACAAGACATTTGAAAAAGAGAAGAATGAAAGTTATATGTTAGATTTGAGCTTCTGCAGCTGGTAGGCCTCCCTAGTTTAATTGGCAGCTGTTTTGCTAAGATTGGTTTCCCAAGAAAAAAGAAGTGTGTTTGAATTTTCTGGGAGACTTATTCTTTATTTTCAATTCTGCTACCATTTATTGAATGGCTGTCTGAGATGTTGTGAAAATTTACGTAGAAGAATTGTAATGATGATGATAATAATAATCATTGATGCTCAATATAAAATCTTTGAGATAGAAATGTTGATCTTTGCAAACCAAATTGTGATGATTGGTCATAAAAAAGAAAACCTTCAACTTGCATGTTATCTTAGAAGCAATCTTAATATTACAAGGATGTCATTATTATAAATTTAGAGGAACATGAACTGAATATATTTTGGAGTATGTCCTAACAGTATGAAACATGAGTTTGTGTTTAATGATTTATTGTAATGACTGAATATAATTATCATTTACAATCACATTGAGATGTATACAGATTATATAATGTTGAGCATCATTTTAATTTGAAATTCAAAATATACAGAAAAATACTGCCAAAGAAAATAAGAAAGTTAATTTTTATCAATATTTACCTGCTAAGGATAATGACTAAATATTACTTGATTCTCATGTCAAGAAAAAATAATTATAATTCTTTAAAAATTGAAATATGACTTAAACCTAAAACACAGCTGTTCCATGTCTTTTATTCTGAGTCCATTTCATAAAAGTTGGTGTGTTTTCATCTTTCACCTTATCAAACCCTAATTGAAAGAAAATATCACCAAGAACTTTGTTTAAAGGAATACCAGTAAGACCAACTATCTCATAAAAATAAGATTTGATGAATATCCAAAAGTTGCTATCTATGGAGAGGCTTTAAAATCATCTGTGACTAACTATGTGTAAAGGAGTGGCAGTACATGTGCCATCAGAATAAATTTTGGCATTTAAGAATACAACAGGCAACTGAGGGAAGTCAAAATGTGATTACAAAGAAAATTAATCTGAATGAATGAAAATACAATTTAGCATTTGGCTGAAATGACATTTTCTTCTCTTATTCCTTCCTTTTTGATTTTAAGTTGATACAAAAAGTTGTATATAAAACTTTCATATAACAAAATAAAAAAGAGATAACTGTAATTTTTTATTGGTGACATCAGGGATCCCTATGTTTCAAAAACTTCAGTTAATAAAATAATAAGTAAAAAGAAATAATAAAATGAAGAGATGTAACTGTTCTTGTTGAAGAGAAAACAAAACAAGAATTTAAAGGAAATTGTTTTGCAGATTGTAGTTTATTAAATACAGCAAAGATAGAAAAATAAAATTACTGTTTAGGCTAAAAAAATAAATAAAAAGAGGATCTTAAAAATAAAGTAATAAGTAATTTTTGTTAGGATATCTCAGTTCTAAAAAGAACTGATTTCAAAGTTAGAGTCTTAAAGAATTTTAATATATAATTTAAAATAATTGTTCATTGTCAGTAGAAAGAGATTTGCTGGAGGAAGAAATAAGAATTGAAAGATACTGCAATGGGATGTGTAGGAATAAATAGACACATATTGCTAATTGTGATTATTTGAAAAGAAATTTTGCAAATGGTTTATGGAAAGAAAAGGGTATGCTGTTGGCACATAATTGAAATGTATGAATAGAAAGAAGAAATTTGATCCAAGAAAAACTAAGAGGAGAGACGATAAAAACTAAGAAGATGAGAGACTAGAAAAACTGAAAAGAGAAAGAAGAAAAATTAAGAGAAGGAGAGACGAGAACAACTAAGAAGAAGAGAGACGAGAAACACTAAGAAGAGAGATGAGAAACACTAAGAAGGAGAGAGACGAGAAACACTAAGAAGGAGAGAGACGATAAACACTAAAATGAAGAGAGACGAGAAACACTAAAAAGAAGAGAGACGAGAACAACTAAGAAGAAGAGAGACGATAAAAACTAAAAAGAAGAGAGACGAGAACAACTAAGAAGAAGAGAGACGATAAAAACTAAAAAGAAGAGAGACGAGAACAACTAAGAAGAGAGACGATAAAAACTAAAAAGAAGAGAGAGAACAACTAAGAAGAAGAGAGACGATAAAAACTAAAAAGAAGAGAGACGAGAACAACTAAGAAGAAGAGAGACGATAAAAACTAAAAAGAAGAGAGACGAGAACAACTAAGAAGAAGAGAGACGATAAAAACTAAAAAGAAGAGAAATGAGAAACACTAAGAAGAAGAGAGATGGAAAAAACTAAAAAGTATAGAAGTGAAGAAAACTAAGATGAAAGATGGGAAAAGTTAAATATAGAAAAGAGAAAAACTAAGAAGAAGAGACAAGAAAAGCTAAAAAGAGGAGAAACAAGAAAAAAACTAAAAAGAGAGAATTGAGAAAAACTAAAAATATGAGAGATAAGAAAAAGTAAAAATATGAGAGATAAGAAAAAGTAAAAAGAGGCGAGACAAGAAAAAGTAAAAAGAGGCAAGACAAGAAAAAGTAAAAAGAAGAGAAATGAGAAACAGTAAAAAAAAAAAAAAGAAAAGAGAAAAATTAAAAGAGGAGAGGAGAAAAACTAAGAAGTGGAGAAACAAGAAAAAATAAATAGAAGAGAGACATGAAAAACTAAGAAGAGGAGAAATGAAAAAACTAAAAAGAGGAGAGACCAGAAAAACTAAGAAGTGAGATGAGAAACTAAAAAAAAATTGAAATGAGAAAAAGAGGAGGAGAAAGACAAGAAAACCTAAAAAGAAGTGAAACAAGAAAAACTCAGACAACAAGAGACAAGAAGAACTAAAAAGAGGCGAGACAAAGACAAGAAGAACTAAGGAAAGATGTGAAAAAGAGGAGAAACAAAAAACTAAAAACAAGAAAGATGAGACAAATTAAAAAAGATGAGAACAAGTCAAAATTAAACAAATAAAAAAGATTGGTAAAAAAGAAGCATCCACAAATAAAATTGAAAGTGAGAGGAAAATATAAAAAGACAGCAATACGAAAAACAGAAGATTAACTATGTAAAGAGATAAGAAATATTTTTAAATAGTGTAAATGATAGGCAAAATGAGAAATGATTGAAAGAAGGAAACTAAAATAAATATGAAGATTATTTCTAGCATAATGAGTTTATATGGATAATGCACAAACAAAATATTCAACTATGATTTAATAATGAACACAACTGTTTTTTGTTCTCATGAATCTGTAAACTAATAATTCCTCCACAAAAAAAACAATACCTACATATACTTCTATCTTATGAGTAAGAAAGAACAATTGAAAACAAAAACAAGAAATAGGAAAAGAAATGTTCAACATGCCATATTATAAGGTATTTGAGACTTACAATGAAAAATATTGAGGTAATGGAATGGAAAATTTGTCAAAAATAGAAATTTGATTAAGTGATAGACTGTAAAGCAGAAATAAAAACTAAGTTGCAGAAATGAAATGAGAAAGTGAAAATGTGATTTATTTTTATTTTAAAAAGTAGATAAAAATTATTTTTTGTAAAGTTAAGTGTATTAACCACACCAGAAAGCATTCATTGCTTAATGAGAAAAGAGGAAATGTACCAGGGTAATGCTCTTGACTGATTGGAAGTAACAATTATTGCATAATTACTTTTTATAGATTTGAACAAGAATTTAAGTATTTCTTCTGTTAAGACTACAGAGATAAATATCTTTTGAGAGAGAAAGAGACAAAACAAACAAAAACAAAAGACTAGAATAGGAAACTGAATCTAGAAACTTATTGAATTAAAAATATCAAGAAAACTTCTTTATAGCTAGCTGTATTGTTAGTACTAAATTATTGTAATTTTACTAATTACAAGATTAGAAACAGGAGGTAGATACTTTGTGATTTTTTGTCTTAGCTCTAAACATAGTTATTGAGATAAAAACAATGAATACCAAATGATAAAGAGTAAAGCATTTTTATTGTTAATTTTGATCCATGAGCTATCACTAGCATATCAATATTACACAGATCAATATTAAAGTACTGAAGGTTTATAAAGTATGAGCAGAGAGAAGCACTTTACCAAAGTTTTTCTTTTAGATTATGATAACAAACTTCAAATTATACAAAATATAAAAAAATAAATGTATCTTTTATTAGAATGCTGAAATTTTTACTCAAATGACAGTGGTGTATTCATAAGATTATTTAAATTAATTATATCAACTTTTATAAATTTTACTTGGAATAAGAAAACTTTTCACCAATAATTCAACAAGAAAAGTAAAGACAAGAAAATTTTAATCCACAACCATCGAAAGAGAACATCAAAGAATTATGAAGAAAAATATTCTTATTAAGTAATCACACAATTTATGAATCAAATTTATGACAACTATTTAAATCTAACACTGAATAAAATAGATGACTATAGTATTCATAATAATTATCAGATTGTATATATTTAGAAATACTAATTAAATGATACTCTTTTGATCTGGGAAATATTATTTTAAACTGATTACTACTTCCCTACTACCCAAAAAATAGGATCAAATAGTTTGTGTTATAATTGATTTGCAAACATAAGGTAACAAGTTTACTAAACCTAGCTTAGGTACAATAAGATCATTATTAACATTTGCTGGGTTATTTTTGTCATAATAATTGAAATGCTAGAAAAGTTGAGAGAAGAAAACTCCTAATATCCAAGTTTAGAAAAGTGTGACCTTTTTACAAGTGATGAAAATAATAATCTGGATTTAGATAAGACATTATTAAACACTAAAATTCCAGTAAATGTGCAATAAAAGTCATCTGGCAGTTTTATAGATAATTTGAAAATTTTTACATGCTGAGAAATAAATCTTAATTTATTTGAGACTTGTCACAGGTTTGCAGGTAACAATATTTATACTAAAACTATTATGAGTAGGTAATGGTTTCTTTGGGATAGTAAAAAGACAAACATTGCTCTACAAAAGATAGGAAATTGTGGAGAGCCATAATCACCAACATCCTGAAGGGAGACAGTAGATAGAATAATGGTTTCTTTGATAAGTATAGCAATAATAGCTTGTAATAATAATAACAATTAGCTTGTAATAATAATAATAATATAGATATTTTAAATGAAAACTAATGGTTAGAATGATTTAATTATGTCATTGGTTTAAATTTTAATAAAATTATTCAAAAGGTTGATCCTTACAACTCCATTACAAAACATAGGTAAAGAAATTAGTTTGTTTATAAAAACAGATAAATTGTATTACAAGTTTGAAGTTAGAAATTACTTTTTTTCTAGTCAATTACCAAATGAGGGAAGCAAGAAAAAATTGGAAAAGTGACAATTTTTCAAGGTCACAAAATGTGTATAGTTAAGGAATTATTACTACTTCTACTACAAATACCATAGCTTAAAAAAAGACATTGAGCAAGTCATTAACTGACCATGTTCATTGTAATTAGTTTGACACTTTGAAAATGTTCAACACTAAATAAATATTAAAAATAAAAAATATTTTATTATTAAATAAAGATTATAATTATTATCATGTTCATGATAGAACATTAATTCTAAATATAACAGATAAAAGTAACATTTAATTGACTGATATCAAAAACAAAAAAAAAACATAATATATATATTGTATAAGATTTTATTATGCAAATTCATGTTTCCACAATAGAATTTGTATTAATTGATGCTGATAAAAAATCATGATATACTTACATACATATAATAAATATACCATGTTAATTTCAGCTTATGATATCTGTTTTTATATTTAAAACAACCTATTTAGTGGTGCAAGATTTTATTATATAACTGAATATAACTTTTCCTTATATTATAAATAAATATAATAGTATATTATTGATATATATTTTTTAATTTCAGGTAGATAAAAATATTGCCATGTATCATAAAAAGGATATAACCTCAAAAGAGAAACAAGATATTTTAAAGTTAATGATTGTTAGGAACACAACATTGGAAATTGTCAAAATGTTGAACAGAAGAGACCTGATCATTATAGAAACTAAACAGAGACATACTTATAATTTGTTCATGTTATTTATGCATGCATTAAGTCAACTCATACAAATTTCAAGATGAAAAAGGAAGAGAACCAAAAAAGAATAAAATAAGAATTATTTTACAGTTTTAAAATAATTGACAATATTTTGATAACAAAATAGTAATAGAAATTATTTTTTAAAATCTTTTTAGATGATATTAATTATGAAAAACACAGTAATAAGAAAATAACATTTTATTGGCAGAAAAGTTTGAAATATTGAATTCTTTTGAAATATTTTTCATTTTCAAAAGTTACACTTAAAAATAAATTTTTAAAAATAATATATATTAATCTGTTCTTATTTTTGTTGTGATGTATTCTGTGAAGTCATGAAAGTATTTTGAAAAACTGAAGATGACAGAATAGCGTTGAAGGTGATTTTGTGTGATTTATTTAATATATTTTAGCTAATCTAAATGAATACTGTTTGTTATTATTATCAATAGTGTTGTAAAATATTCTGGAAATTTCTTAAAAACTAAATAATTGAATAATGAAGTAATAAAATGCTATAGTTTTTAATATCATGCATGACTTTTTTGCCATAGTAGATTTTCAGAAGAATAAAAGTATATCAATAGTTATTGCAAAGTATCTTGTATAGATGTTACAAAATAAAAATATTTGCCAGAATTTGATTCAGTAAGGGAAATAATAAATGCTGTACATAATTTAGAATATTTTATGAGCATTTATAACAATTTAAAAGAGAACACTTATCAAACTGTCTAAGAAGACAGAAAATATATCACGTGCCTCTTGCTTGTTCTCCTAGCATTTGATTGATTCTCTTCAAACCTATCTTATTTTTACCTTCCCCAACCTTGCACCTCTAAAAGATTTAATCTTCTCACCATTCTTTACAATCAGCTCACAATGGACAATCTTGTCACAATCAGTTTCAACATTCCCATAAATAAGTATTGGTTGTAAAACATTTCAAAATCATGAATAACAGTGAGTGTAAAAAAAAAAAAAAAAAAAATAAGGAGCTCTGACCATAATTATGAACACTATTGCAGACCATACAAAAGACAACATGCTGTATAGTTTGCAATCAGGCAAACACAAATAGTCAAAAACACTGACACTTAGAGTTGTATGGAAAGAAAAAAATATTATACCATAACAAATCATTGGAAGTCATGTCCTGATAATAAATGGTCCAGTTTATGGAAAAAATGCACTTTTAATATTTCTGTTCTGGTTAATAGTAAGGGTTCCAACCTGATGATTGTACAGACAAGAAAACAACAGAATCTACTACTGCTATTGCTGCTGCTGCTAGGACTAAGACAGGTGGTGGCAGAGTCTTCCGGAAGGTTCAAAGTAAAATACGTAATTCCCAAGAATGATACTTTGTCAGTACCTTATTCAGAGCCAACCCTTTAACATCTTAACCACAATTAAATGTATCAACATCATTTACATATACATAAATAAAAAATAAATACCAAATTAATTATTTGGTTTTATATATATATATATATATATATATATATATATATATATATATTTCTATCCAAATTTATTTTTAATTATTAATCAATCATTTATAATCAATATGTAAAATATATATATATATATATATATATATATTTTTGAGACAAAGCGATAGAAAGAGAAAGTTAGGATAGTGATACAAGTCACTTGGCCAGCTACCAAAATTAAAATTTGTTCAGTTACCTGTGTAACTGCAACATGTAGTCTAGATTTTCTTTTTTATAAATTGAATACAAATTTTTTAGTTGATAGTATAGCTACCCAATATAGAAATGGGGTTATAGCCATGTCTACCTATTGTGGTAGCAACAGTAGCAATTATTGGGGATGCTACATCAGTTTCCTGAAGGTATGCACTGTTCAAATGTTTAAGATAGACCTGTGCACTTGGTTTTTCCAAATGAGTATTGATTAACCATCACCACCAATAGTAAATTTATCCTCTTTCCCTTTTCTCTTTACTGTATTTCACAAGCACAACTATATAGACTGTTTTTTTCCAAAAATATACAAATATTCATATACCAAATAGAAACACATGTACACTTATTTGCATAAAAATTCACAGCTATTCAGTTATTCTCAAAAGAAAAAAAAACTAAGTGGGTTTTAGGTTAAAAGTCTGAATCAAACAAAATTTTAAAATCCTAAATTATAAAATATTTTCTCAATAGAATGCAGACTAAATGCCTAGAATATCATTATTTTCATTTATATTGTTTGCTTGTTGTTTAGATAGTAATTTCTTCAGTACAATTGAACTAATGATATTAAAAATGCATTTTGTTTTTTCATATATAAGTGTTTTTACTCTTTCTTTTACTAAGTGCTTTCATGTTCCTTTCACTTTCTTTCTGTTTGGCATTATTACTGAAGTTTAGTTAGTCATTTCATCTACTTTCTTTTCTTATGGACATTTTTCGTTGAAAATAATAATTTTTCATTATTAAGATGGTAATATGAAAATTTGAAGATACTCTCATCACCAAACTTCTCCCTTTTGTCACTTTTACTTTGTAAGACATGTTGGTCATAGAGATAAAGATAATCTCATTTGTAAAAGTAATAAAAAGAAATATTTCAGAACAAACAAGGAATATATGATACTCCAAACAAGGAAAAACTGCTCTATGTCTTTATTTATGTCATCAGTTATCAGAAATATGAAAGTACCAAAAATAAAGGTTAGTTTGAATTTGAACCTCCAAATAAGTATCTACAACTAAGCCATGACTAAACATAAGAAATAATAACAAAGAGAAGAATCTTGGAAGAAATTTCCTTTTTCTCTATTCAAATTTGTAGAAGTACAATTGGTCTAAAGTTGTACATTAATAAAACCAATTATAGTTTTATTAATACACAACTTTAGGCCAACTGTATTTCTACCAATTTGTATAGATAATGAGTACTGGGCAAGACTCTCCGGTTTTGAGGCAACCAAACCACAATTGGTGGTGGCCATGGCAATCCCTATAACAAGCCTGGCAGTCATAAGAGTGGAGTCTATGACTGGGGGCAGACTAATTAGTAAATGCTAACTACTAAATAACAATTTCTGAGAATGTTTTTAACAAAGAACTTGTTAGTAATATCCAGTAATTAGTTAACAACTATATTCTTTTATTAGGAAGCACCTCACAACTATAACAATTATTGAATTATTTCCATAAATGCAAATGTACAACTTTATTCACCAAACATTTTACAGTATATTACATAAATAATGAGTCAAATTGTTTATAATTAAATAAATGCATAGAAAATAAAGTGTATAATATAATAAGAAAGCAAGTTCAACATTTTATCAAATCATGTATCAACAAAGTCTGAAAATACTTGAAGAAAAAACAATGAATCTCAATTTTGATTATTTTTATAAATTTTGTTCTGTGATCATTACATTTACAAGTGTCTACTTTTGCTTTACAGAAGATGAAGAAAATACTTTTTCACTATGATAATAAATATTCATATATACATATATATATAGATATTACTAATACACATAGTTTTAATAATTAAAATCAATTTACATTAACTAGAACACAAAATAAAGAGGATATATAAAAAGGTGGAAAATCAAAAATAAAAATTACAAGATGACATACTTATCTGAACAGATAAGTACATCAACTTTTAATGTTTCATGAACATATTTTTAATATTGATTATATACTTTTAATAGAAAGTGTACAAAGAAATTGTATAAACATTTTTATAAAATTTTAAGATAATTTCAAAACTTTTAGTACTGTTTCAATTAAACAATTAAAAAAATATTTGACAATATAATTCTATTTCTTTTTTATATTGAAATGATGCATTTAAAAAAAGATTTTTGTCAAAGGATTCCTGCAAGTTTTCAATTTAACAAAACTAAACTTTATAAAACAGAAAAACACCCATGTATACAGTGGAATTTTTTAATTATCACAGTCTATTTCTCTAAAAAAAATTTTATATTCATGAAAATAAAAAGTTGTATTATTAAATATTTCTTCTGTGGGACAATCTTTTCTTGTAATATAGCCTGCTATATACAAAAGTAACATTTTAATATCTGTAGAGGTAGATATTAGTTTCAAGGTCTGGTGAGTTATCAAAAGTTTGGCATGCTATTTCATCCAGTAAATATCCATATAATTGAGCAGTTATGGCCTGGATTAAAGTTGTATTCTTTAACTTCCACATTCAACTGAAAAAGTAATTTTTTTTTTTTTTTTTTTTTTTTACACAAACTTTTTCAATAACATTTTGTACTGTGATAAAATATGCACTACAAGAATATTATCTTAATTTTCTAAATTCAATTTCTAAATATTCTATGATAAATTCATCATGCATAACAAAATTAAATTCACTGCTTAGCAAATGTCTACAAATGTTATTTAAACAACTGCAATGTATATTCAATGGCTAAAGTGGTGTCCCTTATGAATGATTTAACTCTTTTTTTTCTTTGCTTTGATTCTATTATTTTTGACATTTTTCCAAACTTAGAAAGATATGCCAGACGTTCATCATTTAAATATAATATCATTTTTTTTCTCAATGGATCATTTTTTTTTCATATCACCATGTATTCCTTTGATACTAACAGTTTTTCAAAATTGTCACACTTTCAGTTATACTAATGCTGAAACATTAATATTTTATTTTTTGAAAGAGAAAAAAAATTGTTGTCTATATAGTAGCATAGTAACATTCAAACATCAACTTTTCAAAAATTTTAATTAAAAAAATTGGAATACTTCCAGTGAAAAAAATCAACAGACTAGATGAATAGCTGATTGTTCGATTTATAGCGTGTAATGACTGACACAAATTTTCAAAACTGATAATTTGGTCATTTCTAAATTGTGCCAACTCATCAGTTTTTCACATTTCACACAGAAATAGAAGATTTATTTGTAGTTCTTGAATTTGTTTGAAGACATAGTACTACACTTGATAACAATTGATCAAATACTGATGGTAGATTTAGGGGTTCATACTTTTTTTCCTCTAATAACCATTGTTCCATAGCCAGACGGAAAATGCTTTCAACAGTGTTTGGTTTGTCTCAAAGTATTACTTTTAGCCACCATTCTTGTTCATTCTGCTCTTAGTGGAGACAAAATATATCAATCTTATTTTGTTTGTTATAGTTAACATGGCAACCTCTTACACAGCACTTTTCACCATTTTGATAAAAAAAAAATTTTTTTAGAAATTAAACAGTATTAACAAAACTTATTTTTATAATAATTTCACGTTGATTCTAAAAATGGCATGAATCTTAAATTTTAAGGTCTGGACAATTTGGTCTTAGGAATTTATGATTCAAAATGAAGAATTCAAAGGTGGAATTGTAAATAGGCACTATAACCAGAAATAATTATTCATTCAAATTTTTCATATTTATGTAGATTAATTACTCCAGACCATGAATAGTATATATATATATATATATATATATATATATATATATATATATATATATATATGTATGTATATATATATATATATATTTATATATATATATATATATGTATGTATGTGTATATATATATATATATATTTATATATATATATAAAAGTTTGACTATGAAAACTCCACAAGATTGGTAGCATTTTAGACACCTGCATTTACATAGATGAAAACAGGAAACTACAAACGACACTACACACTAAAATCACTGACACCCATAACTATCTACACTTTAAGTCTTTCCACCCTAAACGCTTCAAACCTTCCCTATTCACAAGCACTTAGAAGGATATGTTCCAACAATGAAGAACTAAATAAACACATTGAAAATCTGGAGCATCAATTCACAACATAGGGCTATAAACAACATCTAATCAGGGGACAAATAAATAAAGCAATTTCCACACCTAGAGAAAACAACCTAATGTACAAGATTAAAAATAAACACAGCTGCATCCCTCTAGTAAACACTTTCAACTCCACTCTGCCTCCACTATCCCAAATAATCAAAAGTTGCTGGGAAATACTACATCTCAAACCAGACCTAAAAAAATTGTTTGAGGAACCCGGCCTTCTAGCATACTGCAGACCTAAGAACCTAAAAAAATCATAGGTAGTAACCACATTTCAGGGGATAAGGTAATCCGTAATAAACCAATAACAAAAACAACAGGATTTTCCCAACCATGTAACAACAAAAGAAGCTTATGCTGCAACCACATGAAACACACAAATTCATTCACAATCTACTTTCAAAATCTACCACGACTCTAATTGTAGAAGTCATAACATAATTTACCTCCTTGAATGCACACTGTGCCAGAAACAATATGTAGGAAAATCTGAATGGTCCTTTCACTACAGAATTAATAATTATTGCAATCAAATTAAATCAACTCCCCATGAAAGATTATTACCTGTAGAACAACATTTCCACCTAGAAAAACACGATTTTAAAACCATGCCAAATTCACTATAATTGAGAGAACAGAAAAGTCCAGAGCAGATAACATTAGAAAGATTTTAGAGTTCCATGAAAATAAATGGATACAATGTTTAAAAACGCACTATCCAGTTAGGCTTCACCATAGATTTAACAATATAGATAGTATTAATATATAACCCTACAAATCAAAACCTACCCACATTTCTCACCCACATAAGACAGACATACTTATGGAGGTGTTGAGGCCTCACACTTATACACACATCATACTCACTCACTCCCAAATGAGCCAAATGATAACACACACCCATAGTAATATACATGCTTACACACATCATACTCACTCCCTAAGAACCAAATAACACACACACACGCACTTAACAGAGATACATCCCCATTCCAGGAACCAATAAAACTGTCAAAATGACTAAGGGAATTCAGAACAGCATGATTCCATCCAGCTCTTATCTTAAATAACAACTTAAAAGAGATTGTTTGACCAACACAAAGACTGACCAAAATTCATGTTAAAAAAAAACAAAAAAACAAATGAAAACTACAAACAAAAGTTCATTTTCTCGATCAAGGCATTCATTTCTGTAGTTCACTGCTACCAGCAAGCAGAAAATTATTTTTCTTCTGATGATGGCCATGTTGGCCGAAACTAGTCGAGGAATCTAAATGAAATAATAAAAACGAAGGAATATTAATATACAACCCAGTGTGTCTGAAGATTTTTTTTTAATATTTTTTATTGTTCAATATATATATATATATATATATATATATATATATATATATATATATATATATAATGATGATAGACTCTCTTGTCATTTTTTTTCTATAGTAGGTATTTCCATTAGGTTGCATAAAAAAAAGCATAGCATGATGAAAAAAGGCCCCAAATTCAATAAAAACAAAGTTTTGTCATCAAAATGCTTATGCTATTATTAAGATGAAAGGCCAAGGTATTTTATTATTTTGGGAAAATTTTTTACTCCCATCTAACACGTTCGAAATTTTGGTTAAAAATCTTGTTTTTTTTATGACAGTTGCAAACTAGAGAAAAAGGGTTTGTTTTATTTTGCACTTTTTCCAAGGAAAACACACATTGATTTGGAAATTCTTGCAAAATTCAAATAATTGTCAGCTTTTAATGAAACTTTCAGGACATATTCAGAAATGAATGAAATTATTTTTGAAATTTTTATTTTTAGAAAATCTTGGTAAAAAAATATTTTTTTTTTTACATGTTACCACCCACTTACATAATTTCATGAAATTTCGTGAAATTAAATTTCTAAGTGTGCAGTTTTTTTTTATCAGTTAAAAACAGGATTCTTTGGAGAAAGTAAATCATCAATTTTTTTTTGTAAAACAGTTACCTGTTTCATCGAAAATCTGCTCTGAATTGTAAAATAAAAAATGCAATAGCTTTTGTAAATAAGGACATTATTGCCTGAAGAAATAAAAGTTTTCAATGAATAATGAATTTTTACAAGAAGTTTTTTTCATTTTTTAAAAATTTTAATTATAATAACAGTTCAAAAATCATTTAAAATTCTTCATTGTTTTCAAGAATGCAATTTGATGATATTGTTAAGTGAAAAGTAAATTTATGAATCAAAATTTGAAAAGCTTGTTTGAACCTGAATATTTTAAAAATAATTTTTAGTGAAAAAACATTCCTAATTTCTACCTATAGAAATCTATAGATGACATAATCCTTAAAAAGGTCACGTGATTAAGTGTTGTCTGACACACTGCAATTATTTAACTTTTAATTCAGTTCTGTTTCATCATTAATGTATTTGCAAACCATCCCTTCAAAATATCAAAAAAACGTTTTACTTTTCTTAATTGCTATTTCACTAAATATTTTTATTTTATGTATTTTTTTTAGTTTGGGTCATACTTCAATTAATTTTTTGTTTAAGTTAGTAAACTTAAGAACATAGAAACGAAATGCAAATTTCATAAAGCTTCTTAAAAACTTAACTAAAAGTCAATAAAATATTAAACAATTGCTGAAAATATATTAATTTGTAAAAATTACTAGGTAGTTAAAAATTAAAAAAATGCATTCACTTAGTTTTCGTAAAAAAGTCATTTCTGGTCATCCATAAGAGCTGTCTTCACTTTCTCCATAAATCAATAAAGATAAAAAGAAGAACCCACCATTAAGAAATGCTTGTATATTGTTTTTTTATGCTATAAGTAATACTTATTTTAAATCAGATTAATTTAACTTTAAATTTTCTAATTTTACTCAAATAATGTGTCACAAATCTATAATTTTTAAAGAATTTAAAACCCGATACATGTGTTTGCTTACAAATTTCTTAAAAATTAAGAAAATGGTCACTTTTAAGAAAATTTAAAAAAATCAAGCAATTATTTGACATTTCAATCCATATAATTTCTATCTAAAATACGCCAGAATATTTTATTTACTTGAAATAATAAATTTAATCATTTAGCTTTCAATTAAAACTAGAATGAAATCTTCAAGAATGCTTTTTCATTTTTAAAATTTAATTTTAAAACTTAGGTATTGAAAATTCAGTGGAGGTGCCAAATTACAGCATTATCAGCAAACAAAAGATCACGAATAATGCTTGAGTCAGCAATTTTGCTTTAAAATGTTGATGGTTAAAGAGGCCGCCACTTGTGCAGAATTCAGATTTCACACTCATGTCAAGTTCGCTAAAAGCATGACTGAAAAGAAGAGAGCAAAAAGTACAGGAGCCATGGCAAAACCTTGTTTTGTGCAATTTGTTACATTGAAGGTTTCTGAAAACTCTCCATTAGATAGAACAGATGCTTTCATTCCTTTGTGGAATGAGATGATAACATTTAGCATACTTTCAGGTATGCCAAGATTTTGAGTACTTTCCAGAGGGCACCCTTATTTACAGTGTCAAATGCTTTGGTCAAATTGATGAAGACAGTATAGAATTCATGGTTCTTCTCGCAGACTTTCTCAACAACCTGACAAAGTGAAAAAAATCATATCAATGGTTCCATGACCTGAATGAAAACTACACTGAGATTCGGGATAGATGTTCTCAATGAGATATCTGATTATTCTGTTGAGAATAACACGAGCAAGAATTTTGCCAGCAATACTTAGAAGTGCAATACCATGGGAATTATCACACACAACCTTCTTGCCTTTGTTCTGTTTTATGCAAGCATCTTTGTAGTCCTGTGGAACAAAACCAACCGTCCAATTTTTCTTGGCGGGGGAGAGAGGAGAATATATATATATATATATATATATATATATATAAAATGTTAAATTTTATAAAAGTTAATAGTTACTTACATAAATTCATTGTAAATTGATCACAAAAACCCCCCAAAAAACACAGAAGCCAAAATAAATATGGCCATACTAAATGAATTCTTAAAATTAAGATTAAAAAATTGAAAATCATAATCTGGAGTGCTTTTTCATATATTACTATGGATTAAGCACTCCAGATTATGATATTTCAAAAAAGAAATCATGTGATATAAGCATATTTTTTTTTATCTAGCCTAGAGGGTTAATTGTCTAGCATCTTAATAAAATAGAAGTCTTTTACAGTATATTTTTAAGAACAGTGGTAAAGTATTAAGTTAAATTTATAGAATTTAATTGACATTAACCTGAAGTTAAAAAATTCTTAATAATTACATTATCATTAATTGTGCAGTAGAAAAATTTATATATTTTGTCTAGTTACAAAAGATGGGAAAATTGAATTTAAAATTAAAATTCAGCCTACTTTTTAAAAAGTTAGAGAGAACAAAAATTGTTCATAAAAAATAAATTTTATAATCATTATGTTCATTGTTATAGAGAAAAATATTAACTTTATGTGACAAAATTCTCAATGACATTTTTTGTGAGATTCCTAGTTTAAAATTTTTCTACCAAATTGCAGAAATGTCGGTGAAAACAATGTCATATTTGGTTTTCTTTTACATTTTTTGACTTATTTTACAGAAAATTTTGCAAATTAAATTTACTGAATGTAATTATGATATTAACTTTATGATAAAATTCTTAATAAATAACACTACTTTTCATTTCATCGTGCAAAAAGTTACATTATTTTTTTCTCTCTATCTATACAATACTAAAAATCTGTGATTGTGTGTGTGCATGTTTGTGTGGTGTGTCTGTCTAGCGCAAGTGATTTACAAGTTGATTGTACAGTAAGTATTTTTATTTTAACTTTCTTCAAACAATTTTTTAATTAAAATATTTTTAAGTTAAAGACAAAAACAAAAAGATCTCACTTTGCGGTTTCATCCAGTTGTTTGTAGAGTAATTATTTTTATTTTAGCTTTCTTTAAACAGACAAAATATTTTAATAAAAAATAATTTTAAGTTAATGTGATTTAAAGTTCAAGTTTATCCCTGAAGTCCTATTCCTATTAAATGCTGTAAACAGTAAAATGTTAAACATGAACTTGTAAATAAGACCAATGATGGCATGAAAAAATTGAAATATTTAACTGAATCATAATAAAATTAACTTTCATTTCAATGGAATGTTAAAATCAACTTCAATGTTTTATCAACCATCAATGACCCAACGGCTCACAAGTAGTCTAGTTTATAGTAAAATTAAAATTCAACATGTCTTTTTAAAATTCCTTTGAAAAACCAAAATTATTCATTAAAAACTAAATTTTATAATCAATATGTTCAGTGTTATGAAGAACAATATTACAGAGGAAAATATTAAATTAACTTTGGGGCAAAATTTTTAATAATGACTTTTTAGTCAATTTTGCACTGAAAAAAAATTGTTCTTTTATAATAAAGATAAAATTAAAATACTGCAAATTCAAAGAAAAGAAAACAAACGAACCATATACTTACTTCAATGACTTAAATAATAAATATAAATTACTCCAAGGGTAATAAGTAAATATTTCTTTTTAAAAAGACCAAATTGTTTATGGTGATTCTAGCAGTGAACTTTCATTATCATATGTTAGGCTTAAAATCATTGGCTTCCCAGTTGCTTTCTTGGTCTGTTATAGGTATCACCTTAGGGCGCTACATAGTTTTTCTTAAATGTTTCTCAATAACTTATTCAATAGACCACCTATACTTAGTAAAATAGTTCAAGCTGCAGAGTAGTTATTATGAAAAAACATATGTTCTGAGACAAAAAAAAAAAAGAAAAAAAAAAAGATGGCAGTTTAAGGGCTTAGTCTTTACTTCTTTATCTCTATAGAAAAAAAAGACTTCCTGAAGAATAAATTGCAAAGAAAAGCAAAATTAAGATGAAAGAAATACTAGTCAAAATCGATAATGGTTAACATAATTTAAGTTCTGATTGACTATCTGATTAGTATAAGCAATATTTGTATGTTCATATTCTTTTCAACGGTTTACTAGCAATGAAAAACAATACAGATTTCAAAGGATAAAATTATTTTATATATATATATTTTAGGGGAAAGAAGTATGATGAAGTAGAAAAAGTTTTTGTGTAATGTATTTCATTCTTTAGGACTTAATCAGACTAAGTTTATGTTTACATTGGTGTGACTACATAAGTATATGAATGAGACAATGGCAATTTTAATTTTAAAAATTATTTTTTTTTTAAATATGTTTTGGACATATAATTTAGATGATTTCATTTAGATTCTTTTCCCTTATGTTTCCATCACTTTTGTTATTAAATATCCCACATTATGATAATAGAAGATCTGTGAAGAATGGTTAAACGTTATAAAAATCTGGATGCAAATTTACTGTGGATGATCTAGCAATTAAAGCATTTTCTAAACATTTTCATTTTAGTAAATTGTTTTTTCTTTTAATCAGAGTAGCATCTTTCTAATGTTACTGATCATTTTACACACAAATGCATGTAGGAATAAGACAAATACAAGTATAAAGTATAGTACATATATATATATCTCTATTGATAAAAGGCAGGGTGTGTGTGTGTGTGTGTGTGTGTGTGTGTGTGTGTGTGTGTGTGTGTGTATAACGAATACACGGCCGCAATTTTCGATGGATTTGCACCAAAATTTACATGCACAAAGTTAGCGGGAAGGCCAAGGCTGACTTTGCATTTCCCAACTACCATCGATAGTGGAAATAATCGATTTTTTTCATGCTTCTACGGCAGTTTTCATGTAGTTTGCAGCCATTTTCTACTGGCTGCCACGAATAGGCAGGAAGATTCTATTGGCCAGCGTGAGAGACAACAGCTGACTGACACGAATGTTAACTAGCATGCAAAAAAATAGATAGCTGCATTCGTCACAAGTGGGAAAAATTTAAATCTGCATGGCACTTTACTCCAATTGACTCATTCGCTTGCTTAAACTCAACGTTGATTCTGATTCCGCAGAACTGGGTTGGGTGTGAAAAAGTATTTGTTGTTAACATTCTTTTTTCATTCAGTTTTTTCCAGTTACAAGTCCTTTTTTAAAGCTGATCGTTTTGTGTTCATTTTGTTTAGTTCTTTTTTTGTAACAGATTTAATGTTTAGTATAGAGCTTAGAAAAAATTCGCAGTGTGATATAGGCAAGAAGTAAGGCATGTAGCAACATCAGCATGGCAAAGGGCACTCCTTTAAAGGCAAGGAAGGACAAAAATATTTTAAGTGATAGCAATTGCTGTATGAGTTGTACGATTTTTGAATCAAGCACGGACAACACCGGGCCATGCTGCTAGTATATATATGATTATTCTTGAAACTGTTTCAATGAGAGATCAAACATTTTTGCCTTGAAATATTTTGACAAATAAGTTGGATAAAGCTTTGATTGCATTTTTAAAGTGACAAAAGATTTTCAGACACAAACTATGAAACTTGGGTATATATAAAATCTCTTACACATACTTTCAAGATTCAAGTTATATTTGAATTTTGTATTTCATATATTTATATTATTATATCATCAATTCTTTCTTTAGGGAAATTATTTAATATTTTTCATAAACTTTTCTTCAGCAGGTTTTAGTAATATATACAGCATACAAAATGTTTGGCGAAAACTAGACCAGTGTTTTGGAGAACAGTGTGAACAGAGAAAGTTTTTGGGCACTTTTGTTTCGCTGTTAATAATTTTTAAATAATTTAAGTAATTCTATTACATTTATTTGTTTTAAAAGATGTATAGTCTATTATTAAAATTAAGAATAATATTTAAAATTGTAGTTCATTACAACATATTCATATACAAAAAACCCTTTTAGAAAAAATCTTTATGTATACAAGTGCAAATTTAAAAGCGAAACAAAAGTGCCAAAAAACTTTCTGTTGTCGAAAAAGACCAGATGACATGCACTGAACGGATGTCATCATTCGTTTGAAAAGGCACCCCTATTCTACCTTGACTTAACCTCTTTTTGAAAGTAACTAATACGTTGATATAGTAGTTGTTAAAATGATTGGATTTCCCCATATTCACAGAAACTAATATTATGAATGTATGTGCTTATAAAATTCAGTAAATTTAAAAATAAGTTATTCCAAAATTCGCTTGAAAAAAAAAAAAAAAAAAAAAAAACAGACTTGGGACTTTAATTTAATTCTATAATTGAATTTGAAGTTTTTAGCTTCTGTTTTTGAAACATGGTAATTCCTGTGTAGTGATGGAACCATACTTTTAAATAAGTAAATTTAGATTTATGCCCTGTAGATTTGCATTGAGCACTGTTTTGTAAAAATAAAAATATTAATAAGAACATTGGATTATATATCTTACTGTTCTTTATTATGATAATATAAGCAGGATAAATTTGCTATGCAAAGAATCATTAAACTCCATATACCTGCCATAACTCCTGAAAAACATGTAAAACTTATAACATATTATAGAAAATGGAAAACCGCAAACCTTGTTGTCACTAATCAAAATACTAAATCTATTCAAATCTAAACTAGTGACGACCAATATAGCATATCAATTTCACTGCGCAATACAAAATTGTGTTTCTTGTCATAAATCAATTACTGATATCGGACATACTACCATATCCTTGAGTAGACATCTCACATGTCACTTATGTGATGAAAGTGCTATAAAAAACATCTACCTACCCACAATTTACAAGACACTTTAAGAAAAATTCTGATCAAAACTAAAATTCTATATAAATCATATTACTGGAAACATTTTGCTATAAGAGAGGCCCTGTATATTAAATATCTCTCTTCCACTATCAACTTCACCTTAATTAAAAGGTGTGAATAGTATTGAAAGTTTTTTTAAAAATTAGAAAGATGCTCACTCAAATTCCAGCAGAGTGCTCAACATGTGAAGGCTCAGAATAAATTCTCCTGCTAGTATTCAAAACAACACAAAAAAATACATCTTATACAGAAAAACATGAAAAGAAATTAACACCACCTAAAAAAAAAAAACCCTCTGACTGAAAAAAGTGGTCAAAAGCACTTGGGACAATATGGACAATTTTTGTACACCCTTACTCACACAAAAAAGAAAAATGTAAGAACCCTGGAAAAAACTAAATAAATAACTAATTAAATTTTCCTTACCTGTCATATTTAACAAAAGATATTTAAAAGAAAGATTGCTGCCCAAATATACATTAATTAAATTACATGATCTGTTAGCCAGCAAGGAACACAACACCCGTATTTTCTGGAAAAACCTTGTGGAACCACAACTAACAATAGCCAAAGAGAAAATACTGTATCTTAAAAATTGAAATTCAAAAATACAAGGAGATTCTCCAAAATACAATCTGCACAACATAACACACAACTACTGAATGCTATGTTAACCACTACAATAGTACATTAGAACTTAACCAACAATACAACATTGCTAAAAAAACTTGTAACTTATATAATGGAAAGATTGTACTACTCATTGGCATATGTAAATTCCTAAACTTGTCCAATCACAAACTCACTAACAACCAAAAAGAATTCTTGAATATCGGCCCAAATTGCCACCTCCAACTTAGATACAACCCCATTCAAAAGAAAACTGTAATCAAAATACTCTACCAATCAATTGGCAATGGAAAAATTAAATAAGATGCATCCAAATCTGAAAGACCATCTAAAAGCTGAAGTTTTGAAAAACCATACTCCACATAGAAAACACAATAATATTCTCACAAACTCAAATCGGCTGTAAAAGAGTTATGCAACAGCCTCAATATCATCAAACAACCAAAAATTACAATCTATCCTAGATGACACAATAAAATTCACAAAATTAAATAAAAATCCCACAGAATAATTAAAAAGGTAAGTAAACAAACTGATTACTCTACAGTACTGACAGAGCTAAATACACCTCCCCCACAGACAAAATGATAAAAATATATCACAAAACAGGTTGTATTCTATGCTACTATATTACTTTGTAAATAGCACTAAGTGTTGCTGTTAGTTTATAACACAAATGTGAGAAACTGATATTTTACGGTGTCTTGAATATACATATATATATATATATATATATATATATATATTTAGTTTATGCAAACTTGGGTAATCTGTATGGGTAGACCTGAGGAGGATGATATCCAGAGAGCTCAATGTAAAATTCAGAGCAGATATGTTTGAATAAAAGACAGACCACGTTAAGATTCCATGTAATAAGCTATTTCACCATAAACCCTTTAACAGAAGTTACAACAACCCCAATCAATTACACGACAGGTTTCATTCAAATTCTTAGACGCTGTTAATTCGTGTTACTTTAACGTGCATATTTGGGAGGTTAAGGTTTAATAAATATCTAAATGTTAAAACAATCTACGAAGAAATTAATTTGAAATTCGGTGGAGTTAACTTCTTCCTTTAATGTCGTTCTTATCATTCACCCCTTAGCCATCTATATCTAAAGACGAGACGCGTTAAATTTGAGCAACATCTAGCTGACACACTGGGGTTAAAAACAGGAAACTGAAATGATACATATGACATACTCATATCCTCTCTCCCACCTCACTCCCTCACTTCATTAATTTTACGTATACTTGATGAGGTCCGTCAAAAACGTGTGAATTTCTTTTCATTTTTCATTTCAGCTTTTGGAAGTAAAGTCTGATGATCCAGAACCCTGTTAAAGGGGTTATGGTGAAATAGCTTATTACATGGAATCTTAACGTGGTCTGTCTTTTATTCAAAAAAAAAAAAAAAAAAAAAAAAAAAAAAAAAAATATATATATATATATATATATATATATATATATTTATTATATATACATAGACAGCAGGTAATGTAATTTCCATAAAGATGTATAAGTGTGTCCACAGCAAAAGAAGTTAATCAAAATGTTTTTCTTATTCAGATAAAATTGATTTCCAATCTTGGTGAATATTAAAGTTGTTTGCTATTCAAGTGTTGAAAGAAATGTACTTTTAGCCATAAATCAAACGATCCTTTTAATCAATAAAAATCTGGAGTCAGCAGAAGTATCTATTAACAAGATCAAATATTAATGTTGTTACTAGTATTTAATATTAATTGATTCACTGAAGAGGTAACTTTGTATATTTTAATTAAAGGTGTAAAGAAATCTAACTTTCTTACAAATTAAAATAAATGATGTTTATCAAACAGATAGTCTGAATGAGTATGTACTTCAGTTTTTGTTGTTAATAAAAAAAAAACATTCTAAGATGGATTTCTTTTCATTTTTTTTATTTCATAGACCAATGAAGGTAGTAAAACCAAAGAAAATCAGTTTTGATATTATTTGATAATGATATATTAGTTAGTATTGATAACTTTCATTTTTTTCTTTTTAAATATGAAACAGATTTGAGTAATATTGCTGTAATTTGTGATTATGCACCTATAAAACTACACAATAGCAGAATGGGATGGAATTTCTTAAAATAATTTTTAAAAATATAACAACATGTAATCTGAATTCAAAATAAAAAAGAGCTTAAATAGCAATCTAAAACAAATATTCCACTAGAATGATAGAGGATTGCCCAAGTTGGTTGTAAATGACTTAAAGTAAAATTATTTGAGTGTACATCAGTTTGAAAAAAAAAAAAAAAAAAAAAAAAGAAGAAATAATCAAAAGAAAAGAAAAAAAAACAAACTTACCTAAAGCCAATGATAGGAAAATCTTTACATATATTACATTTGGCTTGGTGTTTGGCTGTCTCAGCTGCTGCTAACCGATGTAAAACAGGTAACCACACCATAGACTGGGGTTCGAGGCGCATCCAGTCAACAAACTGAGTGGCTTGGATTTCTGGACGGCCACCAGCCTGTAAAAAAAGAAAAAAAAAAGAAAAAAAAAGAGAACATTATTATAAGAAATATTACAAAATGTATCAAAGCTTAGGTTTTTGATTGATTGATTTGTTTTTTATGGCTTATCAATCTTTTGTAGGTTATTTGAAGCTAAACATACTTTTGGATTGTAATAATAATAATTATTATTTTTTGGAGAGGAGGCAAGTGAATATTGTATTGATATTTTTGGAGATGATGATTTTCAGATACAATTCCTACTAGGGTGAAGTGAAGGTGGATTCATACCTTTCCCAAGTGTATTTGAATGTAAGTGAATGTAACAAACCTGAATTCAAACTCAGCTCTTCAATTTTGCATTCCAAGCTATTATCCATTACATCACCTGCTCATCCAAGCTTATAGCTCCTAGTATTGGCAAGTGGTCACCCATCTTTGTTGATCAGGCAAGAACTGGTGTTTCAATGTGATATGGCTGTAAGCCCTTAGTTTAGAACTATTTGTAAATTTATTTAACTTTACAATTATTTAAGGCGTTTTTATTATTATTCATTATTATTATTTTTCAATTACAATAAATAATATATTATAGATTATAGCATAAAGTCCTTTATTCAAATGAATAGATATATGTATATTGAGACAAATTTACTTTCATTTTATGACAAATTTAATTAGAAATGAATTCTGAGGATAGCTGTATAACTATTATGTTTGGTCTTTAAAAATATATATATTTAAAGCTTGCTTTTTCTCGTAGATTATAATTGTTACTTCTTACTTAGTTTTTGTATTTTTAATATGAAAGTTTTAGTAATCTTGTTCCAAACGATCTTTGTAATAATGTTTTTTTTTAAACAAAAGATCAGAATAAGAATCATAGAAAAATATTTTCCAAACAAAAGATAAATATGAAAATGTGTAATAAATATGGGTTCATATAAAAGATGAATAATTATTACCTGTAGAATAAAAGTTACCTCCCCTTTATTTTACATTCCATTGTGTTTGACATTTTTACATACTAAAAAAATGTTAACTTCAATTAAAAAAAATAATGGTACCTACGTATTTTTATTTAAAAAAAACAGATTTATTTGAAGGTGATACATGTATCGATAATGTAAATTTAAACAATAGTTAATATATTTTATACTGAAAAATTATTTGAATTTTGTATTCCTTCTACCTTACAAAGGTACAAAATGTTTCAATAACATTGAAACTTGCTGTGAATAAGATTGGTATGCAAAAATTTTAAAAAATAAAAAAGAAAGTATCAGAATAATTGTATTTAAATTTTGAAATATGCATATACAGGAAATTTTTAGTCAGATTGCATTTACAAATATTTAATCTTCATATGTAGCTACAGTATAATTAGGTATCTGCAATTATTGAACAGATTGGAATGTTAAAAAGTCTTTAGTATAACAAAATATATCAATTTTTCATTAATATCTAAAATAGCTGAATATTTATAAATATTATGTGAAATTCTGAGATGAATTATTGCTATTATTAAATATTACATTATTATTATAATTATATAATATTATATAATCATTATTTCAGCTGGTATCTTTATCTTTGTTTTTTTTATCACAGCATTTCAGATAATATATTTTTCAGCCTTCTTTGTATCTGTTGCATTATGTCATCTTTGTACGTCATGCAACATATATTTTAAATTTTTATCACTCATTACTTAGAACAGTTCAGTTGACAGTATGAAAAAATCAGGTTGACACTAAAAAGAGGGTAAATTTGGAAAAAAAAATTCCATGTCATTATATGTGTTAAAAATGCCAACATATACATGAAAAATATGTGGCATCTTAACCATCACGTCATCATCAACCCATAAGATATAAAAATTCCTAAGAGATATTATTCATATGCAGGCCCTTAAAATTAGTTTCTATACAGCATTACTCTCCATAGCTTTTGAGATATTTTATAAAATCACAAGGTGTCACCTTCAACTTAAACTTTTCCAATATGGCACTTTATTATTTGTACATTTCAGAAGGAATTATATAATTCTTTTTTCTCTATGGAGATGGTGTGTCATGTTTGATTTAAATGGTCTCACTTTGGATTACAGATTTTTAGTGCACTTCAAGTCTTGGGGGCAGCTGGTTTCTCCTGTATATTGTTTATAACAAATTTAGTATTGTAAATACTGTTATTGGTCAAATTTTGTGAGATAATTGTTCAGTGTAACATTACTATTGAAAATAAACCTGATGTTATACTGATCACACATATTTTGGCTCTTTTCTTTCCCACTTCTTATGCAAGATAAAGTCATCTTTGTTTTATAGTTATTCTCCTCTTAGTTTTCCCATTTACTTACTGATTCCAACATTATATAGGTCAAGGGGATTAGTTATTTCTTTGAAGATGTTACATGTATCCATCAGCTCATTTTATTACTTTCTTCATATAAAATGAAGTAGTTAAAATTCAAAAGTATAGTACAATTATTTAGTGTGTATTGCCTTCATGCATAAAGATGTTTTAAACTTTTATTGTGAAAAGTTACAAAAAATGCAAGCTTCTTGTTCTTTTACTATGGTTAACTAAATTTATGGCTCAGATGGCAAAACATGGTGGATGCTTCTATAGTATAAAGACATTACCTACATATTTAATCTATACTGTTGGCCTTAATGGTAGCAATTTCAGGACCAATTCTTAACACTCTTACATAGAGATGCTAATCAGTAATAGTGCCAAGAATGATCCTACAGCCAAACCTTCTTCTTGTTGACATATATGTCAAATCTAAAGTGGAACTTTGTACACAGCTCATTAACAGTTATAGAACATTTCTCTCAAAATGAATCAACTATATTTTTAATCTCTTGTCAATGAAAAGGTCTCTTCTCTTAGAATTTTGATGAATATGTTCATAATATTTAAGCTTAAGCTCTAGGATGGGCACTGATTAGTTTTAAGAAGTAAACTGAGCTTTTTTTTTCCTGAGCTTGGTAACTGATTATTTGCTATAGTAGGAGAGCTTATTTTGATGTTGAACTAGAAATATCACATTAGAAAAATGATATAATTTTTTTTAATCAGTATCACCCCAAGCAAAGGAGTACAGCCACTAACACGCAAGAAGTTACAGGGTGGGGAGGAATTAGGAATAGAAACATTAATGATGAGTAGAAAGAGAAAAGAGCAATCAGGAGGATAGTAGATAGCGATTGACAGTTTACTTAAAATTTCTGCAGATTAAAGTTAGCTGGAAAGCATGTAGCTGGAAGGGAGTTTCACAAGTGAGAAGTGCAAGAAAAGAAACTGCCAGCCCAGAAGTTATGGCTACATCTAGCTAGTGCAACTGTAAATTGATGAGATTTCACCACCAGTCTAGTATTGTGCTTAAATTTATACAATCTAGGTACCATAGTGAAGAGCTCATCCAAACAATTACCATGAAAGTATTTATAAAAAAAGGCAGAGAGAGGCAACCTTTATGGTGGTGGGCAAGTGACTGAAGCTGAGCCGCCAGGTCAGGACCAATAATATTGCTGATTCTTCTCTGATCTTATCAAGGAGCTCCAGGTAAACAGCAGGGGCATCAGACAATATATGGCAGCAATATTCTAAGCATGGGCAAACAGTAGACTTACAGATATGCAAGATAGATTTCAGAGAGAAAAGTTGTTTCACCCAACACAGTGAGCCGACTTTCTTAGCAGTTGATCTAGCAATAGATTCAATATAGTTTTCCACCTTATGTCAGCAAAGAATGTTACCCTGAAAAGGTACAATGAGTCACTTTCCTGGAGGCTAGCATCAGCCATGCTGATAGAAGGCAAAGAGAGGTCTCCCAGATGATTAATGGAGGAAAGTTTAGTTTTGGAGGCAAGACAAATTTTATCCCAGTTAATGGAATTCCTGAGGTTGTTTTGTATATCAGCTGCCATTTTGACTTTGTTGGACTGATCAGCCTATCGAGGTAGGAGTAAATGGTATTGTCGTCAGTGTAAATGCTAAGTTGAGAGCTGATGTCATCAGGAAGGTCATTAATGAAGATTAAAAACAATGTAGGACAAAGGATGGAGCCCTGGGGAACATCAGCATTAATATGTAAGAATGTAGATGAGTGGCTGTTCAGGACACCTTTCATTTCACGATTAGATAGGAATGACTGGATCAACTCAAAAATGTGCCCAGAGATACTGTAAATTTTCAGTTTGTGGAGAAGACCTGAATGCCCAACCCTGTCAAAAGCTTTCAAGATGTCCAATGCTACAGCCCGGGCTTCACCATTTTTATCTAGAGCATGATAGACTTTTTTCGCAATTATTGTTAGTGTACATGCATGTCTGAGAAAAGGCCCTATAATGAGAGATGATGAACCAATTCAACATTGATTAGGGCCTATAGGAGTTTCCCAAAAAGAGGTAGAATATTAATAGGCCGATACTTGAATAGGTTGAACAGTTCACCAGAGTTCTTAAAAACTGGAACAACAGACTTACAGCAGTCAGAAAAGCAGGAGGCATTTATTATACAGTTTAGAGAGAACAGGAACTAGTTTGGGAGCACACTTCTTAATGACTATTAAATGGATGCCATTGGGTTCCCATGCTTTGTGGGGGATCAAGGTTAGAGATGATAGCAGAAACCATGGAAGGAGTTATATGCATATCACTCAACAGAGAATCAGTTCTAAGTGGGAAATGAGGTAGGGATGCTCCAGATAAGTCAAGAGTAGAGTTTGAAGAGAATTTACAGGCAAAGCATTCAGCTTTATCAGCAGAGGATGATAACAACGCAAATCAATTGAAGAGGGGGAGTAATAGAGACTTTGCACTTAATTAGTACCCTATTACAGTGATGCCAGCAGTCACATGAGCCAAAGTTTTTAGTGGCTATGCAGTGCTTCATTTCCTCATCAAACAGGGACTTAGCTCCTTTGAGGACACACTTACATTTATAAATAGGCACCTGTTAAGATGAGAGCTGTCACACTGGTATAGTCGGAAATAGTGGTTTGTATATGCTATGGCAGCCAAGCATGCTGGTGTGAACCATGGAGAGGATTTCTAAGAAAGGATGAAAGCATCTATGCCAGCTTTGACTCAAGAAACATCAGTGGCACAATTTCCAAATATGAGGTTAAAGTTTGCTTTTTCTGGTTTAGTCAAATACTTGTGTGATTGTAGCATTATTTTCTGTTTATTAATAAATATCATTACATCCATATGATTCTTGATGGTTTTGAACACTAACTATGCTTCCTCATTACTGTTTCCTTGAGGAGGTTTGTTTTTGTATTTTCTTCAATTTCCATTTTGTTTGCATGTATTTTGGATATATTTAAGGAATATATGTCAGCTGGAACTATTGTGTAAAATATTTTGCTGATTGTAAAACTATAACCTTTTTAAGTACTAATTCTTCAGTGTTATCAAGTTGTTGACTGAAGAAATTAACAATTGCACTAATAAGTTGATACCAAATTAAGTGCTATTTAGTGTACAGTTCAACATGTGAAATTTTATCTTTTTGCTATATCTTGGTGTTTTTCAGAATTCTAAGTGATATAACACTTCCATTGCTTCAATATTTGATGATTCACAGACAACAAGGAATTCTTTCATATCAACAAGATTGATTGTGGGTAGAGTCCATCTATAACCAAGGCTCACTCTGATTTTTACCTGCTTGGACACTTATGAAAATTTGTTTCAATATTTCTTCAATTACTTATCATTTAATTATATATTAACTGATTAACTGATATCCAAGAGAAAGGCTGAAGAACATATTGATCAAAACATTGATGATAATAACAACAAAGATACAGACACAGGTTCAAATAATTATTGGAATAACATGGATAAAGTAGAATCGTTTCTTTTAATAAATGTAAAAACTGCCTAAATTAACTGATTAAAAAATGACCAGCCTTTAATGCAATGCTGTCACAACAGGGAAAATAAATTCAATTTTTATCTGAGTCAACTTATTTATTTCCTACAATTTAATAATTGGTGATTAAATAATTACTACATTTTACTTTTAGAAAAAATAATAATAGAAGTAGATAACTTTTGCCTTTAATGACAATGTGGTAAGTCCTTTTACATGTATATTTATTTCATTAATTGAGAGAACAATCAATATAATAAAATTTTCAATGCTAGTAATTACTGTAGTTAAATAGAGTATTTTTAGAAAATGATTTAAGATTAAAAACAAATTTGAATTAAAGAATACAAGAAAGGTAATAAATTTTTACATTTCTTGTGAAAATTATTTCTATAAAATATATTTTCTATAAAGTAAATTATATATAAAATCCTAGAAAATGCTTTTTATATATTCACATATATAATTAATAAAAAATCCAATAATTATTATTATAACTATTTATATACAGTATTCTAAATATGATAAATAAAAATATTTTGCATACCTATAGTACAGAAGAAAAGAAATGAATAGTTTCAGTATTTAAGACATAATTTTAATAAATTTAATATTTTTAACATAAGCAAACTAGCTGATATTGTAACAAGCAATTACTGTTCCAGTGAGATAAACTTGTTTATACGTTCTTTTTATAGATACAAATATTTAAGTAACTATGAAAAATTCTCAGACATTCAGGCAGGTAAATGTCGTTAATACTGTTTATTATAAACAAAGCATTTACTTAAATATTTGTATCTATAAAAAGAACGTATAAACATAAAGAATGTCTTAAAATAATTGTCGGACTTTGTCCATTTCATAATGTGTGACGTCATTTGTTTACATTTGGATATGCATCAAGTAGATATGAATGTACAAGAGAAAATCATGGAGAATTGTAGTCTAAAAACAGTAAAATTGACCCTGCTAACTGAAACGCTCCTCTGTGGCTTAATCAGTAAAAGCACATCAGGCTATATGACGGTTCTGTATAGGATACAGGTTCGATTCCTGTCAGAGGATGCATATTTTCTATGAAAATTTCTCGGACATTCAGGCTGGTAAATGTCGTTAATACTGTTTATTATAAGCAGAGCATTTACTTAAATATTTGTATCTATAAAAAGAATGTATAAACATAAAAAATGTCTTAAAATATATAATATATTGTTTAAGTACTATATTAGGTAACAAAGAGGATGTACAATAATAAAATATGCTCCAAATATTTAGGAAATACTGGTAGTCTATAATATTAATATATAATATTAAAGGCTAAAGAAATGGCTTTATCTTCAAATGTCAGATACAAATGTGTTTTCAGTCATGTTGTTAGGAAAAAATAGTATGTCCTATACGCCATGAAATACAGTAAATATCTAAACAATTATTCAACTTAAAATAGCATTAATCATTTTAATTATAGCTTGACATTTAAAATCTATACCTTTTTAAGCTGAAATTTTCAAATACAATTCTTAACTAAAATGATCCATTTGAGTGAAGCTTGATCAGCTAGATACAAGTTCATTATTTCAACAGTACACTCAAAGATGATTGTAGGAAGACATACATGACTGATGTTAAACAATCCTTCAACCGATATATAATAAAAAAACAAAAACAAAGAAACCGGATGAATATTGTTTATAATTTTGAAAAGTTATTATCATTCAAAGACATTTTGGGACAAATGAACAACAATTGAAAAGGACAAAAATCATCCAAGAAAAGAATGAATTCAATTGTCAGAAAAGCTCTTAAAAATACCGAAAAAACAAATCTGATCAGTGTTTTATTATTATATATTGTCATGAGTCTGCAAATATGTTGTATCATTAATCATTTTTTTATAATTTAATACAATACTTTAGTCATAATATAACCAATTTATCTTTTATTGTCTGCCTTTTTTTTTAAATCCTATATCGTTTTTTGCTCTATGAATAACAATGACTCATTATCTGCTGGTGAAAGAAAAGCACTTTGAAGAAATTGATTTTAAATTCCTGCTTTATGAGAAGTGTGAAAATTAACACCTCATAAATGCATTTGGCAATTCATATTGGCAACACAAGAATTCACAATTATTTGATCATTATCCTCCAACCCATTCAGAGAAAGGAATTGCTCCAGAAATAGAGATTGGCATTATTGAGATAAAATCAATAAATATATTCTTTTATAATAAATATACTTATATAAGTGTGCATGTATATGATACATTGAGCAATAAAACCAATATTCTTCCATTTTCCATTTATAAATATTGTGAAAAACAACTTAATAGCAAATGAGAAACTGACAAAATGGTTTCAAATCATGGTTGCTGACTGTTTTTATAATTTTGTGTAAATGCCTATTAGATAAACCTGAATTCAAATTTGTTTTTATGTCACATTGCCTCTTGAAAGTGCATTCAAAAGAAAAATAATTATTCTGCACAAGCCTTTCTTAGTATGATCATGAGATTGAAGCGATATACACCAGAGAGGGTTGAATTCATATTTGGAAACAAGTAATAGCTTTTATACACACACACACACACACACACACACACACTACTCCCTATACAGATTTAATATATTTGCCAATTTTCTAAATTTAGAAAAAGCTGGTGCATAATTACTGAAGATAATTTTACTAGAATAAAATGTACATATAATTAGAATATATAAAACACATAATTAGAATATATAAATATATTCAAATAAAGGTGGATGAGGCAAACTGAATAAAAGAAAATAATATTAGATTTAATGTACATAAACTAGATTAACACATATACATAGATATGATTTTATAGAAAGAAAGAGTGTGTGAGAAAGAAAGGTTATTAAGAGTTTAATCAAAATGGATGATCATTACGAGAGTTACAAATAATAATACTTATTAAAAGTAACACAGTAATTTGTATAGAAGATTATAACAAATTTTTAAATGTTATGTTGAAAGCAATCATTACATTGAATTTAACATCAATATTCATTCAATCTTTCTATAAGATAATTTTTCTTTCTCAGAGATATATCTAGGCAAGAACAAAAAAAAGCTATTAAAAAATAAATTTAATATATTGGTTTGTTTACTATTTACATTATTCAGACTTCATCTTTGTTGCCATATTTATTACAATGTTTTGGCCGTTGTACGCCCTGGTTGGAATGTCAAACTGGACCCTTTATTTTGCTCACTGGGGTAGACTGTTCTAGTTCCATGTTTAATGGATGTCAGTTATCAGTTATCTCGTGTTAATTCCCCCCTCCAAGTTCTCCACTGCCTTGACCAGGTATTGAACTCACACTCTTTTGGCTCTGTCACTGGATCTAACTAACGCCTTTATCCACTGTGCTTAGTGTCCTTGTAGGAATTTCTGGGTATTATAAACCTAATGTCATCAGTAACTATTTTTTTACCAGTGCTCATATTGCAATTTTTGTTGTTGTCATTTCATGTTTTTACCAGAGCTCATATTGCAATTTTTGTTGATATTATTGCTTTTCTCTGGCACTCCTTATTACTGGTTCCCATATTGTATTCATTACAATAGATAAATATAGACAGATTTTGATTTGTTTATTTTTTTATGGCTCATCAATCTTTTGCAGGTTATTCAAAGCTAGAAAATAATTTTAGATTGTCAAAATTTTTTGGAGATAATAATGATTTACTGATAAAAATCCTACTAATTAACCCATAGCTGGAGAGAGAATAGGTGGATTCATACTTTTCCCAAGGGTACTTTTGCATGTAAGTGAATGTATTGTACCTGACTGGAATTGGAATGTATCTCTTCAATCTCCAGTTCTGTTGCTGTTATCCATTACACCACTCATACATCAAGGCTTACAGAACCTGGTATTCCCAATTGGACACCCATCTAGATAATGACCAGGCTTGACATTACTTAACTTTGGTGATTATACCAAAAACCAATTTTTCAATTTAAGCCTAAATTTTATATAAGCTTTAGGACAAATAAATGATAATTTTATTAAAACAATTATCAATGAAGAATATTGTACTGAAAATTTATATAAAAATTTCAAAACATTTTTACTCATATAATATGTGCATGAGTGTATTTCAACATGTGTGGAAATAAAGAAGATTATAAAGTTACCTTTTCGAAACAACTGCGGACACTAGGTTCAATGTTGCTTCCTCCAAAAGATGCAATTTCTCCTAGCTGACGAGGAATTTGTATACAGTCATGAATGAGGAGTCCAAGTTTCCGTTGGTCAGCAAAGCCATTTGCATCAGCAATCAAACGGAATAAATCTTTTAGTAAACAGAAAAAAAGTAAAATCATTCTCAATTTCAGTCAAAAAACAAAAAGTGTAAATAAAATTTTCTTTTGCATCAATTGATGCAAGAATCATTTCTTTTTGTTCCAATCTATTTCTTTTACATAATAAAGCAGTGTTTCTCAACTTGTAAAATTTACAAACTCTGGGGTACACTTTAAATGTTAATAAGTAAAAATTATTCATGAAAATTTGAAAATAGGACAATAATAAAGAAGTCTCCTGAAATGAGCATTTATTTTTAAGACATTACATTGTATATTTAAGTTGTACAGTTTTCATTTAAAGGGATTTATGAAGAATCTTTTATCCTTTGTTTGTTTTTTTTTTTTTAAGAGAAGCTGATAATGACTGATTCAAGGATTAAGGAATTTAGCATATACACAGAAGCAGTCGGTGACTGAGGTAAAGGGAAGCATTGTCAGCTGATGTCATCTATTTCTAAGAAATAACATAGTTAAAGCTAAGATAAAGTGTATCTGTGAATGCCTGATGTCCAGAACATTTATTCATTTTATTGGAGAAAATTCTTCAAAGTACTTATCCCAGATAACATCCCCTACCAACACTATCAATTGCTTCTCTTCTGCTTTAGTTACCGACCACTGCCTCACTAAATTCAAGTATTCATTTCATAGTGGTAACATCCCGATTGTTTTGTGTAAGAAAATTTTCTGTGAAAACATGTATATTTTTATTTATTCAACCATGGGCTTGAAGAAAGTAAGCATTAAAGATAGAAGTAATAAGAAGAAAAAGCTAATTACATTAGAAGTGCAGAAAGAAATAATAGAAAAATACGAGAGAGAAGTGTGTATAGTGGACTTGGCAGGGCAATATAATTAAACGATGTCAACAATCTGCACCATCCTGAAGCAAAAGGATAAGATAAAAGGTGTTTCACCAGCAAAGGGTATCTCATGGGCTGTCCAGGCAAAGGACAAATATCCATGAGATGGAAAAGCTACTTTTCCTTTGGATTAATGAGAAGCAGCTTGCAGGTGATACTCTGATGGAAATACTTATTGCTGAGAAAACCCAAGTACTGTATAGGAATCTTCAGAAGCAGAAGTTGGGACCACTGATGCAAGAAATTCCAGCAAAAGAGTTTAAGGCCAGTTGGGGCTGGTTTGACAATTTTAAGAAGGGAACTGGTATGCACAGCATCATGAGAGATGGTGAAGCAGCCAATTTTGATAAGGCAGCTGATGAATTCATAAAAGAGTTCAGTTCGCTTATCACAAAGGAGGGATATGTCTCTCAACAAGTGTTCAACTGCAATGAGACTGGACTCTTCTGGAAGAAAATACCCAGGAAGATGTACATCAGCACCAAGGAGAAGATGCCAAGCCACAAACCTATGAAAGGTAGGCAAACCCACATATTCTGTGCTAATGTGAGTGGTGATCTGAAAATCAAGCCCCTACATTGGAGAACCCCTGGACATTCAAGGCATATAAAATCCAGAAGAGGAAGCTGCAGGTCATGTGGAGGGCTAACAGTAAGGCCTGAGTCACAAGGTATTTTTTTTTTGTAGAATGGATCAAAGACATTTTCAGACCTCAAGTTCACATGTTCCTCAAAAAGAATGGTCTTCCTATGAATACCCTACTCATCCTCAATAATGCCCTTGGACATCTTCCAAACCTCTACAATGAAATCTTGGAAAATTTTAAATTTATTAAAGTTCTTTACCTGCCACCGAACACCACATCTTTCTTGCAGCTCATGGACCAGCAAGTGATTTCCAATTTTTTAGCAAATTGCATACCAAACACCTGTTTCATTGGTGCTTTGATGCTATTAAGAATACAAACCTAAGCCCTTCATGATTTTTGGTAGGACTACTTCAACATTGTGAATTGTCTCAGCATCATCGATGTGGCCTGGCAGGATGTGACGAGGGGGACCCTGAATTCTACATGGAGGAAGCTGTTGCCTGAATACGTCTCCAACAAGGAATTTGATAATTTCATCACAGACAAACACAAAGTCGAGGAGATAGTGTTGGCAAATCTTTGGGCCTTGGGCAATGTTGATGAGCAAGGAAAGAAGCTGATGATAGATGAACTTGAGCTGCTAAGGAGCATCAAAACATGGAGGCGGTAAAGAAACTAGCCAAGGGGGAAAGTGTGTTACAGGTTGCCCCCATGAGTGAGATCAAAGAAGTTCTGGTAATGTGGAAAAAAGTGCACAACTTTGGAAAAATACCACCCACAAAAATTAAGTGCAAATCGTGCAGCTGCTTTGTTCAATGAAAATTGTGTTGACTATTTTCATTGCATTTTGAAATCAAGAATGAAACAGATTTCTATAAGTTTCTAAAGTAACAACCTTCAAGTGCTGAAAGTGAATCAAATACCACAAAAGTCCTTAAGTTCTGAGCGAAGACCTCAGAAACTTTCCTATGAAAGGTTTGTAGTTTAATAAAAGCAGTTTATTTCTTCCATTCTCTCTTATCATGTTCTTATTACATATACTTTTTGTGATTTAATTTTGTTACTGCTCTATTTTTAAAAATTCTAAAATAGATATTTTGGGTGCTTTGGAGGAAATCAAATGGATTAATTAATTTTCCATTAATTTCAGTGGGAAAAATGTTTTGTAATATGAGTAATTTGCAATATTAGTTCAGTCTGGGAACTAATTAAACTCATATTGTGAGGTCCTACTATATATATATATATATATACACACACACACACACACACATATATATATATATTTCAGTAATGAAAATCTTGGTAATATGTATGGCTGGTGAAATAAATTATAACAAATGAACCTTAAAGTGGTCTGTTTTTTCTTTAAATTAATTATATATATATATATATATATATATATATATATATATACATGAATGAATAATGACTGAACTAAACTTGTCCTTTTTTATCATAAGATCTCGAAATTTCTTGCTCTCAAATAAAATAACACAATAGTTAGACTAGCAAAGAAAGTTTTATTAGCTTTTGTGAATCTGTAAATAATCTGGCCTTTAAAGAATATTTAGTGAATAAATATTTGGTTGGATTGATGTCAGTTTGTGATCCTGGGTTTCACACTCTTGCGATATATACACACACTTTTCACATATAATGAATAAATATGTACTTTTGTTATTTCCCAACTATGTGAACCTAGAGATGAAATGAAAATGTATTTAACTTATTCTAACAAAAAAAAAAAAAAAAATATAAAAAAAAGTGCTTGTAAGACAGATGTTGTTGCAGTCTTTTCCTTTTATTGGCATTTCAGTTATTAATAAACTGATGATGTAATTTAGGTATATTTTATAAGCAAAAAAAATGCCTCTTTGTAATAAAAATGAAACCAAAAGTTGAGTTTAATTTTTTGCAAAGACCATTGATGAAAATATAAACTGAGTTGTGTATCAGAGTCAAGTATATATATATATATATATATATATATATATATATATATATAAGAAAAAGATTCAAATTAAACCGTTTTCAAACAAACAAAAACTTTTTTAAAAAATATAAACAAATAATTCTTTAAGACTATTACATTTATGCAAATCCATGTTTTCTTTTTGTGGAAATGAGAGAGTTCTTTCACTGTTTTATGAAATGGTTGACAAGACAAATATATTCTCAATACGCTCACCCATAATAGCGAAATATTATCAGACATTTTAATAATGATGAAAGTTAAAGAACTAGTGACTTTATCAGACATGCTTTGTACTGAAATCAATATTTGAATAATGCCAATTTCACCTTTATTTAATTCTAACAAAAGACAAAATATTATATTGTTACATTTAGCAGAAGAAAGTGAATAATAAGATATTGTAATTCTAAAACAAAATCAATTGTACATCTTCATTTCTACTTACAACGATATTTGTCCTCTAAATGTGCTTTTGTTAGCAAAATCACTCCAATTTTGAAAGACAAAACACGCATTTTCCCAGTTCGTGCTCTACAGAAAATTAACAAAAAAGAAAAATCAATAAATATTTTCATAATTCAAAGTATGAAACAAATGAGAAAGAAAATATATAAAATACATACATACTTCTCATATTAAAGATTTCTTTCCTTTTTTTGGTTAAAGCTTAAAATAAATAAGCATGATTCACAGATCAGGTTGTTTGTTTTCACAAAGAGTAAAACTTTAAAAATCGATTAGATTGAATATAATTGCAATAAAAATTAAAATAATTGAAGTAATTTGTTTTCTACAAACTCTGTTTAATGTTAAGTTATAGAATGTTTATAGAAAAAGGAATCTTAATAAACAGTGTATATGTATGTGGGTGTGTTATGATCTTACAAAACACAAAATTACTGAAATGTATACCAGAAAAACATTTTCAGAAAATTTAATTCATTTGTAAAATTTCATCATCAACATTTTCTTTCTTTTATATAAGTCCTTCAAGATATGACTGATCATGGCACTCTACAACGTTCTAACTTTTATTGCTCAAAGTAATTTTTGACTCTTTAATATCCCTTTGTTGCTGTTCTGCCATCAATTCAAACAAACTTCTTATGTAGATTACTTGTTGTTTTTCACCTGCTTCTCTTGCCATTAGTAGGTCTTGTAAGTCTTTAATTTTATAGGCCCACTTTCCTTATTATGTATTGCAGAAATTTCTGATTGTAAGAATAAGTGTCCTTGATGTTTCTATTATATACTTAAGACTTCTTCATTACCATTATCATCAATAATATTTTTGGTGGTGGTAAGGTGCTTATAGTTGCAATTTAGATGATATCCATATTTAATTTTATAATATAAGTATAAAGGTAATATTTTCAAAGCAAACAAGGAAGTGTAGTTAACTTTGATTTGATGTGTACTCAGTTTATTTTTTTATTTGTATTAATCTAAATAATATAAGTCACTTGCTATCATATTAAAAACATAATGTGAATAATTCTAAACTTTTCAAATGGTCAATACAAATTTTAAGAAAAATTGACCAATATATTTAATCATAATGAGATCTAGGTTGCAAAATTCTTTTATGACTAATAGTGTTGCACAATGCAAGTGAAGTTAACAAATGGTGGAAACATTAGACTTGCTTCAAGTCATACATTTTTGACACCAAACAAGTGAATTTATTGACACAGATTAACATAACAGAAAATCTATTCTAACACATCCCCATAGCAAAAAAAAAATTGCTTTACTGATGTTCAACTAATTGTAAAAGAGATTGATCAATTTTTTTACCAAAAATCATTGCTCTCATAAAAATCAAAAGCTTTTAAAAAATCATAAAATGAAAACCAACTTTGACAGTCTAGTTATAAAGGCTCTCTTTAAGAATTACTGAAGAAGGTTATATATTCTAGACACAAATTCCATCTGTAGATATCATTAAGAGTACTACTTTTGGTTTTATCTATCAGAATGGTTTTCAGTGTATAAATCTAAATCTGATATAAAGTATACAAAGATAAAAATACAGATACATGTTACAAATTGTAGAATAAGGCAATAAATATTGCATATATGCGTGTGTATACACACACACACACACATATACACACACACACACGTATCGCTATATGAGAGGGAAAAGAGAAAAAAAAACAAGGCATATAAACAAAATGTCTTAATAATCAACTTATACCTGAGAAGAGTGTGCGTGTATAAAAGGGAAAAAAGTGGTGTCATTTGAGATGTTAGTAAATTTGTTCTTGAAAGAGAATGCAATATCGCACAGTCACTTGTAAAGAAGATAATAGGTAAAAATCACATCCTTATTGCTTACACTGTAGAATAGAATAAGCTAGCCAAGTGTACAAGTTCTCAGAACGAATGATGATGATGATGATGCCCTCACTCATAAAGGATAAGAGATTGTGGGTGAGTGTGATGGTGGGGACAGCTGCAATTTATAGATTATTCACCAATAGCTGACAATTGTGTAGGTTGGAGATAAAATAAAAATAAAAAATACAAGATTTAATATAGTGGAATCGTATAACATAACAAAGAACAGAATTGTTACAAGTGAATATTCTATTTATTCCTGTTGAATAATGGTTTTGTTTAGCAACACATAAATTTGTCCTTCAAAAATATTTTACAATCATCATGGGCTTTGTAGTTCATGATTTTAATCGAGCATTAAATAATCCCAAATTAAATTAATAAGAGTCTTATCAAGTTAGGTTCCTTTGAAATTGAATTCCAATATATATTTAAACAAATATTGAATTCCAATATATATTTACACACAACTATAAACAGAAAATGTTCAGTTAACAGTGAAAATAGTAGAGGCTGTAAAGTCAACCCAGTACTTTGATAGAGTGATAAAAAATTTCTAAAAAGTCTAAAAAGTCCTTCCAAAGAAATTCTATTGTTTGCTCAGAATTTGGGAAGTAGATAGGGCTTAGAATATTTCAGCACTCTTTTGTAAGTATAAACAAATCAAGGAGTATGAGCTTATTTTTTTCTTTTTTCTTATTTTACATATTCTTGATAATTATCTATTCAATTAAGAAATCTAAATTTGAAATCATAAATTGTATCCTTTGCATCTTGAACATGCATCATTGACTTGTTGTGGAAGGTAGATATACAAACTTTTCAACTTGTAATTCTTGTTATAACTGAAGAAAGAGAGCTGTAAACAAATAATCAGCATAAATTGAATCACCAAACTCCAATGATTCAATCTATATTGAAATCTAGAACTGGAATATGATCACAATGTTTTTTAGTGAAAGTGTTATGAATTAGCTTTTATTAAAATGGCTGGTGTGAATTTGAGCCCATGAATGATCATGTATATCTGGGATAAATTGCAAATGTTATACTCTCAACAATGTATTTTTGAAATCTACAATAAAAATGGTACAAGCAGCTAAAACAAATTGTTTACAATTTACTCTGTTTTATCCAGATGTTTATTGGGAAAGGGATCGTCTAGAACAACAATATGAAAGAATAAAATAAAAATTGATTGTAGATTAAAAGGGGATATCTACATGTATGAAATTCTAATTAGTCTACAGAGTGAGGAAATATCAAACCACTATCAGTAACAGAATGTCAGAACAATGAACAATTGAAAAGGAAAAGTAGCTTGGAAAAATCAGTGAAATAATTACACCATTCTGAAACATGTTACTCAAACATTTCCTCTTCCTGCAGTTGTTTATTTTTCTATCTTGTCTTTCATTTTCTTTTTAATTTTGTTCTTTTTTTCAACATACTCAACTTCTCATATATCACTGTTCCCATTACATTTAGAAAACTCCCTTTTTCATTTGGTGGTTATAGAAATAAACCTTAGAAAGAGAGATCTAGAATTCCAAGTTAATGATTAATTGATATTTTGAGTAAAACCAATTTTAAACTGGCAGCAGCATTTCTGACTTGAGTTTGAATACCAGACTGATGACTGAAAAGTCTAAAGTTTCATTCCAAGATAATGAGTTTAGCAAAGAGAGAAATCAAACTGATTACAAATGAGCCGGCTTTGTATTCATAAAACAGTTAGAAATTTATTAGTTTTGCATCTGATATATTGAATACACAGAAATATTGAACAATTAGAAATATTATAATCTGAAGTGGAATCAGCACTGACTGAAATTGAACAGTAACAAAGCAGCAGGACCAGAAGGAATCATAATAGAGATACTGGCAGCCTTAGATGACTTCAGTATTGACAAGATTACAGATATAATAAATGAATTATACAACAGTAGTGATATACGAAGACCTAAGTAGACCCATTTTCATAGTGCTGCTTTAGAAGCCAAGTGCAAATTAATATAACAAAACTTATCAAAATTTTGATGAATAGCACATGCAGCAGAATCAAACTGGAAATAGGATAAGAACAGTGCAGGTTCATTAAAGACACTGGGACAAGAAATGCAAAATTTATGCTCAGAATGAGCAATACAAATGCAGAAGGATGTGTACCCATGTTTCATAGATTATGCAAAAAGCATTTAATAAAATATATCACAAAGAACTGTTAGAACTACCAGGTAACCTTACATATTTTGGAAGGATATTAGAATAATCCAGAACATATGCAAGCAGCAAACTGCTTACATATAGATAGAAAAGTTCAATAAATATACAAAAACTAGAAAGGGGTGTAAGACACAGATGTGTCTTCTCACCATACTTATTCAACCTATACAGCGTGGTGATTCTGAGAGAATTAAAGTCCTACCAGGATTCAATATTGGCAGTCACAATCTTAACAACATAAAATATTCATATTACACATTGTTGATAGTAAACATAGAGAAGAAAGGAATAAACCTGAATTGCAAGAAGATAGAATGCATGGTTACTAGCAAAAGAACAGTCCAACATTCAAATTACAAATTGGAGATAATGAAATCAAACAATTACAATTTACATCTCTGGGAAGCGTTTTAACAGAGGAGAGAAAGTTCAACACTGAAATCCAAAGGCACATTAGGATGGCAAAAAATGCCTTCCAAAAGCTAAGCAAAATTAGTAAGAACCAGAAAAATTTCATCTGAATCAAAGAAAAGAACTAAGCTGTTATTAAGATTAGTCCTCCTGTATGGTATTAAATGCTGAGCAATCTCCTCACAGATGAAGAAGGGACTTGAAGCAACAGAAATGCGGATCTACAAAGAGATGCTGTGAATACCATGGATTAACATGTGAGCAACAACAAAGTTTTAGAGAAAATGGAAACAAAATGGACACCTATACTTAACATCAGGAAGAGAGAGTTGAAATTTCTAGGGTACATAATGAGGAAAGAGGGCTTGGAAAATTTGATATTCACAGGAATTATTGCGTGACAGAGGAAAACAACACATAACCTACTCAATGAGCTTGAGTAAATGGATGGTGGAACAAGGTTTAGGAGAGAGAACAAAAAGACAAAATTTATTAAGACCTCCAAAGGACAAGAAATTGTGGAGAGCCATGAATATTAATGTCCTGAAGGGACAGGACCTATAGAAGAAGATAATAAAATGCTTTGCACAAATCCTCTATCTTCCTAATCTTTTTCTTTTACTAAAAATAATATTTTTTTATTTTGTAGTTAAAATATGTTTTTACTTGCTCTTATAGGGGATGGTGGAGTAATGGATAACGGTTCAGACTGAGGAATCGGATGAGCCAAGTTCGAATTTCAGTCAAATCCATTACATTCACTAACATGCTAATACCCTTGGGAAAAGTATGAATCCTCTTCTCCCCCAACTATGGGTAAATAGCAGAACAGCCTTAGATGGCAACTGGTCTACTGCAGAAAGAAATGGCAACCTACTGTGGGGAAAAAAAATCTACCTCATCAGTCATGTATTGATTGCCTATGATTGCCTAAGTGTGTATCACACATGGCACATAACTGACTGATCTATATATAGATACTAATATGACTTGTATGCTTAAATATATTCTTAATAAATATGTTGCACTGCAATTTTAACAGTATATTTTATGTTGAATGGGTAATGTAATGATTATCAGCAAGGAAAATGGAAGTAGCAGAGCAAGTTCAAATTGCAGCCAAGTCTGTTGCATTCACTTTGCATTAATGTCACTGAATCTATTTCTTCTTACCCCACTTATGGGTTAATTAGTAGGGCAAATTAGATTGTCTAACCTTGGTAGGGCAACCAATCTAAAAGAAGGACAATTCAAAATTTAAACCTCTGCCAACATTACTCTTTATACCTGATAGATCTTGGGCTAAGGTCTAATTCCTTCAATAGAAAAAGGTCACTATAAATAAAGTAATTATTATGACCATCATTGCTATTACTGAAGCTGTTGTCCTTATCAGTTTTACCTCCAAGTTTTCAATCTGTATTTTGTTCTATTATTTTAGAAGGGAAAATGCATCAGGTACTGCAAAGAGATTCTTTCGACAACTGAACTCATTCTCTTTTCTCACACACAAAAAAAGAATGAATTGTTTGAAAATCTCTTTGAATAATAACAACTCTTCTGAAAATTATAAACAACATCAGATCCTTATTTAAAAATCAACATTAGTGTTACTGTCAATGTTATCTTGTCTACTTCTTTAACCTTGTAGTGCATTTTTATTTTCAGGTTATGATATTAAAAATTACCAGTTTATATATTGTTAAAAATGAATATAATAATTATAAGTGGAAATGTTATATGAATGGATAAGTATCAGTATTGCAGCATATTGAATTAAATGCACATGTTCAGTATAAACAAATAATTCTTATTGTTTGAATAAAGGTAATCACTGGACTTTTTAGAAATGTTGCTCAGTAAAATAAAGAAAGATTGAGGACAAACAGAAAAAGAATGTTTCTAATAACAGTGAAAATGAAAAAGAAAGAAAAGAATCTACCCATAAAAATGAAAACTGATTTCTATTACTTGTATGTAGGTGGCGGACAGAAAATTGAATGAGGTAATTTTTAAAAGATTTATTTTAAAGAAAATTTGTAGTTATAAAATTTCTGTTTGATGAGATACAAAACAGAAATAGAAAACAAAGATCACTCAGAAGAAAAGCTTATAATAGAATGAAATGGATGAGTCAAAAATAACAACCTTTAATAATCATGCTTATTGTCTGCTATCTTTCTTTGATTTAAAAAAAAAAAAAAAAAGAGAAGAAAATTTTGATTTATTCTGTTGATTAACATTTGTTAAACAATATTTGGAAATAGTGGAGACAAATAAAAAAAGTATTTGGCATCAATTAAATATTTAAAATGATTTTTTAAAAAAAAACAAAATCACAACACAAGAATATAAATCAATATTATTGGGAGAGATAAAATAATATTTTCCACTGAAGAACTGCAGCTTCATTTTGAGTTCAATTATAAACAAGAAAAAAAAAAAAAAAAAAATTAAAAGGAATATATATATATATATATATATATATAAGAAATATAGTTTTAAGGTGTGCTATATTTATGGGATAAAGTGCTGTTTCATGCTAGACCTAATCGTCAGGCAGTCTGACAATTGCGTTTAGCATGAAACAGCTATATATATATATTTTTTTTTTTTTCAAACATGTAATGTGTGAAAGCAAGTGCAATATCCTGCCCCATTGTCAGCCACCAACCAGGGAAGGTAACACAGTTTTGGTGGGTAAGGTGGTACTGCCACCTATGTTGCCACTGGCTGCTTTAGCCACTGGACAGAGAATTGTTTTTGTAAACGTATCAGTCTCTTGTCATTTCCTTTTACAACTGCAATTGAGATTTTCAATGTTGTATTAAAAACGTTTGCTTTTGATTGTTAACCAATACTCAACGCGCATGTAGTGACCATTATGTTTAATATTTTAAAACTGACAAATGGCACTCTGACAGAATAAATAAGATATAAATACAATTTAATATAATTTTCAGATTAGTAAACAGAAATATTCTAACAATTGCCATTATTATTTGTGATAAGAAGCAATACCAATAAGAATTTTATATTTTAATGAAAAAGTTATACATTGATATATATTATCATTTTGCAATTGCCTTCTGCTAAGTCAAACTATTACAAAGTGAAAGAACCTCACTTTTTTTTTTTAAAGTTGTTTTTATAGTTGTATATTGTGATCAAAAAAACATCACCAATTAATATTGATTATTACAAGATTGATTCCTTTTCAGAAATCTAACTACTCTTGATGCTGTCTATGGAAAAGACAACAATTTGCTTTGGTTGAAAGAATGTTTATGAAAGAGCTAACAATACAACTACCAAATTGTACAGTGAATCAAGAGTTTTCTTTGTGCCTTTCTGGGAAAAAATATTTGATGAATTTAAAATAGAAAGATATTAGAATAGGGAAATGATGGATAATGGTCTCAATGTTTTAAATTGCCTTCCAGTAATCGATTATCTTCAATGTTTCTTATCAATGCATGTACTAAAATATTGGTTGGTTAAAATAAAACATCCAAAAAAAAAAAAAAAAAAAAAAAAAAGAGAGAAAAAAAGAAAAAAATATATGACGGCTACTTTGATAATCATTGGTCATTTATGACAATTGGTGAAATAGTCAACCTCTGGAATGTTGTGTATTATTTTCATTAACAACAAATCTGTAGGCTACAGACTTTGTATAAAGGATGAAAGATAATTAAACTTTTATGAAATAATTTAGTTTGTAATTGATGGTCTTCTCATCTTCAACAAAAATAGGTTTTGCATGTAATTACATACAAGAAACTCATAATTTCTTCAAAAGACAAGCATTGCTTTTTACAATCAAGACTAAATTTTATGAAAAAAATGTATTGTAAACATAAATGCTATGTTTATATGATGAACAAAATAACTATATTAGTATAAGTGTATACCTCAATTTTACTAAATAGTGCCATATTTTTTAATGTAATCTTTTATTTTTCATGTTTTATTTCTTTTCCAAAACTATATTTCTAATAAAAGACTGAAATTTTAATAAATTATTCCCTCAACTAAATGATACAGCTTTCTTATTTTCAATTTTCTGACCAATTTCCCATCTGTTTCTTTAAGATGGAGATCAATATCACAATAAATAATAATCTCATTTTTTTTGTTAATCTTTAAGAGCTGGATTTATAGTATTTCTCTTTTAAAAAATATTACTTGAAGGAGGTCTTTGCAACTTCAATTAAGACATAATGCTTGTGTAATGTGTATGTCTTCCAGACATAAATAAAATCAGAGTTACTTTTTTAATAACATGATTAGCACAAAATAAATTCTTTCATAAATTCCTCCTTTGCACTGAAATTATAAAACAAAAACAGACACAAAAATTTTTCAATATATTCTTTTGTTATTTTTCTTGATACTTTTATCAAGTAGTGACTGTGCTGTGCATATCTCTCTCTCTCTCTCTATATATATATATATATATATATTTTCCACTGGAGAATTAATTTGGTATTTTCTGAATACAGTATTCCAGCAACCCTCACCTCTGCTTGAAGTAATGTTGTGAACAAAGATAGCCAATGAGATTATACAGATTTCATCAACTTGGGGAAGAACAAAAATTAGATTAACCTCTTTCTCAGAAAATGTAGACAAGAAGAAAAATAATAGAAAAAGTAATCAGTAAGGATATTTTACCACAAAGTTTCTAGAATCAATAGCCAATATTATTTCTGTGATGAGAATCATATGAAGGAGTAAGATTTTGCTCAGAATGTGAAAAGGTTTTCTTTGAACACAAGTTTCAGATTAACTAATAGAGAAAAACACATAATGAAACAGTTTTTGACTTATGAATGGCTTTGGAGAAAAGTTTAAATGGAATAAAGTCAAACTGATTATTAGAATTATTTATGAAATTAGTGAGATTAAGAATTATCATTATTACTGCTTTTGCTATCCAGATCTTGGTTATTATTATGTGGACAACTGAACCCTTTTTTATCAGTTATTTACCTGTGTTACTTGTTTGTTTTATCCACTGAACCAGAGTATATGACTTTTTCTTGCTACCAGATTCAGATTGTTAAGAAAGAATATACAGTGTGTGTGTGTGTGTGGGGGGAAATAAATATTCATACAAACACAAATTTTTAATTTATTGCATTTTCAACTAATGAATAAACATACTTTTCATATAATTAACTGCACACAGATGCATAATAACTAAATATGCATAGAAAACAAAAAAAAAATTTTGATTTAATAGAAATAAATCCCATTTATCCATTTTAATGGGTGAAATTAATATTTAATATTTGTACAATGCAAATTTCAGATTTTAAAACTTTAAATTGTTTTAATACTCTAGATCAGTTTTCTCAACCAGTGTTCCCCAGAACCCTAGGGTTCTGTAAGAAGCAGTTAGGGGTTCCGCAAGAAACAGTGATAAATAGGCTGATGTATTTTTGAGTAATTTTTGTTCAATTTTATATTCATAATTTTACTACACACATACAGCATATAGTTGGAAAATCCTTGGTTATTATAATAAAGGCTTCAACCTCTTATATTATTTAAAAATTATAATAATTATACGGGATGTATTTAGTGATGTCTATATGGCATTAGAGTGAAATTGCCTTCACTGGTTAGTGGACAGAAGCTGACTCACGTGAGTATACAGGCTGCATGCATGGTGTCTATACGTTATGTTTACCATGTAAACTACGATAAAAATGTAAAAGAGATAGATATTAAAATGGTATATAAAAATATTTATGCAGGGTTTCCCTGAGGTATGAAAACTATTTCAAGGATTTCGCAAGGGTATAAAGGTTAAGAAATGCTGCTCTAGATTATTCAAATGGAATATTCTAGAATGTTCCAATAAAGTTATCAGTAGTTATTTTTAACCTAAAAAATACAAAAAAGAATATTCTGTGATTGATATTTGTACAAGAAGGTTAGCTTCATGGCAAGAAGTAAAGAATTGACAAATTTGCAAAAAGAACTGATTGTTAAGCTCTGGAAAGAATGTAAAAGTTAGAGAAAAATATCAGACAACCTGAATATTCCATATACTACCATTTGTTCAGTCATTGCAAGGTATAAAAAACTCAAAACTGTGGAAAACCAAAAAAGAACAGGTGCTCCATGGAAGTTTTCTTCAAGATCTTCAAGGAAATTAGTGCATCAAATTAAACAAAATCCAATGGTTACTTGTCTAAAGGAGCAGAATGATTTACTTTCATCAGGAATCTGTCACTAAACAGACAATCTAAAGTAAAGCTCCTCTGCTATTGAAAAGATACAGAGATGCCAGAGTGAAATTTGTTTGTGAACATAAGGAGAAGGAAAAATTGTAATAGAGTTGTTTCGATGTAATTCTAGAAGTCATGTATGGAGGGAAGATGGTGATGCCTTCAAAAAAAAAAAAAAAAAAAAAAAAAAAAAAAAGAACACAGTTCCAACAGTGAATTTTGGTTTGGTGATGTTTTTTGGCAAAAGATACTAACAGCATATCAGTAATATATGGTAGAATGAATGTTGCAGCATATCAAAATATTTTGGAAGCAAACTTAATGTTTTCAGTTGAAAATTTTGAACTTCCTCCTGATTGGATCTTCCAACAAGATAATGATCCTAAACACACTGCAAAATCTACAAAGAAATGGCTTGCTGAAAATAATGTAAATATCCTGAAATGACCAAATCAGTCCACAGATTTAAACCCAATCAAGAATCTGTGGCGTTATTTGAAAATTCAAATCCAATCGAGAGCTCCAACAAAAATCCCGGATCTGAAGACTATATAAAGAAGAATGAAACAAAATACCAACTAAAATTTGCAAATCATTAATTGAGAACGACAAGAAATTGGTTGCTGCAGAAGTGAATAATGGCTATTCTATAGAGTATTAAATGAAGATTATGTATTCTTTTTTGTATTGTACAAATACTTTTTCATCCATTAAAATGGATAAATGAGATTTATTTCTATTAGATCAATTTTTTTTATGTTTTTATGCATATTTAGTTATTATGCATCTGTGTACAGCTAATTATATGAAAAATATGTTTATTCATCAGTTGGAAATACAATAAATTAAAAATTTGTATGTGTATGAATATTTGTTTCGCCCCCACTGTATTTAACCAAAATGAGAGCAATCCTTGGGTTTGATAGTGCTGAAAGTTATATATTTTGGTTCAGGGAAATGAATAGATCAAACAGCACAAAAGTGAATAAGACTGGTAAGTACTAATTGATACAAAATATTTTCTAATCATGGAAAGTGGAATAAGAAGAATCTACATGCCATTGATTAAACAAAGGGTTCAGTATGAAATTTCAAGAAGTTTACTAAATGTTGTGGTAGGATCCACCTAATTTGCATAGTGGAGTACCGACCATATAAATATGGTTGGTACCGGGAAGAGAGTGGGAATCAAGAGATTCAACCAGAGACTCTGCCCGACTGTGACTCAGTCAACACATTCTCCAGGAACGGTCTTACCAGGAATATACAAAAGACTATATGTAAATATTGTGTACACTTTCTTGTTTCAGTACATTTTGTGTTGCATTATTATTCCATGCATTAGTCAAGTTTCAACACTAAGTATAAAAACAGATGCCTGAAGACAGTCAGAAGTTACAATGGCCGAAAAGTGTTGTGAGTATAACAATTAAGATGAAGACACTGGTCTGATTAGTGAAGTATCTAATAACAGTTTTTAGAGGTAATATAGTATTAAATATTTCATGAAAATAAATACTGAAAAGAATGACCTGCCATTCCATAGAGGTGTATTCAAAGATGGAATGGTTGGATTTTCAAAGTTAAGCCAAAACTCATGATTGTTATAAATTCCAGACCTTGGAAAAAAATATTCGGAGATACAGAGTTGAAAAGAAATAGTTCATGCATAAAGAAATAGTTCATGCATAAAGTATGTCAACTTAAAAAATGCAGACTTAATAATGAAATAAAGTAAAATGTTGCAAATGCAGTTATTTAAAGAGTATTTTGTTTTTCTGAATGACTAATATTCCAAATAAATTTCACAGTACAAGTACCAAGCAGAAGTGACACACATATTTTATACTGCTGTTTAAGTTCCCAATTGGCAAATCAACAACTTACATTTAACAACAATATTTGAATATGACACTAACTATGCTCATCTTCATTTGTCCAAAATTAGAGTGGTAGGGTTAATTTGTAAATGTTCTCCTAAACATTTTGATGGAGGAGATTTGAAACCATTTGTAATACAATTCTATTGGATTTCTCTATAAATCCATAAAAATACACTAAATATTGGCAGTGTCAATAGTTTTATTAAAACAGATAACCTAGAAATTGAATTGTGCATTTCTCACATTTAAAATAATTAACTTTATACTAAATATGTTACAAATTTAATATGATAATGATGTAAAAGTTCCCAATATCATTTTTCCCAATGTTAGGGAAATCTTAGAAGTGTCTTACTCTGCCATTTATTACTTGCACAAACAGCTAAGTGTAATATGTCATAAATTTTAGAAAAATGCACAAGCTAGATACATGGTTATAACTGAGGATAGATAAATAAAATTCCTGCCATAAATTGAGTTAAACAAGAAAATAATAATGTAATTAACTTATTCAATCAGTAGTAATGATAAAACATGAAACTATTCAATTAGAGGAAGGGACAAAGGTCTAAATCTCTGATTTACTACCAAACACAAATGCTGTAATATACAACCTAAACTTATTGCAGCCTGGAATCCTCATTAATTGTGACGAATTTGGGGTTCATTGAAGGAGCATTCACATTGAAGTCTCCATCAGATAAGTTTTCTCATCTGTCAATCGTTTCCGCACACTAATGCTACTGACTTCTATCATCATGATTTCTCAAGACCCCATTGTCAATGAGGTTTGAGGCCTTCAGCATTATCTCAGCTAACATCATTGAATGTCTCACTGGCACCAAGCAAGATCTCTTGGCAGACCTGTGTATCCAATATAGATGTGACATTCTATGTCTTCAAGAGACACACCTTGGCCCTACTAGCATTCACCCACAAATTCCTGGCACGACCCTTATTGCTGAAAGACTTTATGACCAGTATAGAAGTGTGATTTTCATTTGTGATTGTCTATCATCTAACAAGTCATCCATGACACATACAAATGACATAGAAGTCCTCTCCATCATGGGAATATCAGTGAGCTCTGTCAACAAACCACCAATGACAATATTTGACATTCAGCCTGATGTAACCGATGACCTTATCAATGTAGTCACAGGTGACTTTAACAGGCTCCATATCACCTGGGGTTATGCTGAAACTAACAAAGATGGTGATCTCCTAGAGAACTAGGCTGACACAAATAAACTGTCATTCATTCATGATGTAAAGCTACCTCCATCCTCCAACTGACACCTTGGAATTTGGTGATACTCTGACCAACTCTATCATGGAACACAGACAGAAGAAGTGGAGTTGATTGAAAGTACAGACATGACACATAGAAGCAAGAAAGCTTGAAAGACTATACAAATATTGGGAGATGATTGCACAAAGTCCGAGCCAAGATCTCAAGCTACAAACGATTAGGTTGCTCACCAGCTACTATGCAACAACTTGGGTAACTCAGATCACCATCCTGAGAGACCAAATTTGCGCAAGATACCAGACATGCCCAGCCAAGAATTCTCTGGTTTCACAAGGACCTTCACAAGAAATAAATTAGATGCGACAATAAAAGCCATGAAAAGCTACAAGGCTGCAGAACTCGACAACATCTATGTTAAGCAGATTAAGCATCTGAGCCCAGTTACCCTCTTATGGCAACTTGAAATGCTCAAACTCAAAAAATATCCTAAATATATGGAGAAAAGCTAAAGTAATAGTACTTCTGGAACTTGGTAAAATCCTGTTAGCCCCACAGAATGCAGATAGATATTTTATAGAAAAAAATGTATCTTATAAGCAGCAAAATATGGTAAATACCTACTTGGGAACTTATGCTATTGGGAAGGTCATTGATAAAGATAAGAAACAACATAGGTCCAAGGATAGAGATCTGAAATGATCTAGAAGCATGTCCGTTCAGCATAATGTTCATTATACGATTTGTTAAAAATGACTTAAGCCAAATATTCATATGTCATATCACTAAAATTTGATTTGAGTATTTGCAAGATATTTTTCAAACTCATGAATTTAAAATATATCTTTTCTACTTTATCAATATAATTGACTTTGAAATAATCAGAAACCTCTGAAATGTAATCCATCACTCAATATGGTTTGCTACAATCAGTAAATCTTGTAATGAGAAAACTAAACATCACCACTTTTTGTGTTTACTTATTTTTTTGGAGAAAGATATTTTTAATTATCAAAGCCTGGTCATGTCTCTAGGCCAGGAAAATTAATTACCATTTTTATGGCATATAAGACTTCCCCACCCCAACCAAATGGCTCAACAATATATCCTAAGTTTTAAATTTGAAGTCTCTGGTAGGCTAATTTTTACCCAGATTCCATAGACCAGTGTTTCTCAACCTTTTTAAGTAATGGCATACCTGGGAGCAAATGAAAATATCATGACACACTTATGCACATAGCAAAATTTTTAATGAGTATTTTAAAAAATATTAAAACAAAGTATTTAAAATAACATAATCAAACTATAGTGAAAAGAATTATTTGAAAAAAAGTTTAATATTTATTCATTTATTTAAATACTAATGTTGTACCATATAAATAGTATGAAGATTGAAAAAACAAGAAATTAATGATGCTTTTTGTTGTTTGTTTATGATGGAATACATAATTTAGTAAGTTCAGGGAAATCCAAGTAAAACATTTTAATGACTGAATAATAATGCTAAGAATTTATATGATTAAAGATGCAACAAACAATCATGAAACTGGTCTAGTGAATTCTCTTACATATTTTTCAGATTTATTGCCTTTAGACTATCACTTGTTTTGCTCCATGCAAACACTTCTTTTCTGGTCAGCACATTTTTTATAAAAATGATTACAAAACCTAAAATAATTTTAAAAGAATTACAGTTACATTTTAATAAATAAATTTAGTTATGTTTATTATTCTATAGCTTTTAAAATTTAAAAAAATTCCTGCAATTATTTCTTTTTAAGAAAATTTTAACAAAAATTTAAAGGCAAGCTCCTTCAATTGAACCTAAACAAGAGGAAGGTGTGAGTCTATGTATTGTAAGGAGGATAAAAATAATCTAAATCAGGAGTGGGAAAACTGCAGCATGCTGGGTGATTTTATGTAGCTCACAAGAGCATAATAAACATTATTTTTTAAATGCTTATTATTAAAGCAAAATGGCATTTTTTGGTCACATGTTGCACAAAATAGCCACCTATTCAAAATAGAGAGAAAGAGAACAAAGCTGATATATTTAATAGCTAACCCCAGTTCTCAGGAAACTCAATTCCTAGAAAATCAAGATTATGTACTACCATAGGTACCTTGATTGCTATGTCCCAAATTGTGCTGGTGTCAAATCCCTATTATCAGTACAGTGTAAACTGACATAGCGATCTAGGTGCCTGTGTACACTTCAATTTCAAGAAATATATGTCATTTCTCTGCTTTACTATAAACATCTCACAAGCTTTATCAAGAATTTCTTATTATTTTAAAATCTTTTTCTCAGCTGCACAAATCTCATTAATAGTAATAAATGTATTAAACTAATGTTTAATACATTTATTACTATTAATGAGATTTGTGCAGCCCATTTTATGCAAAGCCAACAATGATGCAGCCCTTCAAGAAAAAAAAGTTTCTCTAGCCCTGATCTAAATGATAATTATGATCACCTTGATGGATTGAAACAATTAAACAGGTACTGAATTTTCCCCTGTGAAAAAAGAATTCCTCACTCTAATGAATTGAAAACTAAAAGCAAACTAATCACCAACTCATTTCAAATTATCAAAACTAACCTAACATCACTATACGCACACAGCCCTATTAGACTCCATATCCTGAAGGTTGCTGATTATGAGACAAATAACTATAAGCAATAATAATAATACTCACACATCATAGGCATTGAGCAGCCAGTTGAGGCTGAGATCAACACACACAGGGACATTGACCAAATCAGGATGTATATCATGAATTCTTTCATACATTGAATTCAAACAATTGATGATTTCAATAACATCAATTAACTTGTCATTGTCCTCCTTTAGACTATGCTGATCAAATGAATCCACTGCCATACTCATTTCCAAAAGATCCACTGTAGAAAAAGGAAAATTAAAACAAAACGACATTAAAAAAATGAAGATGAAATGAATTTCAATTAAAGTACAATTATGTTAAATATTCTAGGGTTGTTGCTGACAGTTTCATATTTAACCATTCTCTTTTGTTAAAGAAGACCTGATATATTAATGCATTCACATATACAAAATCAGATTGATATATAAATTCCTTAGAGGAACTGAAAATTAGTCAAAATTTATGATCCCTCAAAACATCATAGAAATTTATTTTTAAAATATGAAATTTTTAAAATTTCTATTTATTTCTTAATTTGTTTCTAAAATATCATTAAATTCAACAGGAATCCCCAAATACTGCATATTCTAATAATATTCAAAATTAATAAATTTTCAATATCATTCAAAAATAATATTAAAATTCATAATGAAAATATAAAACTTATTGAAATGTTAAAATACATAATTTTGAAATTGGAATGCATCTAAAATTTATAAGGGAAGTTGAATAGTTCTTGGTTCAATCCAGAAGTGATATAAAACATATTCTGATATTTGGTCAGACTTTGTTAGGTGGGTTGGGACTGAGAACTTTTCATCATCCCTTACTGAGATAAAATATATATTAATTATATACTGAATAATATTTTTTTTTTTTTTGCTAATATATTTGCACTAATGTTAAAATGATTTGATTTTGCACACATTATAGGAGTCATATTGAACAGCAATTTTATTACATACCTATTAATTCTATATTTTATAATTATATCTATCAGTAAGGATAAAAAATATTATGAAATAAATTGACAAAATTCTTCAAATTCTGCAAGAACAAATTGTTTCATTTTAAAAAAATAATTTTTCATATATTTTATTCTAATCATCTATTTGTAAGAAATTCAGAAAAATATATATTAATGAAATTTGTCATTAAGTCATTTCAAGTTTATCTTTAATTTAATATCAGGTCATCCCATAAGTTCTGTCCGAATTTTGAATAAAGAAAACAAGTAACCAAATGTTACATTTAATTACAAATTCAATCAACAATGTATTTTCCCTGATTATCTATGACTTCCAAGTTTAGGAACTTTTCCAAGTTGTTGAAGATGACGATGAACAGTTGTATGGTTTGAACTGAGAACCACTGCCAATTCCTCAACTGATAAAGCAGGATTTTCTTCAAGGGCTGTTTCAAGAAGCTTTTCATCAAACTCAACTGGATGTCCGGTTCGATCATCTTCAAGGGTGAAATCTCCACCTCTGAATTTTGCAAACCATCTTCTGCAAGTTCTTTCATTCACACATTCCTCTCCATAAACTGAGTGAATGTTTCTAGCCACTTCGGCTGCTGAGTTTCCTTTCTTGAACTCATAAAGCATTATGTGCCTAAAATGATTCTTGGGTACTTCCATGTTAGCAAGGTTTTAATCAAACAAAACTTAATTTTATTGTTCTCTGAAATAAAATTTGATCAGTTTAAATGCATCTAAACATAAAAATAATGTTCAGCTCCATTAGACATTATAAAATACTCTTTAAATTTCGTTCATTTTAACAAAAAGTTAAAATTCGGACAGAACTTATGGGATGACCTGATAAATACATTTTTCTTTTCTCTTTTTTCATATATATTGTTAAAAATAAACAAATAAAATACACTGACAAATCATTGCCCAACCATATTAACATACTACAATAGTTGTCAGTAAAATTAAAAATTATGTTCTTTATTCTATGGCTGACATATAATTGTAGTGTCTCAATAATCTATCAGCTTATGGGACTTGATTTTACATAGTCTAGGTGTATAAATATTATGTGAATGTATATATACAGAAATAAACCTGATTCCCCAAAAGATTGAAATCAGATTTATTTAAATTCTGTGTGCAATTTGTTTGGTGCAGATTTCAATAGATGTGAGTTAAAGAAGCAATCAAAATAAGTTTCCAAATGATATCAAGGAGATAAATAAGAAAGGCTGAAACTATATTGCATATTTACTTTTCCCTGAATAACTGCAGAGCATTGAAGTCTGCATGACAACTAACCATGGCGTGAAGTGAACTCTGTGACATCAGGCTTGCAATTGTGTAAGCTTGGATTGATCAACCATTCAGAAAAATCTCTGGTTGATCAACAAGGCAGAAATCCATTCAATATCTCTGTGACACCTCAAGAGAGAAAGTACTAAAATTTATCAAGTCTCTGTGTATCACTGTCAAGACTTTAGAAAAGATTAAAATAAGTGGAATTTATCAACACAAAGTAAATGTTCAGAGAATAGCAGAAAAGCATCAGAAACTCACTGCATAGCTTTTTTTGTAAGAGTCGCAGTTTCATGGCAGTGCGGTAGGCAGCAAAACGAATATTGTTAAAGTCAGCTGAAAAGAAATGGAAAATACTGTTACATTCAAATTGAAAGATTTAGGGAGAATTATATATATATATATATATATATATATATATATATATATATAAAAATAATAAAGAATCCTTAAAAACCCATTGCTCTGTTCTTATATGGAGCTCTCCTTGGATTTATATCCTCCTTGAAATTATCCCCACTAATCATCAAGTGATGTGATATTTTATATATATATATATATATATATATAATGATATTTTTATTAAAAACATCTTACATTGCGACACGGAAATTTCCATGTTTCAAAAAAGTTTTTATCTTGTCATCAGGTAATTTTTGTTAAGTTTTGTGAAAATGATTTACATTTGAAAATAGAAAACAATGTCTGCTTAGTAAAGAGTTAATACAGAGGTGGGGGGGGATACAGATTTTTAGATCTTATGGGTGCATCAATTTTAACTCGTCAGAAAGAAGCTCAACACTAAATTTGAAAAGCTAAAAATATAGGTTAGATGTTGGGGATGTATGGTATTCATACATGTCTTGGGGAACTGTCATAAAAATGGCTCAACACCTTCCGGCAAAAAGTTAAGTTACAAAGAAATATTCTTAGAGATATGTATATCCCTGACAATGGGTTAATTTTTTTTTTGTTTTTTTTAAAAATCATTTTAATATATATTTTAAAACTATCTTAAAGGGACTTCTGGTATGATTAAAACATTTTTATATATTTTTGAACCAAAATAAAATTCTTATTTTATTCATTATATCTTAATACATAGCAATTTAAAATTAAAAATCAAAGAATTAAATTAATATTACATTTACCATAATATATAATAAAATAATGGATATATAATTGTAATGCATAGACCTTTATGAAAATTCTTATATATATTTTAAGATGAACATTTTACAATGTCTACATGTGACTAAGCTCATTTTGCTGATTTAATAGATCATTATTTTTAAGAAACTTAATAATGTATAGCTTTTCATGTAGACACAGGGGGCATGAGTCATTTAAGAACTTACATATTCTCGTGTTTTATTTATTACTTTCCATTTTATTGTAGGGGTTTTATTGATTTCTTTTGAATAACAAAAATATTTAGATAGGGATGTTTGGTTACAGTACATGTCGTTAAAGGAAGAATTATGCTGGTACCTTCTTAATTTAAAAGACTTTTTTGTGCTACCAATATAAATTTTTTTAATACCTGTGTTTTCAGTTGATGAAATAGTGCATTGATAAACAATAGATTCAGTATGGCATTTATTTTCCAATGGACACTTTATAGGGTTTCTACAATTATATACTTCATTATTAAAATTATTGATTTCTGTTTTGGAATTAGTCTTATTTTTATTTAGGTTTAAATGTTTACTTAAAATTTTACTATGTCTTTTATAATTTTTTCTAGATTGTCAGTACAACTATAACTTAATTTTAGCATATTTTTATTGAAAATCTTGCTTAGCGGATTAATACTGGGAAAATGTTTCTCAGTCAAAGCAAGAAAATTTGCCCTAACTTATAGCTAGCCATTTGGTTAAACAGGAGTGTGTATGAAATGATTTTTTTTATTTCTATTTTAACTAAATAAAAATTCAACTAAATAAAAAGTGAACATTCAAGTCAACACCGAGCATCGACAGATTGTTTCGTACTTATAAAATTGGCATGAATTTTCCGGAAAACCCAATATATGTGTGTGTGTATATATATATATATATATATATATATATATATGTGTGTGTGTGTGTGTGCACACTAATAAAAGATATATATTTAAACTGACTATAATACTCAAATAATTAAGATAGATAAATATTTCAAGTTTCATATTAACTGGAATGATACCATTCTAAATTGTAATATTTGTTTATTTATTTATCTTTAAATCTGAAAAATCATCAACTTTTTTGATGAATAATGAATTTTTACAAGAATTGTTTTCATTTTTTTAAAGATTTTAATTAGAATAATTTAAAAGTTTTAAATCTCTTCAAATTTTGTAGGTGATATTGTTATTAAGTATATGTACTAATCATAAAAAGAAAACCTTACTACAATTCAGTGACCACCAGTATTTTAAAAAGAATTTTTTGGGTATCTGTAGAAATGTGCTAATTTTTTAAAATATGGATGGCTATACATGACATTATCAGAAAATAAGAGCAATAACTATAGTAAATGTAAATCCAAAGTACTTAAAATTCAATAAAACATTAGATTACAGCAAATTTTTTCCTAAATTTTTGAGATTACTGGGTAGTTAAAAATTATATAATAAAGGCACTCATGTTATATTCCTCAAGTAATTTTTACAGATATGTCCCTCATAGAAAAAATTAGATAAACTTCTGGCTCTCACAGTTGTTTTGATTAGGTGTTGACAGCTGTCAACACCTAATCAAAAAAACAACTGTGTTAAAAATGCAATTGTGTGATATTTTAAACTAAAAGTAACATTTGTTTCAAATGAAATTAAACTTTAAATCAGCTAATATTCTTTAAATTAAGATTCAGAAAAGTATATTTTATTTTTAAAGATTTTTTTTAATATAGAGAATTACATTGTACTGAAAGATGGCTAAAGTCAACAATTTTTAGTCAATTTAAACTAGTTTCAAAATACAACAAAATATTTTGCTTATTGTCAATATTAAATTTAATCTATTAACTTGAAATTAAAACTAAAATAAAAGTTTCAGGAAAGGTTTTTCATTTTTAAAAATTCATTTTAAACCTTAGGTACCTACATATATATATATATATATTAATTATCATGTATGAACATTTATATATACATAAATATATCCTACATTTTTATCTCTCTTAATGATAATGTATAAAACATATTGTTGGTATATATCTAAGAAGTAGATTTTTGTATTAATATTTGCTTTTATACCAACATATGTCTCATGATACATATAGATATTTGTTGCATAAAAACAAATATTAATACGAGATATAAATCTTTGTTAGTTTTAAGATCCTTTATAAAGTTTAATCATTAGAGTCAAAATTTAATTGACACTTCCTCTAGTAATAGAAAAGAGAAAGAAAGTATGATAGAAGTTTGTACAATAAATCAACAAAAAATTCTTTTTATTGAATCCTTTCTGGCATTGCAAACAGCATGAATCTGGTATCAAATTTCAGAGGAATTGTTTTTGGTATTGAAACATGATTACTTTAAACAGTCAACTCTGCCTATCCCTAAGATATTTTTTGCATAAGGTTACTGTTGTGTATGATACACCTAATTTACATAAGTGGAGTACCGACCATATAAATATGGGTTGGTACCGGAAGACGACGGAAGATTAAGAGATCGAATCCAGAGACTCTGCCCGACTGCGACTTAGTCAACCCATTCTGCAGGAACAGTCTTCCCAAGAATATACCAAAACTACCTGTAAATATTGTGTACCTTTTTTCATTGTTTCAATACATTTTGTTACGTACATTTAGTGTTGTATTATTATTATTCCATGCTTATTCAAGCTTCAACAGTTACAAAGGTCAGTTTACAGCTAGCTACTAAGTGTGGACATTAAATGTCATTAATTATCTCTGTATAATTTTCTTGCAACAGACTAGTAGGGGCCTCACTTTAATCCCAGTTGGATATTGGTAAAAGGGAATAACTGTTGTGGAAAGAACATTATGCATATTGTTTAATGTGCATTTAATATTTAATGCTATATCTAGAAAGCCTACCTAAAACATTAAGGAGCTCTGTCATCTTTGGATGGTCCCAGTGAGTTGTTTCTGTAGCGTGGCTGGAAAGAGAAGAAAAGAACAGTAAATACTGCAATGTTTTATCCTCAGGCAACAATACAAACATCCAGTTTTTTCTTATAAGATGGTAACGAAAAAAGAAAGAAAAATTTTATGATTATGAATTCTGACAAAAACTATTTATATAATCAATCAATTCAATAATTTACTCAAAACCTAATTATTTCTTAAATAGCAGTAATATTTTTAATAATAACAATAAATTTACATCATTGCATGCAATGTTTTGTTGAATATAATAATCAATATTATATAGGTCTTACATGTGAAAGGAGTGCCTGAAGTGTCCTGAAAAATTGTTATCATTTTAATTAATATTTTCATTTAAAAATCTTCTGCTTTTGCTTTTTGTAAATTGTATAAAATCAATGTATCACAAATAATCCCAGAATACTCTAGATATAAAATGACATTTTCCTTAATTTTTTGGAATAAAGCTTGACATAGTACAGCAGAATAGTTTTTTTTTTATCAGTTTTTCATTTTTTTCTGTTACATTTGATGTATTAGGTAGGGTTCTAAATATAATGAAATATGTGAATAACCAAGTAATAAAATTTAAATTATACCACAAATAATTGTATAATAGGAGAAAACAAAATACATGATTTTGTAACTGAATTTGTAGGAAAATAAAAATATATATATATAAAATTTGAAATTATGACTAACTGAAGTTGAGCATTAATCACAACAAAGAAGATTTGGAAAATTTATAAACATTTTCATTTTCAAACTTTCAAATCCCTACATAAAAATATCATAAAAAATTTACTCATTGTCATAGAATAATTTTAGTAAATTGTTTTTAAAACTAATTAGGAAATACATTATTTTGTAAATTTTAATTTAAATAATCTTATTTCAGCATTTCATTTTAAAAATAGTTTACAATGGTTAAAATGTTTTTGATCAGTAACTTCTCCCCTATTTTCATATTAGGTACACTATGAAATAAAATACTGATCAATATCTTTCAAATGGATAGCTACATATGATACATTATTGTTTTGTTTGTTTTAACTACTCAAAGTATACTCAATCTATGTAAATATCCTTTTTCTTATAACATTGATTCATCATTATTCTAGAGAAAATAATAATATTCCAAAAAATTTAATATTAAACCAATAGAAAAATTAACATAGTAAATACATTGTCAAAATTTAAAATCTAATCAGAATATTTGGAATTTTGCAAAAAAGAAACAGCAAAATTTCAATTTTATTTCAACTGCCAACAAAATCCTTTTTTATATGATAGAATCATCAAATTGTATTGCTAGAAGATTGATTGCTTATTGACAAGAGTTCAAAGAGAAATTTGCCTATTTATATGACCATTATTTTTGCTGCACTTGTTTCAACAATAAACAAGAAACATATCACTTCTCTTGTTTAATCTCTCAACTTGTCACAAAATTTAACTTTCCTCTTAGCATATGCTAAAAAATTCTTTAAAACTTTTTGAAGATTTTTTCAACCATTCATATATAAAATATTTATTTTCCAATTGTTTAAAAATGTAGGACTTAAAATGAATGAATAAAATGTAAATTGAATTTTACATGTAAACTATTTTAAGTTTTCAAAATTATTAGTATAATTAAAATAACTATTTTTAATTGGTTCTTCAATCTTTTTTCTTTATCAAAACAAAGTTTAATGAAGTCAGTCTAATACAGGGCAATAAGTTTTCAAATAAGAGAGTGGTTTGAACAGAAATTTATAACCACCCTAAAAAAAATAACTACTTGAAAAAATAATTTTTCTAATTAATTCAGTTTTGTTTTTACATTTTAATCTGAATTTAAAACTATTTTTCTCCTTACAAATTTAAAAGAAAATTTTTTAATGATGTAAGTAATAATTTCAATAAAAATTATTTTTGAAATAAAATTATTTCATAGAAATGAAACAAACAAATGTCAATAAAAAAAAACCCAATAATAACAAATTCAAACCCCCAGCAAATCATTGTGTAAGTGAGGAAAAGTTTTTTTTAAAAGTATTTTCATGCTTTTTCAGTATTTTTAATTCTCATAAGATTTTTTCCTACTTACTTGATATAATAAGGCACTTTATTTACAGCTACAGATCTCTCCCAGGGAATTTCCACAGAAACTGAAAAGAAAGAATAATACAGTGTTGCTTGTAAAATATAAGAGAAAACTATTGCATTCATTATAAATGGCCCATATTTTATGCCTAAAGCTATATGAAGGTTGAGAGAAAGAGAGAAACAAAGAAAGAGGTTGAAAGAGTATAGCAGCTCACATCTGTGACACAATACCAGAATAGCATTGGCATGAATTACCATATTCTTCATATGGAGACAAGGAGATACTCAGAGACTGGTAATTTCCTTGCAAATGATAAAAATTGATTTTGCCTTCTGAACTAAGTGCAAATTGACCCAAAGAATTGGTTTTGTCTTGTGCATATTATGGGAAGCAGATATAAAACAAAAATTGCAAGTGTTGTTACTTACTTGTGAGAAAGTGTTGAGAATTAGGCCCAAAATCTCGCAAGGCATCTTGTAACTGTTTTAATCGATCCTCAATAGCCAACTGCAAGGCTTTCCACCTATGAAAGAACAATACAAAACACTTTGTAATTATAGCTATAACCAAGAAAGGTGTTATTGACAACTTAGTAACATGGTAGCAAACAATAAATAAACATATCCATAATTTGTAAAAGAAATGGTATATAAATGTATGAAACTTATTCATTTAAGAGAGAATCAATGTTTCTACTCATTCTAAAGAGAAAGTTTGCAAAGAAAATAGAATATTTTCAAAATACTTCAATGGTAGTCTCAGAATAAATAATGCAATTTATAAATCTGAAATAGTATTTTATCTAATTCATATAGATACACACATGTACATACAAATATAGAGACATATTTTCTGAAAATAAAAGATAATTGAGATGTTGCACAAAAGTTCAGTCTGTAAAATTCTCGTAATAAAAATGTGATTGATAATGAATTAATATTAAAGGACTCCTTATGTAAAATGTTAAAAGTGAACATTTGATAAATTCTGAACAATTTGATGATTTATGAACTTAAGAAAGCATGAACTGTTTTAAACTGGATATGTAGCGATTGAAGCCTTTTTAATGAAATTTAAAGTGTATTTACAGTTTAATTATAAATGTGATTTTTAAAAATTTGGCTATTGACAAAGAAAATTTTTTTTTAAACTATTTGGCTACTTTTCAAATATTAAACATTGTTATCCAATTAACCTTAGCCATGAAAATATAATTTCAAAAAGATGTGCTATTAGTATTAACAAAAATAGCCATTTGGAAAGTATGAAAACAAATATAAAAACAAATTCCCATAAAATAAAAAGTAGAAGTAAATATAACAAAATTCTCAATACAAAGGACAGAATACTCACTTTATAAAAGAACACAGTGGAAAATTAACTTCCAATACAAAACACTTCAAAATCATAACATTAACATTAATCAATAGTCATGATGATGATTTTTTATCATCATCATCATCTTATTTCAAGTACCTTGTATTAAAGTCTTCTAATTGCTGTATATTCCTGGAAGAAAGCACCACCTCAGATGCCTGAAGTTGGTTTGCCTGATCATTGACATTGTCTACTTGACCCTGAAGTGGAGCAATCCTTTGCTGGAAGGCCTGAAAATATATTCAAGTATAAGATATATTCATAAGCATCTTTTAATAGGTTAAATAAAAAAAATTAAATTAAAAGAAATGTATGACAAAAATTTTAAAATAAAATTTCAGAAGAAAAGTTAAAAATTACAATCACTATTGAATTAAATTCAATTGCAGTAAAATGTTTAGATTTATAAAATAAAATTAGCAATTTTTTTATGTTAACATATCAAATATGGAGAAAAATGAAGCATTAGTTCTGAGTTAAAAATAAATAAAGCAAAATATCTTGCAATGAAAAAAAATATAAGAGTCAAAATTAAAGGTGACTTTTCAAACAGTTTGGCTTGAAATAAACAAAAACAGAAATGTTAAAAAATAATTGGACCACATTTAGCCATTTTGATTTTGTATTGATAAAGTGAAATAGGTTCTGTTGATGAGATAAATATAAAAAAGTGCACAGTAACTGCTTTTGCCATGGATTTGAATAAATTTTACTTTTTATATAATCATTAGTTCTTTATAAACCTAATAAAGAGAATTTTAGGATGTGAAGTTATTTCAGTTAATTTTGGTTAAAATACAACACAAAAAAAAGTGAAGAAAATTTTAAGAATATTAACAGAATATTTATTCTAAACTCAGTATGCTTACATACACTTGAATTTGTATTTGCAATTTTTTAAATTTTTACTACATAATATTTGATCTATGTGATTAATAGAAAAGTACTGGGTTAAGTGCATTGACAAGAGAAAACATTATGTTGAAAAAATATTTGTTGTATAAAATAAATGTTTTCTTCATCATTAGGTTACTTATTGATATATTCATATTATTAGGTTAAATTATCTTCAATTTTTGTAGGTTTTCAAATGTCACCTCTATTAAATGAACTTATCCCTCTTGGGTAAGGTTATCATTTTCAAAACACTGTTTTTTAAATATGATACTAAATTTGTTCACAAAGATCAGTCAAGTCGAACCTTTTTATTATTTCTAACTATTCATTTATATCATTAGCTTAAACGGGATCATTGATATCTGAGTTTGTTTTTCAATCTTATCAGTAAATAATATTTTCTTGCACATCAACACATACTTGGAACATATCAATAATCATCCTTTTCATTTATCAAATAAAATCTTTTACATGTTGAAGATATAGAAAAGAAAACATTTTATTCTCTTTTCAGGAATTTCCAGTAACAATAAGAAGCATACATTCACTATGGAAACAACAAATAAAATGCAAATATTTACAAACAGATATGCAACAATTCCTATTATAAGCTGCTTCAGTAAAAGATGTAAAACTAAGTAAACAAAATTGCTATCTAATATTTTCTTTTTTGCTTCCAGAAAAATCTCTATAGAAATGTATTATTTTTAGATATAAATTTTGTGTGCATGCATGCCTGCCTTATGTTTGGATATGTCATGTTGTTCCTTTATCAATTTTATTTCAACTTTGTAAGGAGCCTGATAAAGAATAATTACTATTAAATATATAAATAGGATCATATACAGAGTCATACATACAAAGTATCTACATGCACCAAAGTACACAATGTATGTATGTCACCCACCTATTCAAATACATCAGGCAACAGTCATGATAAATATAGAAGAAAGGTTCATCTCTGCCTAAATCTTCTGCATTTCAAAATCATCTGTTTTTGAAGAACAAAGATAATGTGTGTTCATATACACACAAAATGTAGAGATCAGAAAAAGATATTTTCTCATGAATTAGCAGAAAGGCAGGAAAATAAAAAAAATGTCAATTCTTTTTAATATGCTAATGATTTAAAAGACCTATTTTGGAGGACTTGGTTAGTTTACCATATATTAACTTGCTATGAGTTATATAGAAATATATAAGATATAGTCAGAAGCTATACAACCTATGTATGAAGTTACATTCTTGTTGAGAATCATCTTAAAATATTTTCAGAAAGAAAAGCTATAAAAATGGAAGTATATATTCAGGTAGATAAAATTTTAGAATGAAAAAAAAAAAAGTGTCCAAATTTATCTGTACAGTATGTTTTAAGATTTTCTTTGTATCAATGACTGCAATGTATCATTATTATAATAACAGAATAAATAATGTTGTCTTTTCATAACAAATAAAGTAGAATTTCTTTGTTGACTTTCATTTTTAAATATAATCATTCCAATTATCGAGTTTTCTCTTCTTGAGTTAATTCAGTGTTTAATCTTAAATGAAGTCAAGATATTTTCTGTGTAGTGCTTGCAATTTTATATCATACATTTTCAGTGAATTCATTTAATCAAAATTCATATTGCAAGGTAAGTAAATGTGTACTTTGAAGATTAAAGAAAGGCATATACATTTTTGTAATTATCTTATTTATTGTAAACAAGTCCTGAAAAGTAGATCATAAATCAAAGGATGTGTAATAGCAAATATGCCTATAAAACTCCTGAAAAACTAAACTTTAAATTATCAAATAAAATTATAAATTAATAATGCATAAATTATTGGAACCAAATGAGTACAAAAGTTTTACAGTTTAAAATCCATAGAGCTGAGAACTTATAGAGCTGATTTACATTAAATAGAAAAAACTTTTTGTAGAACAAGAGCCTGAAATTTACTAAAGACAAAATATGAGAAATACAATAGTAAAACATTAAGTGAAAGAATCCAATGATAAGAAAGCAAATTTGAAGTAAATGATATAATGCAATAAACAACGAGAAAAAGTCATTAGATATGAAAGTATTCATCAGTATTCAACTGCTTCATTGACAAATAATCTAATTTTGAAACCAGCCTAAAAGATCAAAGGCAGCAAACCATTATCTATCTACCATATTACAATGGCAAGAATGCAAGAAAATCACTTCCTACATTCAGGAGGCAGAAATACTAAATAACAAAAGATTGAACATCATGATGCTTGTTGGAAACAAACAACTGGAAAACATGGAATGATATTATTAAGCAGTAAGAAAAGTTCAGAATAGAGATGACAAGATTTGCTCAAAATTCTTATTATACATGTAAATAAAAAGGCAAAAACTATTTCACAGACGAAAAATAGACAAAATATTTATATGTAGTTGGTAGGAGTAAATTTCCATGTTGGTCATGCTAAGTTTTAAGACATTGTTTATAATTTTGAAGAGAGACATTGTCATCATACAAATAGATTTTTCAGACAAATCTTTTTTTTGTGAATTTTAGTGCTTCCATGTTTTAGACAAGGGCTTCTTAAACTTTTTTCATTCATGACCCCATTTTTCATGACCCCAGGTATTAACCAACTACACTGAAAGTTTTATCAACGTAGTGCTTGCATGGCACATCATGTTAAATATTGTGAAATAATGTATAAACTGAAATTCAAGTGTTTGAATTTAATTTTTGTGACCCCAGCATTTCTCTTTGTGACCCCCAAATGGGATCACAATCCATAGTTTAAGAAGTGCTGCTTTAGCCAATCCAGGATACAACTTCAGATGTATACAGGAGTGATGAAAAGTTATTGAAAAACCAAGAAGGGAATTAAAAAAATATTCTGATCTTTGATCCTTTGCCCAGATTGTGGCTAAGAACTTTCAAGCATCCCTTCATAATATCCATATGAAAGGGATGAGCTCTTTCTTTCTTTAGTAGTGCAAAACAAAAAATGGTAGCAAACAAATAAATTAAACATTAACAATAAAACATGAAATTAAGTTATTCTATTTACAGATAAAAAAATATTCAGAATGATTTACAGAATCAAAATAACAACTAAGGTCAAGATGAAATAGAAATTTCCTTATTGTTTAATTTGTTAATGACTGATTAAAATCACATCTTAAAATCCATATTAATGTATAATAAATAATCTTGTGGCTTAAAAAAAGATCTATATACCAATGCAAAACATCTAGTATGAAAACAATAAGACCGAATACCAGATCATGTGTTCAATAAGAAAAGTATGTCGATAAAAAAACTTTTGACAAAGAAATATTCAAAAGTTTTAACTTAGAAGATTAGGCCTGTTATTAATGATAATAATTATAATAGTCATATCAACCACATAACAGCAACCACTACATTATAATATCTTTGTTACAGTTGGTGTATTTTTAAATTGCTTTATGCATCATAAATATTCATTAATAAAATAATTAGTTATTTTATAAATATAAGATCATTTTTTTTATATTGGAAAGGACTCTGAAGGAAAATATGCATGATAAAAATTCATGAATTGAACATTAGAAAGTTTAAAAGTAGTAACCATTTGACCTGACCACACTAGTTTTTTTTAATGGAATGAGTAATAACAACAATAATGATTACATTTGATTATATGCTTTTGAAATAGTAAATTCAGGTTTTAAATAGAGTTAAAAAAAATGAAATCATTATACAACTATTGAAAGGAAGAACTGCCGTCTATATGATATTATACATTAAAAAATATCATAAAAAAGTTCAGTGAAAGTAAAATTTACTGTACTGGATAGTGTTAAGATTATTCAACTAATAATCAAAATAAAATTAAGTATCAAGAGAAAATTATAAAATAAAATTAATTGGGCTTTTTAAGTTATGCAAAAAAAACAAACAACTAATAACATGAAAAAAAAATCAAGTAGTTAAAACTTGAATATTACAATGGGAACTTTAACAAGAGAACTGATCCATGACTAATTTATAGTTAAATATTAGAAAGATTCTTAACATCAGGTCAGAATGATTAAACATATCATAAAATTATAATACAAGTACAAAATTGTAAAGGAAATAAGATTTTGTCTATTTTTCAACTCTTCATCCAGACAGACGTCATGAATTGCATGCAACAGTGAAATACAGAAAAATAATGTACGAAGCAACTGGTATAATTCTATTGAAGTCAAAATGTCTGCTATGTTAATAGGAGACAAGAATGTATAACAACAGAATTCTCTGAAAGAGAAATACAATGTTGTCAGAATTTTCATGAGAGATTAAAAAAATAACTGAATTAAGTCAGTACTGAGTAGTATTATTAAGAATATTCTACTTCCATATATTTCATGTTTTTTTTTTTTTTAAAAAAAGAATGCTAATAAGTATTTTATCAAAGTAACTGAATAATGGTGAAAATTCCCAGGGCATCCATAACATAAATTCCAAATGTCATTACATTTGAAATTTATGTTATAAGCAAATTTGTTATCATTTATAAACAAATAGTTATAAAATTAACTATTTAAATTGTATTCTATCTAAATTGAAATCATTTCTGAAATGGAAGATTCTGACATACAAATCAGTAACATATTATTGTATCATGTCCATAGTAAGTTCAGGGCATGTTATTCTGCATTGTGAAGCTGTTCTGTCTGCTTGAGTTAAAAGAGAAGGTAATGGATAAAATTAAGTTTTAAAGGCAAAGTCAACAGACCCCACCCCAAAAGAAAACAGTTGGGTTTTTACAATGTTCATTTCTTTATTTCATTGGATGATTGTTTTGATTACAAAGGGCAATAGCCTTTACCTGAATACTTTGTTAGCAACTTTGAAGAAAATGTCAAATTTAACTATCATGATAAAAAGTCATAGGGAAATATCATTTAAAGTGTGAGCTGTTTGTTGTTAATATCAACCACATGATTTACTAGGAAGGTTATTTGGACAAGAAATGCAACAACACCAGTCTTCAGTTGACATTTATGGTAATTACAGGAAAAAGTTAACTTATTGTAAAAATCTTTATCCAGTTTATTATTTAAAAAGAATGTCTTTTTGTAAGATTCATTTAAATTTTCATTGATTTCTCTTCTTTTTTCTTATTTATACTAATTGTTTTTATTGATAAAATGTTCAATTATATAGATTTCTTACTGTCTTAATTAAATCTAGTATAATTATGGACTAAGAAAACTGATCTTCAACATGAACAATTCTAAGTTCAGAAAATATAATCAATCGTCTACTATTTACATTTTCACCAGTCACTAGATATTTAATTTTTTATGACTTCCAATAAACAAAGATAAAAATAATACTAAGACATTTAAGCAAACAAGTTCACTCAATTGTAATTTGTGGATAAACTAAAGAAATATTTTTTCATAACTGTAGAGAATAGAAAAACAAAGGAAGAGCTTTAATTTATTTAGAGAGGAAAAAAAAAGAAGCAACAAAAGTTCTATTACCTTTGTGAGGTCAATCTCATCTTGTAAGTTTTCAATGATCACATCACCAACTGGCTTCCACTTAGACTTTTCATCTTCAGATTCTTGAAGTTGTTCATCCAGGTAATCCATTGCTTCATGAAACACTGTCATCTTCTACATTGCAAAATAAATACATATCAAGTAAAAAGCCTGAATATATAATTGCATGCAGGGAAGCCAATTTTTACTTGTTCCACCAGAAATCAGAAGAATTGATAATCACTCATACAATCCAAATATCAACTCAAATTTAAAACCACATACAAATTTGAAAATTTTAACTTCATATTTTTAAAGTGCTTAGAAAATTTTCAGTAAATAATCTAAAAGTTATTTGATATTTTTAATACAAAACTAAGAGAAAATAATTTTAATTCAGTTATTCATGGGAAATAATAATATTAATAAGTTTTATATTTTACCTATAAAATATTTGTTAAAAAATACTTTGATATCAAACACATCTAATTTATGAATCATTAAAATTTCAAGACTGTGTTTACTGGTTGGTTCCGTGAGAAACTATATTAACATGAGATATACAATCAAAATTTTCATAAATTATTTTGAAAGAGATAATTTAAAAATTAATTTCCAAAAATGTACTGAAAAATTCTAAACAATCTTTCTAAATTAGAAATGACATGAAACTATTATTTTCTCTTATGTTTGTTTATTTGTGGGGAGTATTTTCTTTCCTTTGTTTTCATAAGGCCGTTTATATTCAACAACAAAAATCTGGTTTTTGTTTATAAACATATTTAATTGAGCATTTTTTAGAAGATTATTTTAAGCGTTGGTCAGGCTTAAAATATCCATCAGCCTTAAATCTTCTTATGCAAAGAGAAAAACTAACATAGATGATAAAATGATTATATATTTTTAAATATTAAATTTTAATATTTAAAATATATACCAAATGTAAAGGTATACCTAAATGATTAATATTTATCACAAAAAAAAGAAGTATAATTTATTCTTCCATTTAAGTTTAGCTTTCTGATTAACAAGATATTGGTAAGAAATCTATGAATGACTAAACTTAAATATATGAGTTAACTTTTTTTTTTTTTAAGTGAGTTTGTATAAAAAAAGTAAATCAATAAGTATCCAGTGTAATGATGAAAAATGAATTTATTTTATGCAACAAATATTTACATATTTATTTTAATTCAGAGGTGAATATTAATCAGAGACTGAATATCTTATAGTGAAGTTTTCACATAAAAATTCATCTAATAATGGTGGGTTATGGATTTACTGATACATCCTTATATATAACACATAAACACCTTAATAAATATATAGAGCCCAATTACACTTTATCTATATATTACAAAATATTTCAGTATAAAATATATATTATAAAACTGAAAGCTTTTTTTCTTCTAAATTTGCATAAAAATATCTCATTTTACTTGAATTTATTCAACTTCATAAAGCTATTCCTTTTCCTATTTTTGTTGTTGTTGTTGTTGCAAATAGTGATTGCCTGTGTGTGATGCAATAAGATCATAAATTTTATATTGATAAACAAGAAACAATCAATTGGTTAGATGCAGATTTTGAGATCAGGCATTTAAAAAAAAAAAACATTATGAAAATAATGCTATTTTTCTTGCATGAAAAAAATGTGAAAAAGTAGAATTTGTACTCAAACATTTTTTTTTTATACAGATCAATGTTATTTCCTTATGAAGAAAATCCAAGAAAGGATTCAAGATGTAACATCTGATATAATAATTACACCCATTTTCCAAAAAAGACAAGAACTTATAAATTCATCAACTGTACTTAGAAAACTTCCATTTATTACAAAAGTAAAGTTGCCTTCTAGATGATTTCTGATTGCAACAAAAGTTATACCTCCAGATATTTTATAAAAATAGTGATTAAAATCCCAATATTTTTCATCAATGCTTAAAAATTCCATTTCATATATGAAAATATAAAAAACTAATCTACTTCAAGCAGTAAATTGCATTGTTTTAGGTCACCTTGCCATGTATAATACCTTTTCATTTTTACTCTTGTAAGTTTTACTAATTTTAACAATTGTTTTTATTTCTGTTATCATTATTATGAAAGAAAATATCTTTTATTGTGAATTTATATATGTACATATCAAACATTAAATAAAACATGTGACAGCACTTATTTAAAATTAATCTGCAAAGATTTAAGTAGTTTTCAATATGGCTTAAATTACATTAAACAAAACATTCGTCTTTAAAACTGCTACGTCCCTCAGACACAAGCAATTCATGACTACCAATGATAAGACTATAATAGAGCTGTAAATTTTTTTAATAAAAGGTTTTTGTGATAATACATATTAATATATTGATATATACAGATGTAAGTCTCTTTACATTACATTTTTAGCAACAAAAAAAAAACAAAAACAGATTCTAAATGAAGCAATAAACATTTCTATAAAATGCTAAAAAATAAATCAATTCTTTAAAGTATTCAAAAAACTTGAAAATCACATTTTCATTTTTTTCAAAAATTCAAAAGCAAACTCATTTTTCTTTTAAAGACTTAGAAAAATATTTATAAAAATTAAAACCCTCTTCCAATACAAACACTATATTTTATTATAGGAGTTTATAAATGTGTCAGGTGGTAAAGGCAACTAAAAAAACTTTACACAAATTATCATTTGTCAACTTTAATATTGATCTCTAAATGTTGTGATTGTCCATATTGATTTTTTGAACATCACCATTCAGAACCCACTTTTTCACATACAGACACAATTGTTAAAACTACCAATGAAAAGACATTTTTATTTAGTTTTTGCATTTTTTAAATTAATGCATATCTAGAGACTAAAAATATTGATGGAAAATATGAGACAACAAATTTGTAATTTCTAATAAAAAGATAAAATAGAGATCAAATTAGGAAATGTAAAAAAACAATTGGAAAAATGAAGAAATTCAATAGAATCAGAACCAATTTCATAATTATGAATAAATCACAAGAGAAAATATCATAAAAATGAAAATGTGTTCATTTCATTGTAGATTATTTCATAGTTAAAGTTTATTTCCATGTATTCATGTACATTCCATTAAAAATAAGTCAGACTATTATGTCCCAATAGGTTTGAATACTTTATGTGAATGAAGAAAAAGTGGATGAAATACAACTAAAAAGTTATGAATCTTAAATGTAATATTTTGTTAAAAGTTAACATATTTTTTCCTGAAAAGAGAATTTGTTGTAAAGTTATCTTGACAAAACTCGCCTAATAATATTTTGTCATGTATTTGATTACACTTAACTTTTTTCTTAGGATGATAAAGTTAACATAATTTTAATTTTTTTTTTAAACAAATAGCAAGAATGTTTTTAAAAATGGACACACAAGTTCTTTGCATATCACCTGATAAAAATCACATTTAGATTGAGAACAAAAATCATGCTATGTATTTTGAGGTTTTTGGTTTTAATTTAATACAAACTATTCAGAGAAAAAAGGGAGAATACACTGAAATTGTTTGAATGTTTAAAAAGCCAATTATTGTCATGTGAGGCAGTGCTGACCAGAAACATCATGTGCTAGCCAACAACATTAAGAAACAGAAAAAGGAGATATAAAAAAAAAAACAAGATATGAAGTGTAATACTTTTTGTGTTGCTGACATCAAGCTAAAAGCTTCTTTGAAAGTGCCTCAGTAAGATAAATATTCTGTACAAAAATTTGTGCCTATGAAGTGAAAAAAGTGAGTAACAATAACATACACAAACCTAGTGGGATGGAGTTGGTGCCATGTATTCATGCTACTGCCACAGGTTTAGGATGGAATGAATTACCCTAACAGCAGTCAGTTGGTTTGTTCACTGGTTGAGAGAGAGAGAGGAAAACTGAGAGGCACCGAGGTAAGCTACAGTTATACTATGGATATATTCCATAGTAGAAGTGTTACCAAATATAAAGTCTATACTGGGAGCCTCATTGCTATAACAAACAAAATATTTTGGAGTGAAATTTATATGAAAAACCCATAAAAGGTCCATCTTTCAAAACTAGTTGAGATTAATTAGATATATCCAGATAATAAAACCAATGGCATGTCTGCTGTATACAGGACTTTAAGAGTTGGTGGAATTAACATTTGAGAATGTAAAGCTGAAAGGAGAAAGTAGTATTATTGTTGGATGACAGTGAGCTGTTTGTATGCTGACTATATGTGCTGGAATATCATAGCATGTCTATGGTTTCTCAGTAATGAGGTCTATACAAATTGGCAGGAAAAAAAGGCAGATAGACATCAGGTTGTAAAGTGAAAGACACTAATCCTTTGAATGAAACAGTCAATAAGAGATTGATAATCCTGACTTGTATCCACATTAATATTTTGGTAGACATACAGCTTACGACATTTAGAAATGAAGAGAAAGAATGTGTACGCCTATGACCACTAGCAGAATTTCTTTAGGTTACATGTATGAGGGAATGTCCAAAAGTATGTGAGTGTATATGTATCTACACTATATAAATAAACAATAGTGGAGGTCTCCATTACAGAAACAACAAGAATTGATATAAGTAGATCCCTAACCTTGCCTAATCAGGTTAGAAGAAAGAAATATGTTGCTTTTGTAAGCAAGCAGTCATATGAAAAATGGTTAAACTGATTCAAAGGAAAATATAGTAAAGTTAACAGAAGGCTCTCCTACAACAAACATGATAGAAGTGCAAAGACAAGAGAGAAATAAACATAGCACTTATTTGCTTTTGCTTTTTATCGACAAACATCAAATATTAAGAACTATTTATACTTATTTTCTAAACTGAACTTAAATGTACAAAAATGAAGAATATGAAAGGACAAGTTATTTAAAAATAACAGATTAGTTTAATACAATTAATTCAAAGACCAAATGATAAAAGTTTTACTTTGATGTCCTTCAATCATACAAAAGAGAACTTTGGGTAAAAATATCATGTCAATGGATATGGTTTGTAAAAGATGAATTGATTGAACACTCACAATTTGTATGTGCCTATGCAGTTGAAGAAATTTAAGGATATATAAAAAGTTAAGGCATATATTAATAAATGCATTGAAAACTTATTTTTAACAGGATACACACAGGCAATAGGTACAGGAAATACTAATTTATATAAATTTATCTAAAAATCACTTATCTAAAAAAGTAAGTCTCACAAAATCATGTCTGTTTTTTCCAAAATTTAATTTTGTAGAATTATATACATAAATAAAATATAAAATATCAAACAATGAACAAATTATAATTACTGGTAATTGTCCATTGTATATTGGTAGTTTAAAACAAATTAGATGAACTTGTATAGAGTTCTTGCAGAATTGTTAATTATTAGAACACTTGTTGGTTTTATAGTCATAAATCAATTAGCTGAAAAAGCGAAACATTCATTAGGCAATCCCGAGAAAAGAAAAACATGAAAAATTTTGGGAAAAAAATAAAGTTGAGCTTAAAATATTTTTCACAAAATTTTGTACTCATATTATATGTCTACTAGTTTACAAATGCCATAAAAATTATATGACATTGATATTTTAACAAAATATCTAATTCACAGTCAGGCTTTTCACTTTTTGTCTTCGTAAACATCTTTGAATTGTCCATGATTGTCATAACAAAGATACTGCTGAACATTGATTATGATTGTAATAACAAGATTATTACATTTTTAGAGTTATTTCCTTTAAGCACAATGTTACTGAAAAATATACAAATGCCTATAAGATTATACAATAAACTTTTTGACTTCACAAGTACTAACTACTATCAAGTACTTTTACTTTGATTTGAAATTAAAGCTGTGCAAGTTTTTGATTATTTTTTAGTGATGAGAAACACCATTTAAGCACTTAGTTGGAGATTTAAGACCTAGAATGAAGAGATTTTGAAATAAATTATCCTTTTCTAAAGTAAGAATGTGGTGAGGAATATACATCATAATTTTTTTTCATCTATTTAAGTCTACTGATATAGATATTTTCACCATGTTGTTAACACAGAGTTTACAAACATTTTCTCTAAGACAAAGTTTAAAATGAATATTTTCTTATTTTTATTTGTAGTACTCAATATTTTCCATCTTCACAACTGGATCATAGCATGTAAGATTGGGATAGAGGGAGACTGTTCAATGGAAATAGATATTTAAGGTTGTTTTTGCAATGAAGTCATCCATTTCACATTGTGCAAATACAAAGGAATCATGAAGTCAAAAGAATCTAATACAGGAAGAAACCTGAGATGAGCAACAAATCTGCTAAAAGTTGGGTCTTTTCTCATTTACAAAGGAATAATTGAAAGGAAAATCACACATTTTTTTTTTTGTATAGCAGTGGGGGACATACACAAGTAAATGAATATCTGTGTATGAAAGAGAAACATGGTTAAACAGTAGGTTTGAACTTAACATCGTTCAGGAAAACTGCTTTTTTAAAACAGTGTGCAATGATTACAAAATGAAATATACAAGAAAAAAGAAAGATGGTCAAATATTGTTAGTTAAATCTTTATTGTTGAGTTTATAATTCTTTAGTTGATATTTTCTCATTCAAAAATTTGCAATTTTTATGAATTGATAATCATCATAGCTTCTGTGCATAGTTTAATAATGAAAAGTAAAATCAATGTTTCACTGTTTTTGTCCTTTTCAAAACAAATGTCAAAATTGCCAGTGATCAGAAAATATGTTAGTTCTAGTTGTAGCATTGATTCAAATAAAATGCAAACAGAATGTGAAAATATTAAAGAGATATCTTTGAAGAGAAATGAATGCATCTTCAAATGCATTGTTCCCTTTTAAATATTTTTAGAGTTAGAGTTTTTAATTAGTTAATTTGGTTTAGATTAAATAAACTTATTCTCAAAAGGTATTAAATATGAATAAAAATTTAAACCACATCACTATTTAATGTTAAGATAAAATTCATGTCCAATATGTATAATTGCTTTATGATAATTATAAAACATCTAAAAATAATTTATAGTGGGGCATTTAATCAGAAAAATATTCTTAGTATTATTTTCTACATTGTATTTAAGAATTTACTTATAGCTAAAAATTTTTTAATTGTAATAGTTCACATGTATCATTTTGATATAAATATACAGTAGATTATAATTAATTAGGTGATTGGTTCAGTGATGTATTTGTTTATTTGAGTCTAATTTTGAAAAAAAAAACCCAAATAAATGGAGTATATCTGAAATAATTTCCTTTATACATAAATTTAGACTCCAAAGCATGGAGACACAAAATTAATTTTTTGGTTAGTTATTGGCACTCATCACATAAATCATTCAGAAAATATCTGTTGTCAGCAAACTTTTAGAGTATAGGTAAAATTATGTCATTTAGTGCATACAAAATGCCTACAACTACAGCATGACTGACCAGGAAACAATGTGATATGGAAATGAAAACATACATTATTTTATGCAAGAAAATAATGAAGGTAACTGTTACCTTTCTTTACTTGATACATAATTTTGTTCACCGATGAGACTGAATAGAGGACATGCAATAAATTCTTCAAACATCAATGAACATTAAATATTTAGTACATTATTAAATCTATAGCATAAAAAAGAATATTTTAAAAACTTTTTGTTTAAAAATTTACAAAATGATTTTAATTGATTCAATTGGAAAGTCGTTTATGTTCCTTACTACATATATATAATACCAACATTGAAAATGTACTTATTTAAATTATTTATATGGTATTTTGCTTAATGACAGCAGCTGCTTAATTGGACCAAACTGCTTTCATTCTAGTTAGGAGGAATTGACTGCATATGAATTACAAGAGATTATATGAAACGTGTGTAATGTAGTCTTTAATTAAATGTGTACATAAATAGCATGACTAAGAATACACTTTGCATGCGTGTGTGTGTAATATGGGGTAGGAAGTAATAGCAGGAATCTTGAGTAAGTATGACTTATTAATCAAGCCAATGGTTGTTTGCTGCTTTTGGGTGAGTGGATGTACATCAAACTTACCCTTCTGTACTGGATACTATGAGCCTTTTGAGTAACAAGTTGCTTAGATAGATATAATGAATGATGTCTATGCTTACGCTTCTGAAATGTTGAAAATTTTACAAAACAAAACTTTTGGAAATTCAAAAAAATGTTTTATTCAGTAAGTCAGAGTTCACTCAAAGCATTTTAATAAATCCTTGTGTATTGATACAATCTTGGTTTTATTAAAATTAAACAATTATTTGTTTGGACAACTTTTTTGGGATTTCAAGCTGTATATGAAAAAAAAAAAAGGTTATACATTTACTATCATTTTTATTTAGATTAAGCTAAAATTTTCCAATATTCTGAATGTAGCATACACGAGTAATTTGCTGAAATTGTTTGATACAAAGTACTATATACATTCATATGCTTCATGATTTAGAAATATCTACATACAGTTGCATAGAATTTAGTATTATTACTATGAAGTTTTACATTTCAATAAATTTCAGAAATATTTGCAGATAACATTTGCTTTCATTGCAATATCTTAAATTATTTAATGTGCTTAAATGCATTAGACTAATGCAAATAACTTCTAGGATTTTAATGATATTCATTATGATTTCATTGACAACTTTTTCAATAGCTTTGCTGCAAAATTTGGTGTATGTCTCTAACTCAATGGGCAACACTTTTCAATCAATTGGATTTACTCAAACATGCAATTTAACGGATACTAAACCAGAGAAAGAGAAAGAAAACAGAGTGTGGGTAGGAGAGAGGCAGATAGTAGATAAAAGGTATATAAATAAGTAAAACAGAAAATATAATTATAAATAAATGAAAACAACCATTTATTTTATTAAATTTGCAAGAGAAAATTCATTCAACAAGAAAATGAATATTGGCTGTTGGAAAACCAAATAATGACAAACACTAAAAGTGTTAAAGACAAACGCAAATTATTAACAATAATTCAGAGGAAGTGAAAACTATGCCTTTGTAACTATGTTAGGCAAGTTTCCTGAATTAAGTATAGCCCAACTTAAAAGTAAACAAAAGTAAACTGCAGCTTCGATATGCCAAGAATAAAATGCATAAATTAAATCAAATAGAAGAAATGGATATTAATGAGTAGTAAATACCCTAGAGGAAATTAATAATAACTAATGCCATAAGCAATTTATGAGACATACCCAAAACTCAATAAATTATAGAATTTGCTGTCATAAGACTTAGTCCATTTTTGGATTTGACTAACTACTTAATGACTGTTAAACATCTGTTTGACAGATAATTTCCATGAAACATTCTCTCAGAAACTTACTTGTCAATGCCTAAGGCTTGTAACGATATTCAATAAAATACCAGTTGTCAAATTGATTGGAGATAGAAGGGCTGTATATGCAACGTTGCTAAGGTAGAAGTCAATAAAATGATGGCTTTTGGCTATACATTTAATAATACTATATTTAACATGGGACATTTACTAATTTTAGCAAATAAATAAATACCCTATTTAGATTACACAGGAAAGTTAATATAAGAAACAAAATAAAATGCTGTAAATTCACTAAATTTACAAGAGTCATTAAATTATATTTTTATTTCATGATACTGATATATTTTGATTCAACACTATGATTTTTATCAAATATCCTGAATATTTTTTTACCAATCTATATACATATAAAGTTGTAGCTTTTGTCTGTCTGTTATCAAACTCCTTCTAGCGGTTTGGAGATAGACCCCCATAACTATATATATTCTGAAACTACATTACCCACAGTACTTGAATAAGTATATTTCATTTTGATCAAAGGGGGTCCCCTAGGGAGCACAAACTCCCAGTGAAAATTTTTCCCACCTTTGATTTAAATTAAATTTAAATTTGAACAAGGGAATAACTCCTATCCAAAATATAGAAGGAGAAAGCCAGAAGATGGAGGTCACATCAGCAAGATCATTGAGTAATAATAAAATGCATCATTTTTCTCCACAAATTATAACAATGATTTAAAATCAATCATCATTTTCTTATAAAAAAAAAAGTGTGACACAAAACAAGGTGTGGGTAATTCGGCTAGTATTTAATAAACACTAGCTGTAAATATTTGTCAAATTAATTGCTTAATTTTATGGAAATGCTAAATTACTAAAAAGTGTACAAAATGAGGTTCTGAAAAATTCTTGATTCAACCAAAAAGGAATTCCTTTCAAAATTTCAATTTTTTATCATTTGGTCCAATTTTAAGAAAAGTGTTGGGCCAAGAACTTTTCAACACCTGCTCATTTATCAAACTAATATAGGAGTTAAAGATCAAATGCAGATCAAATATGGATCGGAATCCAACATGGATGATAAGATAAAGAACAATAAGAAACATATCAATCTAACATGTTTCACTTTTATTAAAACTTCATCAGAGATTAAGAGAAAACAGACAAAATGACAGAACTTTGCTATTTTCAATTTTGTTTAGGGTTAATTCCTACTGGTCAGTCATGTATCACATGCATTAAAACTGTAGACAATTCTATATGTATGTAAGTTTGTAAAAATTCTTGGATGTTGAAGTGGGCATCAGATGGTAATGTGTATTTGTAATTGTGTATGTGTGTGTCTAGTAGGAGGAGTTCTAATGTCTTCACATTTGTGCAGTCAGCTGGCACAGTGGGGTGGCATTCCACTCTAATCTGGAACTGATCTTTTTTTAAGCACATACTCTTTGTATTAGATAAATATAAGTTAGATTCTTTAAGAATGGATTCAAAGATGGCGATGTATGTATATAAATAAAAAAATGAATTAATTTTTTTGTTTGGGCACAAAAAGAAATGATTTATTCTTTGCTAAAATTTCTCTATAACAGTAAAATGATAAACATGTAAACACATTTTGATAGTACAACAAATAGTGTAACTTTGATTCCTTCAAGACTTATCAATCTAATATTGAATAAATATAACTAAAATCCTACCCTATGCATAAGATTTTAGGCCTAAATAGGTTCTTTGGTCCCACAAAGAAATCATAGACTTGAACTAAGTATTTATTGAATCACACCTTATTTGAAAATCATCATATAATCCTTGATCACATTTAATGTAAATATATATAGGGATTTTACAAAACATTTCAAGTCAAAAGTGATAAAGATTCAGTTTAGTTAACTTGACAAACACAAACTAAGAGTACAACTTATATTGTACACAAACCAAAAAGCTAAAAATATGTACTGTGACACCATTAGTAACCACAGATAATTTGGCAGCCATAATTCTAACTCCTTGATTTATGCGATGACAAAATAGACACACAAAAAAAATATATTTTGTGAATCAGCATGTATCAAAAGTATTTTTATTTTTTATAGAATTTTACTCCAAAGTTTATTGCAATTATAAAGCTTTAAAACACAAAGTATCATCAGCACTTGAACATTTTCAGAAGAAATAGTGACCAAAAGATATACTTAGACCATTGTAGAAGTTTTAAAAAATACAGGATCACTTGAAAGCTTTAAAAATAAAAATAATTTTAACCAAACCACAAGAATAAGATTTTGAAACTTTCAAACAGTTTTAGATTTCTGACAATAATATTTTAATTATTAGTAGGTCTGTATATTGTAACTATACTCAACCAGTTGAAGAAAAATGTATTATTTTATTAAATTGCATGTACACTTATTTTTTCTCAAATAAGCTTTATAAAAATTTATATTTGTCACTTGCAATCTGAAAATATCAATCATTATTCCTATATCTATTATAAAATTACATTCAATCAAAATTGAAAAAACTGAAATGAAACAATAGCATTCACTTCTTTTGTTTGAAAACAATATAGATTTTACTTCCAATTTCTGGAATAATTTTTATTTCTTCTTGCAACAACTTTTGCTTTCTTTTATCCAAAAACATATCATTCTTTATATCAAAGCTAACAATTTACCAGTAGTCAAAAAAGTAGGTATATATAATATAATGATATATATATATATATATATATATATATATATATATATTATATCTATATATATATATATCCTCCTTGGTATTATTCCATATGGATTATATATTACCAAGATATATATATATTTGGTTGGATTGATGTGAGTTTGTGACCCTGGATTTCACGCTTTTGAGATCGTCAGACAAACACTTATATACACATCTATCTCTCTCTCTCTCTCTCTATATATATATATATATGTAAAATATATGTGTTTGTGTGTGTGTGTGTCTATATATATATATATATATATATATTTGCAATCATCAGACAAAAGTTATTGTCTGCTATTTGCAATCATCAGACAAAAGTTTGACAAACTTTTGTCTGACGATTGCAAATAGCGTGAAAAACCAGGGTCACAAACTCACATTAATCCAACTATATATATATATATATATATATAAAATTATGTTTATTTTAATAGTTATACTTGACTAGTATTAGGTATCCCAGCACTCAGCTTATAGCCGATGAAATTCTTAACTAAACACTAAAAAAGATCATAAATTCAATTCGCCATGTTATTTCATCCAATATCTCCATAAAACATAATGCATTCCAAATAAAAGCTTATTTCATGAACTTTGTTTCTATCTTATTTATTTTTATATGTACTACAGTGTGCGAGGAACATTACACTTTGGAAATAGAGACATTTTGGTGATTTCCCAAAATTTTGGCCATTTTTTTCACTGACTGCAGTTTAGATTTCCTCAAATTTTCTAACATGCACACTCCACATGGTTTATTACAATTTTGGTAACACGTTAGTTTGAAAGGTAACAGTCTAAGCTTCATGAAAAGTTTGATTGTAAAATTCAAATGCTTCTTGTAAAAATAAAAATGTGTAACTCGCTCAGCCATCATTTCAACTCCATGCGACAGTCAATACACAGCATCAACACGGACACCCAAGAATCGACCAGCATGTTTTCTATGGACGAAATTTTCAAGGAAATTGGTAAGAATTTGTTTTAAATATTAATTTTCTATGATATGTAAAATGTAAATGGGATTTAAAAACAGTTTTCATCATAAAAAATATAAACAAAAATCGATTTGTTTATTTTACACTCAGATTCAAATCACAAAAAAAAAAACGTAGGACTTATTGATTGAAAAATATTCATATTCAAAGAATGAGATAAAAACATTGTACAAAAAAATTCTAGAATGTCTTTTATGTTTTTGCAGTATTCTCACAATAATTATCAGTATTTCAGTTACAAAGTAACATTTTGTTTAAAGTTACCCCTTCAAACAATTTTCTTACTTTTTAAATTATCTAATGAATGGATTTTAGTTACAATTTATTGCTATCTAGATACAAATTTATGATTTAATATTAATTTTCTTAATTTATTATTATTTCTTAGTAATATTTATTTCATACGGATTATGATTGTTTATTTTATTCTAAAATATTTTAATGTGTCAGTTTTAAGGACCACTGTGGAAATAGGTTTGTTGAGAAAATATTTTAGTGCTTCCTTATTTGTTACTCAGGTGTATGGATGACTCTAAATTTATATTTATCCCTGATTGTATTTAGTGCAATTTTTTTATGAACTGAAAATAAACTCAAATTCAGTAAGAAAACATAGGCAATAATTTGTAGATGACTACTAAGTAGTACTTCGACAAAATGGGATAGGATTATAAATTCATTTTTTTTTCTTTTTGAAGATGATGATGTACAGAATCAGTTACAATGTTGTTTTATGGACGTGGAAGAAAGATGTCTTTGCCTAAAGTGAAATGTTCCAAGAAGGGGCTGCTTCAAATATATTCATTGAAAGAGAAGTATCAGGAAACCTGGGAGTCTGCTATTATTTGGCTACATAAATTGTTCCCAATCTTTCCTAAGAACAGATGTGTGAACCTTATTGAGAAAGCAGAAGTTCAGAGTTGTCCAAAATCAGATTGTCCTGCATTGAGGTAACAAATTTGGGTCGTAAGCTTTTATGTGCAGAAGTAACAAATGGGCTCATACTTGAACTATATAAACTGGATACGCCAGCAAAGATATACTAGTCAGACTAGAAGAACTTGGGTAGTGCCTGAATTAGATTATTTGGAAGGATTGTATGAAGAGTATACCAAGACTTACTTTTGACTACTCAGTGAAGAGGTATCCCAAAACCCAGCCCACCATTACTGAAAATTTCCAAATAAACTTTATTTGATTAATTTTATGTCTGTGTTGTTTATTTTTATGTGCATAATGTGAGAGGAACATTACAGTTTTAAAAATTGAGACAATTTGGTGATTTCATACCGCTTACGTAGTGATCGGAACTAACATGTGTCAGAATTTCAACCTTTTGATCAAATTGTGACAGATAAAATATTTTTATTTTAATGATTTCAGTTGCAAATTTAGTGGTTGAATACCTGTTGTTAGTGACAACGGTACCCAATTCACAAGCAAAGAATTCACAGAATTCTGCAAAAATTTCCAAGTTGATCACGTGAGGATTCCTCCGTATCACCCACGCAGCAACGGACTAGCGAAAGGTTCGTTGATACACTGAAAAGAGCTCTTAGGAAAGCAACAGGTACCCCGACTAGAAAGGCGTTACAGCTGTTCCTGCAAGTGTGCGAATTACCCCGAATAAATCTGCCCCATCAGGCCTATCACCCTGGAACTAATGTTCGCAAGAAAGGTCAAGTCGGTTTTTGACAAATTGATACCAGAAAATAAGGTACACTCAACAGTCGCTATGGTTCCCAGGCGAAAATTTAACATTAATGAAAAATTTTTTTCAAAAATTATACAAATAATGCAACATCATGGGAACCAGGGGTCATAAAAAAACGCATTTGGGGATATGGTATACATTATACAAGGAAACAAATTTACACACAAACGGCACATTAACCAGTTGAAGAAAAAGAAAGACCCACGAATCTGAAGTAATTCCACAAGAAGACGAATTACACAAATTGTTTGATACGTTTGACCTGCAAATACCGCAGACTGAGCAGAAACAACATTAGATCTGCAAGAAAACGTAAAAGCGACACAAAATTTAATAATAGACCGAAAGGAAAAAATATTAATTTTTTCTTTCTCCCCACAATGAAAAAAAAAAAAAAAAAACAATTTTAAGGGGGGTGTTGGGCGCACCCACCTTCTAACTAGTAATGGACTGGTCCCTCTTATATAAGTCAGCTCTGGAGAGAGAGTGACAGAGCGTCAGAGAGAGAGTCAGCGTGAGCAGTCCAGATAAGCTTACCCGGTACATACCGTTGGACTATAGACTTTGGATATTGTTTCGTACTAACCAACCTTCGTTCTACTAATCACTCTATTGTTAATTGCTTTTATGAATATACCAGTATTTTCCTCTACAACTGTGTTTGTCTTGATTCATACACCGACACGCGGGAAACTCACAACATCTCAACAATACCACTTCATGATATGGCAAGTTTTCTGTTGTTTTCTTATGTTCATTAGTGGGTATTGCTTGGCATGTGTTAAGCTTCTCTCTCTCTACAGTTCATAAATTGTACATGTTGAGTCAGGACTGTACTTGTTCAGCATCTGCTCCATAAACATTCTAATGTTGATTTTAGGTCATTTTAACCATGATAAATGGAAAGAGCACCCCCAGAAATGGCTAGATATGAATTTTTGGTGTTTCTAGTGTAAGAAGACACAATTCAAGCAAGTCTAAAATCGGTCTTTCAAATACCTTGTGACAAAGGGTTAAAAAGCAATTTTTTTCAATTTTGAAGTGGAATAATCCAGAATATATCAATTTTATCACTCCCCCAAAAATTAGGCATGTTACTGGTATAGTCATAATATGATATTTGAAATTTGGGATTAATGTGGATCATATTTCCAGTTTTATGAAATGTCAAACCTCAGGTTATGAGTTGTTTGCACGTCGTTGCAGAGGGTTTGATTTATAAAATTTGCATATTCAAACTGAATTCATTTAAGAAATCTGCAGTGATACTATCTGTAATTTTATTATTAATTTCTTTGTTATTTACCTAACAAGCTAGTAAAACTGTTGTTCTTAATTACTTTTTAAAATATAGGAGTCCAAATATGGTATTTTGTCCTAATTCATAAAAGACAAAAAAAAGTTGAGCACATGTGTAAAAATAAAAATAAATCTGCCAAAATTAAACGGTTTGAGATATTTTGATGAAACAAAAACTGCTAAGTTTCTTTAATCATGTAGATTAAGAAGATAACACCTAGTAAATGTTTAAAATTTTCATCTGTGATACCTACTAGTATAAAAAATATCCAAATAATAAAATTTGCAAATAAAAATATATCTAAACAAACTGGTATCTGGGGGAAAAATCTGAAAAAAAAAAAAGAAGCCCAATGCCATAATGCTCAGCCAAAAGAAAAAAAACTCAATTGAGCAAAATAAGAAAATAAGATAAAACCATATATATATATATATATATATATATATATATATATATATATATATATCAAAGGTGACAAAGTATTAATAAGTATTCCTTTTATACTGACATGTAACTGAAAAGAACTTTTTCCAAATGTTATTTCCACAGAAAAATTGTTCAAATCAAATAGTGAATATATATATATAGTTAAAATTACTGTATACATTATCACATAATAATTTGGTTGAAGTTCATTCATTAATTATATTACAATATGAAGATATGAATCATAAAGAACATTTTAACATGCTCTTGTTATTGCTTTATATTTAGTGATTTAAAGCCTCTTCAACTTACTTTTGTCCACTTAAAATATTTGCTCCAGATCTATCTTGAGTATTTGTCAATACAATAATTTATATTTCATTTCTATAATGATAATCTTCAAATAGAAATCCTTTTCACTTATGCTGTTACACAAGAAAATGCAGTACAGACTCTTGTGGCATAAAGTATGGTAGGAATCTATTCATCACATGTCAATTTGGACCCAACACTATTATAGATTTATTTCAATGTTTTTTTGCTACAATTTTAAGTGTGAATCATGAATTTTAATAACATTGATTTGAATTTCAATGTACACAGAAGTTGAGCTCATGTGTTTTATATAGTTTCCTTCCTATTGTATTGAAGATAATATCATCACATAAAAAAAAATAGTAAGTAAAATAACTCTAAAATTTAACCAAATGCATATATCAATTTATATTAAACAAAAGATTGCTTTAGCATCTTTTTTCCTCACTGATTTTCTATATTTATAGTAAAGGGAGACAAGTCAATACCACACCAGCATATTAACAAATGAAAAACCATATTTACTTACCTCAAGCACTTCATCAATTTGAGACTGCCACTCATTGCAGCTTTGATTGATTTCAGCCCATTTTCGATTAAGTAAGCGCACCTGTCGTCTAATTTTCCTAATGAGGTAATGGGCTTCTCTTTCAGGTGACATGTCTGCAGCAGTTATTCCTTCAGCTTCTGTCACAGAAACAGATTAATTTCAGAATCATTTTATGTCTGTATAAACACATTTTAAAAACAAAAAAGAACAAGAAAAACAAGATTAAAAAATGGAGTCTGGGCAACCAGTTATAAAGGAAATAAGCAGAATTGGGGAATTTTACATGAAATTAACCAACATTATGTATAAGTATTTCAAAAGATCTTGAAATCTGCCATCGAAGAAGAAGATTGCATTTAAGCATCTGTAACTGGAAGCTGAAGATGTATGGTATATTTTCTTCATTATGAAATATATTCTACAAATTGATCATAAGAGTCAGTAAATGCCAAAAGATGAAGAAAAGGGTGCATGAATGATAGAGTTGTTTTGTTTTGGTAGTCTAAAAGTGATTGACAAAGAAAGGTTTTGTGAATGACTCATTGAATTCAAGAATAAGAAGATATTTCAATATTGTACTCGATTCACTGGATGTTCTTAATGTTGTCTTTTTCTTCTATTAAAGACAAAAATCAATATAGATGAAAAATAAACAACATTAATTTGTATGTTATTCATAAATACACACTATATTCAAATTTTGTGATGCAAGTCAATGTATTCACAATAAAATTGGTATTAACCAATCAATATGGTTAAAATTTTCAGTATATACTCATATTTACATAATAAATATTCCATGTGAATTTTATCTGATAATATCTGTTTTATTAAAAATATTTACAATAACTTATTTGATGGTGTGGGATGTTATTATGCAACTGAAAGGTTGTTCATTATATATATATATATATATATATATATATATATATATATATATATATATATATATATATATAATACATATATTATTAATGATAAATATATAATACATAAATAAATATATAATAGTATATCATTAATTTCAAATATAAAAATATTGCCATTAGTCATGAATAAGATACAACCACAAAAGAGAAAAAGATATTTCAAAGTTAGTGGGATTAACAGACATCATAGAGCAATAAAAAAAAAAATGAATTCTTTGGAAAGTTAAGATAAAGAAGAAAATGGATTTAAGGATGTCACAGAAAGACATTTGATAAAAATTAAAAGAGTAAAAAGCAAGAATAGTGGATTGACTAACAAGAAAATATTTGAAGAAGTTGGTATTGCAAATGTAGACAACATTGACCAAAGAGATGAAAGCAACTAAACTACCACCTTTAAATAAACAGTACAAGTTCTAAGTTGGGCAAATGCAAAGAGAATCCTCAATAACAATTTTTAGTGATGTTTGTAGAGCTAAATTGGATGGACTAAAGCTGAGACACATCATAGAAATAGCCAAGCAACACAGCAGCAGTTCACAGGTGGAGTAATGTTTCAGGCTAGTATTGCAAGCAATAAAAATATCTCTTTAAAACTGATGATAATTTCAAGGTAAATGCAGAGAATTATTCAAAGTTCTTGGACAAAATGTTTACTAAGTGCTACAGGTCACAACTAAGAAGCTTTAAGTTAAAAAGTATATTCATGGAAGATAATGATCCTTCACATTTCATAAAAATAAATATTTCCCACCTTGCCAAAAAAGGTTTCAAAGACACCAAATTAATGGAATGGCTGCCAGACTCTCCAGATGATTAATTAAATAGAAAACTTGTAGACCATCATGAAAAGAGATGTATATGAGAATGTAAAACAATATTCAAGTAAAGAAGATCTTTGGAAAGCAATAAAAACTACTTCATGTAATGTTAAAGTTTAAACAATAGAAAAGTTAATAAAATTAATGATTGAAAGACTGATGAAGTTTATAGAATATCAATGAGTCTATAAAATAATAAAATATTCAAGTATTGGTATATCATGTTAAATATATATTTCTATGGCCTATACCTTTTTGATTTATTTAGAAATAAAAAATGTCATAAAAATGTTATAATTATTGAGTTTTCATAATAAAAAAGTTATCTCCATAAACAAATTATTGATAAAGGATAAATATTGTAAACTGAAAGTCACATGATATTTTGCTAATATAAATATATCATGAATTTTTTACAAACATTGATTGGTTTTTAATCATGAAAACATTAACTTGCATAATAAAATCTGATGTAATACATTCCATAAACAATGCTTTTTGGTTAAAATAGCTTTCTTGATTGACAAAAAGCTTATTTATATTTTCTAGGTTATTTTAACATTGTAAAAAATATAAAGTAGAAAAGAACAGACACATAGAAGAAAGAGATTTCATGAATTGAATATATATATATTTAAATATTTTCAGAATTGATAAAACTTGGATTACCTTAAAAATATATTCAATAATTACAGAAACAGCAGCTGTTGATTTGGATCAGTTAAACAAAATCCTTTACTGAAACCTTTCATGTGATCACCTTGTAAGCATCTGTTCTTCTTATGTAATGCCATACTCGGCTGAATTTTCCATTAATAGTTGAAGCTATTTCAGTATAGAGCAGCTGTTAGTTGCTTTTTATTAACAGGGAAGGATTTCTAACTTCAGATATTTTATGAAAAATGAGTATTTTGGCTTCTAAGCTTTAACAAGAATTTATGCACAGAAATAAATTTTTTTTAAACGTATATATATATATATATATATATATATATATATATATTTCTGTGTATAAGTTATTTTTATAGATACAATTTATTCAAAATAAATTTAATAAAAATAGCATATAAACGGAATATATATTAAAATAATTGTTGGAGTTAATTGATTTCATTATATGTTGCCATTGTTTACATTAAGATATGCATCATGAGCATATATGATCAATCAAGAATAATCATCGAAGATTGCTTATAAACAGTAATTTGTACTTTGCTAATCAGACATATCTATGTAGCTGAATGGTACAGCACATCAGGCCAAATGACAATTTCTGTATAGGAATACAGGTTCGATTCCTGTCAGAGAACACATATTTTCTATGAAATTTCTTGAACATTCAGGCCAATAAATGTAATTAATGTTGTTTAATTAAAAAACAGAGCATTTGCTTAAATAAATTTTATCTACAAAAATAATGTATAAAGAGAAAATATATTAAATTAATTGTTAGACTTAATCCATTTTATAATATATATATATATATGTATGTATGTATGTATATATAAAGGAAATATGGTCTAATTTTGATCCTGATTAAGGCACCTTAATTACCAGGATGATTCACAGACACAGAAGAATTTAGTAAGCAGCATCTTATGGGAGAGAAAGAAGAGAAGTGAGAGAGAGAGCAGAATGGAGTAACTCTGTGAAGGTAATATATTAAATTCATGAAAGAAAAATCATTGACTAATTTTTAAAAGGAAAAAATATTTTCTTCATTTCTCAATGATAGGCTTTCCATGAAGATAATGTTTTAAATTGTTTATTTGTGTGTAGGAAGACAAGGAAGAATGATATTTTGTTGGGTTATAAAATTTATAATCATTAAATTATGTAAAATTAATAGATTTCAGGAAAATTGAAAGCAATATATTAATTTCTAATGATCATCAGTGTGTAGGAGATAAGTTTTGTGAAGGTAAGAACCAGATCACATTCACAAGCAATATGTAAAATTTGATTATAATTTGAATTTGATACAATATTGATAACAAAGAATATCCTTTTTAAAAATTTTGAAGATAAATCAAATGACTTCAGTAAATTACATCTAAGATGTTTTTAAAATAATTTACAAAGAATAAGGAATAAATATAAATATTGGTGATAATCATATTAAAATAGGGAAAGAAAGGAAGGACATGTATTAAATATCTTTACTCGATTTCCAACAATCATTATAATAGTATTTTTAAAATACATGGTAATAAGTATATTAAAAATATCAGAAGTAACAAATTCTAAATTATATACAAATACTTCTGATTGCAGTAAAGTTATATATCATACTCAGTTAAGTCGTTGCATAAAATGAATATGGACAACACCCTGTTCTTGTCTGGGAAGACAATTTATAGTCTCCACTCTTCATGAAAAACACTGGAGTCTCAGCTGAAAACTAACTTGTGGAACATGAAAGTTCTCCTTTAATAGTATATTTGTAACTGCCAAAAAATATGAGTATCATGATTGAATGAATGAAAAGTCTGGGAAAGACATAGAGACTGTTCAGATCATAGCAATGATCTGTTACAATATTTAGGAAGGTACTGGAGATTTGTAGAAATTTGCTGTCACTCAAGCTTCAATGAAGACCACCAGATATTTGGTATAAACATGAAAAGAAAAAATTTTTTGGTGATGATGTTATAGTCATTATTTTTGTTTGCAATTTATATGCAAAAATGTTTCATTTTCTATGTCAAATATCTAATCAGTTCCATGATTCACCAAAATAAGGAATTTTAGAAATTCACAAAGAGCTTTTCTACTGATAAGAATTTTTTTTTTAAATAGTGGCATAATAATTTTCTTTTTTAAAAGTGGCATAATTTTTACTTACTGCAAGTAAATCTGAAACAAGGTTTCAAGTACATTAAACATTTATCATATAATTATGATATTGATACACAGATGAAAATTATTTCTCTTGGCTTCTAAATCTGTGTTTACCTTCCTTTATGTTAGTTACAATTAGAAAACTAAAAATTTTTCATTGAGAACTAAACTTGTCTTGTTTCAGTTTATTAATCTAATTGCTAATCTATTAAAAAAGACTTATCACAAACAGGTCATATAAGTTTTTTGCCAGGAAATTCCTATAAGGAATGTTGCAAGAGAAAATGAAAATATATTACAATTTGAACAAAATATGTTAAGTATGCTGGTGAGAACTGTATATTATATTGGAGTTCCTCTTCACAAACTATGTTTCATCTATGTACATAGATGAAACATAGTTTCATGGCAAAAATAAAATTGAAAAAAGAAAACTCAGCTCAGTAGATCTTGTCAATATTTTAAAACAGAAATGTAAAAAGTTTTGTTATAATTACTAAAGCCAGAAATAAAATAAAAAACAATCACCTTCAGTTAAATTTTTATCTATTTTCTGAATGTTCTTGTTGTTTCCAAAGAACAAACCTTCAAATATGTTAACAGGTGGATGAAATAGATATGTTAAGTATCTTATCCAAGAATCAATATCATCAAATGCAACAATATACTTGATTGACAGTAAAGTTCTTATATCAAGATCCTTTTATACAGTATCTTATAAAAAAACAGGCTTTTAATTTTAATCCAATTTCTTAACATGAAAAGTAACAATTCACATTCAAGATTTATTGACAGTTTGTTAGAATAGAGAACATTTTCAGAAGGATGAGTTAATCATTTGGGATACACTTACATTAATAATAACAATTCAAAGGGAGTCTATGTAGAAAGTTTTTCTTTTCATTATATATCTTTCTATCAATGCTCACATGAAACTTAATATGAACAAAAGGTTATAAATGATTTGTAGGTACATTAAAATATACATGTAAAACATAATGTCCTTTTACCTTTAAAGCATGAATATTAAGAAATAATGATAAAATTGTTGAAATAATCAAATAGTTGTCTAAAAATCAACAATATTAATTATTCATAATTGAGAATTCACTAACAATATCAGGCCTCCAAGTGGAGATAAAAATAAAAATAGCCTAATGGAGACTGTTCCTATGAAGTCAGGGGAATGAAGGAAAACATTTTTTCTTCATTGTCATGGGATCTCTGATGCTGACTACTGATCTATCCTCATGCAAATAAATTGTGAAAATAAAGCCCCAAAAGTATTTTTATTGATTCAATAATTTAACAGATATTATAAGTTTTCTATTTATTATGATATCAAAACAAAGTGCAATATTCAAAGCTGTTTAAGTAAGAGAGAACAGGCTATGCACTTGACTTTTAAATGGAAAGTAGCTAGATTATTGTAAAATGCACATAATAAAATTAACCTTCAGGCCTGTTAACCACAACTTTATTACAATCTGGTATTAAGTGATAACAACTCTCTCTTAACATTGTATGGCCTCAGAAAAGAAATTGGTTATTGATTCTGAAGCTAAAGTGAAATTATTTGCTAAAAAAGATTCAGAATAAAGTTTGTTTCTCAGGGAAGGCAATAAGATTAAATGATTAATCATTCAATACTAATTAAGGGGTTTAATGATTAACCTATAGCCTATCAATAATAGATGTAATCACTCAACAATATGATGTGGTAATTCCCTTGGTAAATTTCTTAGTTTTGTATGTAATTATACCCATGAATATCAATAATAATTCATTATACATCAGAAAAAAATAACAGAAGAGAAGAACTCAAGTTATTTTCACTTTTTGATGATTTTTTCACTTCTTTATGCCAAAAGGGAGGAACATTAGATGAAATAGGGTTGATTATTTAAAATTTAAAAGGGAAACATTATTTTTGTTATTTCTATAGGTATAAATAAATTTTACATAATTCTTTCTTTTCAAGTTATATAACTTTATAAAAGGGAAGCAGCTGAATTATTGCAATAAAGACAACACTGACCAGGAAGAATCAGCATATAGTTGTATTTTACAATTTTGTTTTTTCATTTGTTTGGTTTGTAGTTAATTTAACCATCCAAGTAGGAATCACTGTTGTTAGTGGATTAAGGTCATAAGCACTGAATATGAATTGAAGAGATGCAAGTAGAACAACAGCTGAAAGTAAAGCACTGTGATTGTAACATTGCAATGTCAAACATAAAATGGAGACATTAAGCATGAAAGAAATTAATGAGTGGAAACTGAAATTCTGTTAAACCAAATCTAGACAGTAATTCTTTCTTTGCCAACAAGATTTGAAAGTTTGTTTTTATTTTTTCTAGCTGCCAAGATTTATACTCATTACTAGATTTGACAGATAATGAAACTTAAAAATGAATATCAATTGCTAGAAAAATGATAGCCTGAAATTTTGAACCAAACCAATCACTGCAATTGTTGTTTTTTTTCAGTGATTCAAGCAAAAATATTGCAGGTATTATATATATATATATATATATATTATATATATATATATATAAAGAATGTATAAACAAAAATATCTTTATATATATATATATAATAAAATAAAAACAAACATTGACATATTTCTCTTACAAAATATTTGCATACAAGAACATTTAATATTTTGCATTGTTCACATTTAGATAATGATTCTGTTTTTCTAAGTTTAGCATTTGCTTGGTAACTGAAGATTTATATCATCTGTCTTGTAACTGTCTTAAAGCTATCAATGATGTTGGAATTGCTTTTACTACAAAAAAAAAAAATGGACTGAAGGAATATTTTCTGCAAACATAAGAATACTGGAATCACAAATTCTTACAAAAAATGATGATAGATATAAAAAAAATTATTCTTTAGCAGTAACATGAATTTTTACCAACAGTACAAATGTGTATCAAATACAGTAAAATTTTATGAATATTAAATAAAACATGGATGGCAAAAAATACTATATATTTTCATAGAGTCTAAAACGTGTGTGTTATGTAATTATACACTAATATAATTATGCATTTAAAAATAAAATTGCTTTTAAGTAACTAGTATTGGTAAAATTGTAAATATATAATTCTCTAAACAATATATCATTAATATATATCTTTATAATATTTGTTTTTATTACAAATATTTACAGCAACTTATTTGGAGATATTAAATTTTCTTATGCAACTGCTATTGCAAGAGTTTTTCATCATACAGGATATTATATAGTTATTGATTTTTTTTTATTTCATATATAAAGATTGCCATGGGTCATGAGAAAGATAAAACCTCAAAAGAGAAAAAAAGTTATAGAGTTATTGGAACACAGCATTGGAAATTACAAAAAAAGTTGAAAAGATATAGAATAATCAAAAAAGAAATTGAAATGCAAAGATAAGGTAAAGAAAAACTGATTTTAAGAATGTCATGAAAAGATATTTGAGAAAAATTAAAAGAGAAATAAGCAAGGAGAGTGGATTGATTGCAAAAAAAATATTTGACCTCCCCCCACCCAAAAAAAACAACCTGGTGTTGTGAATGTAAATAGAGAGAAAAAAATGCAGAATATTAAGAACATAAAAATAGCAAAGAAAACAAACTACTATCTTTAAGTAAACATCATAAAGAGAAATTTCTAGTTTGGGCATGAAAAATGATGTTTCAACAGTACTTTTTAGTGATATATATAGAGCTACATTGGATGGACCTGATGGTTGGACTAAAAATTGGCTCCTTTTTGTTTTGAGTTAGTATTATAGGCATTATAAGAATAAATTCCTTCAAAACTGGTGATGATTTCAAGATAAATGCAAAGAATTATTGTAAATTCTTAGAAAAGACTTTTTTTTTTTTTTAGAGTAGTACAGGTCACAACTAAGAAACTTTAAGCTAAAGAATATATTCATGCAAGATAATGCTTCTTCATATTCTGCAAAACTAAATATTTCCTACCTTGCTAAAAAACAGTCTCAAAAACAACAAATTAAAAGAGAGTCCACCAGCCATCCTGGATAATAATCCAATACAAATCTTATGATTTATCATTAAAAGTGATGTATATAAGAATATAAAACAATATTCAAGCAAAGATGATCTTTGGAAAACAATAAAAACTGTTTGAATAATGTTAGAAAAGTTAACAGTAGAAAAGTTTTCAGTAGAAAAGTTAATAAAATCAATGAATGAAAGACTGATGAAGTTAATATCAAGGAGCCAATGTGATGATATGAAATGATAAAATAATTTATTCGTGTTTGTGGGAGATAATGTTAATCAAATGTGTTCATGGCCTATATCTTTTGAATTTATTAATAAATAAAAGTTTATGTTGCAATTGGTTTGCTTGCATCATACACTGGCGAAAATAAGTTTAAGACTGATGGTTAAAGTTTTATCCATTTCTGAATTTGTTTCTAATAAAACAATATAAATTTGTTTTATTGTGTACACTTTATGCCAAATTTATTTCTCTTTTGAATTATGTAAAAATTGTATATTTTTCTACAACTTGAAAATTTTTTTACATCATTCAAAAGAGAAATAAATTCTGCAGGAAGCATACACAATAAAACTAATTTATATTGTTTTATTAGAAACATATTCTGAAATGAATAAAATTTTAACCATTGGTCTTAAACTTATTTTCGCCACTATAAAAACTGATATTCTCCAAAGATGTTATTATCAATATTTTTTAATAATAATAGATAATATTAGCTGAAGCTTGGTAATATATTGCAATTATATATATATGTATATCATAAAAATATGACTAATATTGTTTGCTTAATACCAATCAAATTAACTCACATTTTACCACTAAAACTGTTGAAATTTTGAAAACAACTTTTCATGTTTTACCTGTTACATTAAAAATTGAGATTCTTACTATTCTAAATACTTAAAATATAATTCTTTTGATCTTTAAAACAAAGAGAATAATTTAATATAAAAAAAACAACAAATTTTTCAGAAAATTGAGTGAATAGAGAATAATTTGATTATGCAAACAAAGTAAAAATTAATAAAATGGATGCAGGGAAAAAGTAAAGTTAAAGGAAAACTGAATGAGATGATATAGTCAGAGAACATAAAGAAAATAATGTAATCTCTATAGTAAAAGAAGCATGGTGTGCATTCTTATCAATCAATAATGGCTAATAATTATCGTTCAGCTTTAATAAGCTTAATTTTTATTATGATCGTATTCATAGCAGTAATGGTGAGAGTGGTTAAAAAAGTGCTTTTAAAGCAGGCGCATGAATGTGATTCATTCAAGCCCCACTTAATAATGGCATATCAACTGGCTGATATGCTAATAGCAAAGCCACTCATTAAATGGAAAAATTTTCAAGTCAAATGATACTTCTAAACCATAAAATTCTCATTTAAATTGAAAAATGAATTCATAATTTGAATCAATAAACAGATTGAAAAATAATAAACTAAGACAACAGAGTGAAAAGTGAGAGAATATAAATAATAGCAAAAGAAAAACTGATTTTTTTAGTTTTCTATGTAATTATTAAAACCACAAAAAATTTCTTTGTATAAAAGAAACAGCTTTAGAGTGAAGTTATATAAAAATGAAAGGAAACTATAATTATCTTCATAGATCCATTAAGTGTTGTTGACACATTTTATAAATGAGTAAAAGATAGCAAGGAAAAATCAGACAATTTCAGGTTTCTTCCTACCTCATCAAAATTTTTATTAAAACTTATGAGTACTCCATAACGATTGTATAAAAGCAGAAGAAATGTTAGAAGTTACACTTAATATTTCATTTTTTATGTAAAGCATGTTAGTAAAAACTATAAAACTGGAACTTAAAAAAGGATTTTGATATGCAGATTGTTTTTATACAAATGATTTTTAAATGCCAAGATTAACATGATTTAAATCTGCAACTAGTAAATACAATATACCATATTAAAAGCATATAATATATCTATAGTTGGTAATCACAAAATATTAATCTTACTAATTGAGACATATCATTAAAAAGAGACAATAACAAAACCATTTGCATAAAATTTAAATAGAAATAGCTTAATTAAACATCATGACATTAAAGGTGAAAGTTGCCAGTAATCTGGAAAACAAAATGAGTTTCAAGAATTCTACATTAATTCTTATTAAATAAATACTTTTCAATTATTTGAAGTTTTTGCTTCTTCACTGAATAATTTATAGAGAGATAAAAACTTTAATTTAATGATGCACCATATTTTATTTCTGTAATAATATTTGCAATCTTTAAAAAATGTCTTGTCCTTAATAAAATCTCATTTACAAATATCTAATTACCTAGTATTCATTTATCTATCTATCTATACATTAATCATCTACCAAAATAAACCCCTTTTGTAATATATGAGATATTAATGAATTTTTATAAAATAATGGTGTTCTTATTCATGTAATGTAGATCTGATAAATAAAAAATAACAGCTGAAGGTTAATAACAAAGGTTAATAAAAGCATGTGATATTCAAGATAACCAATGATAATAGCTACCATAGTTACAAAATATGAAGGTAATATTTGAATAGGACATTCTTAGTGGGTATTATGGCCAAAAGAAACATGCAAGTTAAAAATACAATGATATTTTGCATACAAATTGTACTTGCTTTCAGTTCAATCACAAGATTAGGGGCTGCTGAAAAGGTCTCAGCCTACTTCTCAAAATTTGACATTTTAAACACTCCCTGTCTTTTTTATTGAACAGAAAGCAATTACAATTTTTACACAAAATATTGTATTTTTAACTTTAAATTTTATGTTCTAAAGCATTCTATAATATTTATGATGAAGCTAAATAAAAATATTTAAAAATTATTAATTACTTCATTGTTCATTTTAAATTCATCAACTCATTTTCATTTCTTTTAATAGAAAAATGTGGCATTCTGTGTGTGTGTGTATTATATATATATATATATACACACACACACACACACATTAATAAATACATATTATTCCTCTCTGACAGCATGACTCAGAGTTTCATATATACATATGCACGCACACACACATACTTCAGAATTAAATGTTTATACATATTTAATATTAAATATATTAGTTATTACAAATTGCTGTATTGAGTTTTTCTAATTACTAAGTTGTGGCATTTTATTTCAGTTATACAAAACTAAATCAAAATATGATGATGGATTATTAAATTCTATAATGAACATTAATTGATAAATGACCAAATCAGTTAAGTTCCATTGATTTAGTGACAACATATAACAGCTGAGTAGATATACTAAAATAACAGATAAAAGAAAATGAAGTCAACTACATAAGGCAAATTAGAATTTATATCATTACCATTCAAATTTTATGAAAAAAAAGAAAAAAATAAAGAAACCCAAATTACTACCATAGTTGTATTTATGTTTACAACATTAAAAAGAATTAATCATTACAAAATACGACATCAAAATGGGATTGAAATATATTGTAAATCATGTAATATTAACTTTCAGAAATGCATTGATATACTTATGTTTTTATGCTATGCAAAATTTTCATGATTTATGAAAACAAAGACATGGTAGTAAATAGATATGAAATCTTATATTAAAAAATATGACTACATATAATAAAAAAGTGAAAAAGCTAGAAAAGAATGCAAAACTTTCATATTCAGCACAGGTGCATGATGGGAAAATGATAGCACTATTCAAGCAGATGGTGTTTTACATTTGTCTCACACTAACTTATTAAACAGTATGAGTAAAAATCAAGAAATTTTTATCATCATCACTTGTTAATATTAGTGGTATAATATTTTTTGTCATTAATGAAGAATCAGTTTTATTTAGTTTTAGAGCTGTGACTAATCTAATTATATCAATCTTAGATATAATCAAATGTTCACTTAAATGTGGATATGCAAATTGGAAGTCAATATGACCATGTTACATTCCCAAAAGGTATTAGTTGAGTGAAGTAGATTTACTTTCTCCACTGTCAGATTGTGTGATTTGGAAGGAGGAAATATTTAACCAAAGTGCAGTGAAAGAAACAAAACAAAAAGATTTATTTAGAGAATACATTTCCAAGAAGTAGAGTATGTTATCATGTATAGTTGTCAAGTAATTACAAATGTAACAGAGATTCTCCTTCAAATTCCTCATCTGACCATCAAAATAATAATTAAATCCTAAAAATCACCGATTTGTCTTTGAACATTGGCATATGATAACATTAGAGACAGAATTACACATTTGTAACATTATAATTTATGCCACATAGAGATGACTTATTATTATATTATTATAAGAAGAGAATATAAATATAAAGATATACAAATGCTTTCCAAAAAGGTAAGTTTTATATTTCTAAAATTTGGGATATTCACGAATATTAAAATTCTTAAATTGAAACAAAATAAATAAAAGAGGCGAAACACAGAACTGTAATTTCAGTTTTAATTTCCAGTCAGACTAATATCCTCATTTTTGTTAAAGACTGGAGAACACAATGGCTGAAACATTTTGTTAAGATCAATGAAGATGGGAACATTAGTCTGGCTGTAGGTAATGTAAATAATCAGATTTGTGAATAACATAAGTGTAGAAGAAAGAGTGATTTCAAATCAGAATAAAAGGAATGTTAATGTTTTAATATCTGTCGTACTTACTGGAATCAAAACTATAATAATGAAACTATGAAGTTCATCATCTAATATTTGACACTGAATGCATGAAGTTGATACAGAAGGAAAAATAGCCTTGAAATTAATATTTTTCCTACTCATTTCATGGTAACTATTTTCTTCTTTTCAATGGTCAATTTTACACTTGTAAAATCTGTTAAACTCAAGTGGAACAAAAGTGACCTTATTAAATGTTCCATGATTAATCAGTATTTGAATTTGTTTAGAAAGGAATATATAATTTATATTAAGTGATATTATGATAATACAAATTAAATGCTGATATGTCTAATTCATTTGCTTTTGCATTATCAAGTACTGAATATTAATAAGAATGTTGTTCAAAATCATTTTTCATTAAGACAATAAATTATTTACTATGATACTGGGTGACTCATTTTTAATGGCAATTGTTGTGAAATACAATCCATTTCTTATGTTATAGTCTTCCTGGATGTCATCAGAAATCAATAAACTTTCATCAAATATTTTAGAGCAGTGGTTTGCTACTACTTCAAATGAGACTGAAAACAAAATATTCTTTCTCCAGGTGTCTAATTTTATCCAAATATGTGATTTTTATTAAGATGTGATAGGAATATAAATCTGATCACGATCATCACAACGCTTTTAAACCAAAGATAAAAAACAGACCCTTCATTCAATATAAAATGAGAATTGTCAGCTGAAGCTTAAAACAAACAGCTAAAAGAAATTACTGTTGTTTGAAAAACATGAGCATTAGAATATATAACTTAGTTCAATAATTTTTTAATATATTGCAAATGTATAAAAATGGCTGCAACAGGCTGATGAATTTGGGGAGAAAATCTTCACATTTAAAGCAATAACTCGACTGAAATCATAAAAATTTAAATTAATTGAATGAGAAAAAAAAAATTCATGTTTACTTGAGTGGAAATTGTGAAAAAAATAAGATCAGACATGAGTAGTTTTTGAAAAACAGGAGAAAAATTGCTGTACAGTCAATTGTTTGAACTGATGTCCACAGCTGTGTGTGTGTGTTTGTATTCATGTTAGATTAAAGATTAATATATAATAGTCCATTGCCTAGTTTGAAATGCATATACAAAAACTTCTAAAATGACATCATTAATTAAAAAGAGGATGTGTATTTTATTAAAATAGTGCATATTGTAAATATACATTAAGTCCATGATTTTACTGTCTAAGCTACTCACAATACACCAAACAATTTCATTAGTTGTTTATTCTACTTTCCAAAATACCAATTTTGTTGTAGCACAATAAGAATAACATAATTCAGATTTAAAAAGGTTAAATAAATGCACATAAAATATACATTTCATTTGAAGTTTTCAAGTAAAATCTCATATTGCTACCTGGATTAGTTTTATTATCCAACATCACTAAATTTGAAAATAGATTATAAAAGGTTAAAATAAAGATGGCATGTATAAAATTTAAGTTATCAGGTCAAATTAAAGCCCTATGTTTTCTAATTATATGTAAAACATTAGCAAAATTTGTACAGCTGTAGATTTATTTTCCTTTTATCATATTTTGTAGCAAGTCTAACTTTTTTAAAGCATCCATTTTGCTTCTCTTAGACATTCGTTTCCACATAGTGCAAAGGACAGTCTTTTTGTTACCTTATATAAAGCTATAGAAAAGTTATTAGAAATCAGAAAACATCTGGAAAACTGTTTATGAACATTTTTTAAGTGAAATATAATCACTTTTCTGGAATAATAATTCTAAGCCGTAGGTAATTTTTACAACTATAAGTATATCAATAATTTGAAAACTGGAAACAATCATGAGTAACAAAAATGCCAATTAATTCTGAACAGAGAATAAGATGGAAATCATTTAGTGCTTATTTTGATGAAACCCAATAATGAAGCTTTTCAATTCTGACTGATTGGACAAAACCCAAATTGATGTCCACTTCAAGAGAAGTACATTTACAGTGTGCCTACCCCCACTCTGTTATCTTCATTGTTCACAGGACTCTTATATCATCAATAAAAGCATGCACATTTTTAATAGCCTTTTTTAGTAACACATGAGCTACAAGTTCAGTAAATGTCAGATAAATAATTGTTAAGTTGTTATGTAAAAAAGGAAATCTGTACAATTTTTAAAGTTACAAAAATAATTTATGTAACTTAAAGATTAATAGATTTTGTTTCTATATTTATTAGAAGTGTTATAATTTAAAAAAGAAATTAAACAGTATATACCTCTCAAGAACCTGAATCTTTTTTTCTTCAATATTATAATCAAGTTTAGGAATTAGGTTTTAAATTTTTTTCAGTACATTTTTCTTGTTTCTATGTCATTTTAATTCATAGATAAACATCAAAATGAAATGTCTAGTCCTTTTTTTTTGTTAACACATTGACTTCTCTTGGTCAATTATGAAATTTGACTTCAAATGCCATAAACAGCCAACATTGTTTTCATGCTAAAATTATCACTGTGAATAAACTCTTTATTGGCACCCACAAATGAAAATTCTAAAAAAGTAGAGTAAAAATGTGAATTACTCAAATGATAATATCAAGAAAGTTTTAGTAAAATTTTACATCATTAACACATTGACTGCCCTTGGTCAATTATGAAATCTGACTTCAAATGCCAACTTTATAATAACCAACTTAGGCAATAAAAATTTTTTTATGAGTTGATTTATAACTTCAACTGAAGTCTTAACATTGTTTCCACACTAAAAGTATCACTGTGAATAAACTCATTGCTGGCACCTGCAGATGAAAACATATCAGAAAATGTCAACCATGAGAGAACTCACAGTTGGCATCATAATAAAACTACCAACCATGAGTTATCTCATAGATAGCAGACAATGTGTTAATTAATGTCAGCATTAACAAGGAGAATAAACCAGAAGATTTAGTTTGTAGAAATAATCAAAGTGAAGTAACATTTTTGAAATTTGCTTAGGAGATTCTGAATTATCTTACAAAAGAGAATGTATCTAAAGAACTGGTATAAACTAATTAGGAAAATGATTTTAAGGAAACACTGGAAATGGATATAGAATGATAACTTTTCTCTCACTCTCTCTCTCTCTCTCTATATATATATATATATATATCCCTAATATATAAATGCGTGCACACACACATATATATATATGAATGTATGTATGTATGTATGTAGTATAAAACTATCCAATACTTTACAAAGACCAACTCATAATTTTGAAATGTTTCAATCATTCAAGAATGAGTGCATTACAGAAAATCTATAACTATAATTACTGCTCTAGTCTAATATTGAGCACTTTATTAGCAGAAATTCTGTTAAATTATATCATTTTACATATATTAACTGCTAGCATTATTATTTTATATATATATATATATATATATATATATATATATATATATATATAGGCTGATTATTTGGAATCGAGAATTGGAAATATTGGAACTTTTTGGGGTATTGGAATCAGCATCGGAGAATTTTTAACCTAATTTCCGATTCCAAAAACGATTCTTTGGAATTTTTTTTTGTTTAAAACATAAATTTTCCATTCCTGGTACTAGTGCTAAGAAATCTAAATATTTATTGATTTTAAACTATCAGTAAAACTAAAATTTAAAGATAATAATAACACCTAAGTTAAGTGTAAGTTTTCTACACAGTTCTCAAACTTTCCATAAAGTTTACTAGTTTTAGGTCTGCTTCAGTTCAAAATAATTTTTTGTTTTTAATTTCTTTTTAAACATTGTTAATTCTCCCAGTTAATATTATAAATTATCTTGGAGGATAGCATCAATCATACTGATGGAAGGCAAAAAAGGGGTCGCTTAGATGATTAATGGAAAGAAGTTTAGTTTGGCGGCGTTAAAATTAACAAGCCATCTTTTGCACCAGTTAACTATGGACTAGAGGTGGTTTTGGACATTAGCTGCCTTGTCAATCTGACAAGGTCAAAATGGCAGCCAATGTCTTTACTATTGAGGTAGGAGTAAATTGTTGTATCGTCAGCAAAGATACCAAGTTGAGAGCTGATGTCATCAGAGCGATCATTAATGAAAATCAAAAAAACAAAACCAAGGATGGAACCCTGGGGGACACCTGTGTTAGTACAAAAAGATCTAGGCAAGTGGCCATTCAGGATAACTCTCATTTCATGATTTGATAGGAAAGACTGGATCAATTCAAAAAAAGTGTCTGGAGACACTGTAACTTTTCAGCTTGTGGAGAAGATCTGAATACTAAACATTGACAAAGGCTTTTGAGATGTCCAATGCAACAGCCCAGGCTTCACTGTTTTTATCTAGAGCATGATAAACACTTTCTGTAAATATAGTCAGTAGATCAGCAGTTGACCTGGAGAGATGAAAGCCATATTGCTTGTCCGAGAAAAGGCACTGTAATGAGAGTTGACAAACCAATTCAGCATTGATTAGGGCCTCTAGGAGTTTTCCAAAAAGAGGTAGAAGACTAAAAAGCTGATATTTGGAAGGGTTAGATGGCTCACCAGAGTTCTTAAAAACTGGAACAACAAAGCAGGAGGCAGCAAGGCATTTATTATACAGTTTAGAGAGAACAGGAGCCAGTTTGGGAGCACACTTCTTAATGACTATTATAGGGATACAATAGGGTCTCTGTGCTTTTTGGGGATTTAGGTTAGAGATGATAGCATAAACCATAGAAGGGGTTATATGCATATCACTCAACAGACTTAGTTCTAGGAGGTAATTTAGTCAGGGATATGCTAGATGAGTCAATAATAGTAGAGTTTGAGGAGAATTTATGAGTAAAGCATTCAGTCTTAGCAGAGGATAACACCTCATATTGATTGATGAAAGGAGGAATAGAGACCTTACACTTATTTAATGCCCTATTACAGAGACACGAGAGCCAAAGTTGTTCTCTCAGCAAATAGGGACTTGCTTACAGCATAAGTGCATAAATGTATACTCAGAGAAAAAAAACAAAAAACGAGTAGAAATTGTTGGAAACACTGCACTCTGAAGACAGTGCTCAAACAATGTGGAGATGAATTTGCTCAAATGTGATATTTAAAGATTGTTGAATTGTGTTCGTGCTTACATATAATTATTTATTTATGGGGAATGGTGTAAATATTTATACATAGATATATTTAACGCCTCATTAATATTTTCAGAAAGGAATTTTAATTATATAAAACTATGTGTTAATTGTTGCTGGGTTAATTTATAAACTACTAAAGACAGTTGATGTAAACTGAAGTTATAGGGAAGATTTAATGTTTATTACAATTTAGTTAGACTATTGTTATATTGTGGTATTTTGGTAAAGATTACCATAAAACTTTATACAAAAATGGTAATTTTTCATTTTAAAATTGAATTGAAAAAGAACTATTAGGGTAATAAAGGATTTATGAGAACTTTATAAAAATAAGAAAGTTGGGACAAAAATAATAAGAAAGCAATACGGTGTTAAAATCTAGGGAAGTGCTGAGAAGTTCTTGGCCTTACTTCTCAAGTTCTGAGTATTATTTTGTCAGTGCAGGTAGAAAGAGTGTTCTTTTATATTATGAAGTGCCAATTTGCAGGATACTTGCATATTTTTTCAATTTGTTCAAGATCATAGAATATCATCAACAAAGTGTGGAATGTTTAAGTTTTGAATTCCAGACAATCATGATTTTTCTTGTTTCTGCAAAAGTAAACTCCAAAGGAAATCTAAGAGTGTATAGAACAAAAATTGCATGACAAGTTCTCATTATATTCAACTGTGAAAAAGTGATGTCCCACCTTCAAGCATGGAGATTTTGAAACACAAAATTTCAGTATGATTTAAGAGGACATGATCCATATTTTCAAGAATTGACTCCACTGAATGGTGTCAATTCTTGAAAATGTTGATCACGACTTAATATTTGCTAACCAATGAATTTTGGCCAAAAGAATTGCTAAGACAATAGACATATTCAGGGAATGTGTTGAGGTTATAATTTACAATGCAGAAACTGTCAGCTAAGTGTGTGCCAAAATGTTTGACTGCTAACTAGAAAACAATATCATGTGGACATTTCCAAGTTGATTTTGCACTATTTTCAGTGATCATGTAATCATTTTTGGAATGACTTGACACTGTTAATAATGAAACATAGTTACACCACTCACTATGATCTACAGACAGTCTGTGCAGTATTAGCACTCAGGTTCTCCACTGCTGGAGAAATTCAAGACCAAAAAAACAGCAGGAAAGGTCATGGCCATATGTTTTGGGGACAAGGAAGGTATTTTTGATAACTATCTTCAGAAGAGCCAAATAATGCAAGATTCTACTTTAACTTGCTGTGTCGATTAAAGGAAGCACTGAAAGAAAAAAAGATGAGGCAAGCTACAGAAAGGTATTTTTCTCTTTGCAGGAAAATGCACCTGCTAAAATAGCTGGCAAGATGATGGATGCTTTCAATAACATGTGGTTTGAGTGCATAGACCATCCACCTTTCTCACAAAATCTTTCTCTATTTCCTGTTTCCACACATTAAAGGGAGAAAATATTTGAATGATTCAGAAATGATAGCAGCAGCAAAGCAATATTTCAATGACCAAATATCAGGGCTTTTTTTGGAGGGGGGGAGTTAAAGAAACTAGAGAAATAATGTGCCATGATGTACTTCAGCATGGATATGTGGAATTTAATGTAAGTTTCATGACTCTAGGTCATTTTTTCCAGCACCCTCTTGCAAAATTCTGAGGAGAGATGTACTACCTGAAAATATTAATCAATTTCCATATAACAATTATTATCTTTTAAAATATCAAAAATAAAATTTAGAATTGATAAAACAATTGAACCTAATGACTGACTGCAAACTGGTATTTGTTCACTTCTTGATAAACATTAAAAAATAGTGAGCTAGACTACAACAAATCTGATTTTTATATTTCCTTTTGAGGATAAAACCAAAACCAATTTTTGTGTTTTGTAATTTCTTACCAAGCCAACTGATATTTTTATAAAAAATTAATTTTTCTAAGATTTTGTAAAAAGCACAATTAAAAAGACTTGTCCAATAAGATGGTACTTTAAATTTATAATAAAATTGGACAAGTCATTTTAACTTTTATGTGTGATAAAAACACAAACTTCTCAAATAGAAAGAGAAACTATTTTAAAAAGCAAATATTCTTATTAAATATGAATTCCTATGAGGTAAACTAACTTATCTAACTGCTCAATTATAAATAATGCATATTACTACATTCCTTGAATAAATTTAGCAAACTTGGATTCACTGCTCAGTTGAAAAATATAGGAATCTTCACATATCTTAAAGAATCTGATAATCTTGTTTTAATACTCAAATATTTCTCAATGTGCAGGTAGTTTAATAGCAGATTGGAACAAGAAATTGGCTAGCTAATTTCATCTGATCAAGTTCCTTATCTTCATTTTCATGCAAATTCCCATAGGAAAATTATGGACCCATTTCTGTTCACCACCAGCTATGAGTTAAATAACAGAACAGACTAGGCTCTCTAGCCATGGCTGGCAACCAATCTAGGAGAAAGAAAACTCTTATATATATATATATATATATATATATTAGATAGATAGATAGATAGATAATTAAATAAATTAAAGACATTATGTCTGCTTAATTTTAACATAATCTGTTCATACTCATGAATAACCTTCCGTGTATTGCAATTAAATGATGTGAGAAATGTGCTATAACTGTGAAAATTGCTTTTATTTCCCAAGTACTTTCGATATTCTTCTGAGATCATCATCAGGGGTGCAAGTAGTAATACAAAACTCTGTATTGCTATCCATTACTGTATTTTTTTCTTTTTGCTTTTAAATGCAATGATTGACAGTCATTCTTAGTGTTCATTAGAACGTGAAAAAAAAAAAATCCACTATGGAATTTTTTCTTCTATGTTGTAATGTCATGGTCATGCATGCATTAAAGAATGAAAAACTGTTGCTTTTATAGGCATTTCAGAACATTACTACAGTATTCACAGCTGATTCTATTCAGTGTCGGCTTTAATTTTTTAGTGTAGATTGGTTTGAGGATAGTAATGGTTAGCAACACACACTACTTGCACCCCTGAAGATGATCTCAGAAGAAGATCAAAAGTACTTGGGAAATAAAAGCAATTTTCAGTTATAGCACATTTCTCACATCATTTAATTGTAATACACAGAAGGTTATTCATGAGTATGAATGGATTATGTTAAAAATAAGCAGATATAATGTCTGTAATTTATTCAATCAGACATACCTAAAAGAGAATTTGCTGCCTAAATACACAAATATATATGGTATGCTATATTTATGGGCAAAAGTGCTTAATATCAGGGATAGAGTATATATAAATATGAAAGTGTAGACATGGCCTGAAGATTGTGTCTGTTCACACACACATATCTGTATATTTGTGTGTGTGTGTGTGTGTGTGTGTGTAGCCTTGGCAAAGCACATACTATACAGACATGGAAAAGATAATGAAGTTCACAATTGGTGTGTGGTTGATGAGGTAGGTACTACTCTATAAGACCTGTACCTTACTGATAGCAAAGAATATAAAGTTATCTCACAGATGGCAAAACATAATTATAACACTTAGTTATTGTAGATTTTACAAATATATAAGAGAATGGATTATATGTAATGAGAAGAGTAACAAACAAATCCAAAGTCTTGCTGATTGCTCTTAAAACAGAACATGAATCTAACATAGATGGGAGAAGATAATTTCTTTGCCAAAACAATACTTCAACAAATTTATAATTTGTAAAAAAATTCTTCTTTCATCTTTAAACTCCTTGCAGCAAAAAATGTGTTTGTTATATATAATATCAGTAAAATTTGTAGTATCATAGTGGAATAAATATATGTAATGTTTAAGTTTGGTTTGAAACCATATTTTATGATAAAGAAAAAATAAATCTTTATAAAAATGAGTCCTTTTTAGGGAAAGAAAGCAAATACATGGTACTTACCAAATTCTGCACTTTCAGCACTATCAGTACTAAGTCGGCGGTCTTCCCCTTCCTCCCGTAGGTAATACCGTCCAGCTTCTAAACTCTGCTCTACTACTGGGCGTTTCAAATCCAACTGATCTCTTAACCTCTGCAAAAAATAAAGTCAAAATATATCAGAAAATCAAATTAAATATTAAGATTAAAAAAATGTAAAATATATTTGCAAGGAAATCATGTTTTCGATATTTAAATTATGAAATTTTTTATTGGTAAAGAATTTTTGCAGAAATTATTTTAATTTTTACATTCTTTTAAATGTAGAGTTTATATTTACAATGTACTTGCAAGTATTGCTTAGAGGTAAATAAATGGGTTGATATAATTTAGACTTAATTTTCAATGCTACAGCAGTAATGCTTCTTAAATTATTCACTGATGAGAAAGATTTGCATAGTAATAAGAATGTTTAAATAAACACAGTATGGGAAAATATTCCATTAAAAATGTTTTAAATTGTAACAAAGGATGACAGTTTATGAAACTGGAAGCTGCAAAATCTACAGTTAATTTATGAAAACGGGAAAAGTAAAATCATAATTACCTAAGAATTTAAAAACAGAGAATATGGAACTATTTAGCTAAGAATAATATCTGATTCTAAGGAATAGCAAAATATTAATGAGCACAAAAAATATTATGCAGTCTTCAAAATAGTGATTCAAAATCACAACTGCTACCAAGAGAAGAAATCTAAATACATCTCATGATGAACAGTCAAATCATTTGGCTTGTATAATAGAAATATCTTGACCATTAAAGGACTTAAGAAAGATTTAAAAGGAGATAAGCCTTGTTAAGATACGAAACAGATTTGAAAGGGCAACTGCTGAAAGGCTACTGTTGGAAAGATTAGTAGGAACACTCTACATTGCCAATAAGGATAAGAAAAATATGCTTTCATTATTTTTTTTTTTTTATTTGTTTCACCCCAAGCAAAGTGTCAATGCCACTAGAACGCAGAGGGTTACAAGGATTGAAAATGGGGAGGATTGAGGAAAGAACAAAAAAGGAACTGGGTTTATGATGACAGAAGATGGTGACTGACATTGCACTTAAATTTTTGAAGATTGTAGTTATCAGGAAAGCAAAAAATCAAAAGGGATTTCTACAGGTGGGAAGTGTGAGGAAAAAACTGTTAGAAGAGAAGTGGCATTTGCATCTAAGCTAGTTCAACAGTAAAATGGTGAGACCGAGTTGCCAATCTAGTAGCATGCTTAAATTCATGTAGTCAGGGCATCAGGAAAAGAAGCTCATCTGTACAGTTGCCATGATAATATTTGTAGAACTGACTGGGAAGCCACATCACGCTAGTGAGAAAGTGACTAGAGATGAGATGCCTGGTCAGGATCATTGCAGACCCTTCTTTGGATTTTGTCAAGAATTTCAAGATGCACAGTAGGAGCACCAGACCATATATGGCAACAGTATTCGATAATAATTTATATATTTGCATGCTATTAAATTAGTATCTAGAAGGAACAGAAAGTGAACCAGTTATTGAGAGCTTCTTTACAAGTACAATATAACATACTTGGTTTTCTTCATTTTGCTGTTGGACTGTTTGCAGATCACCTCCAACTGGTTGCTGCAAGGCAATGGTACGCTGACGATGGTTAATCCATTCAATAAGTTCTTGCAGCTGCAGTAATAAGTGCGTCCACTGTTCTGCATTACTTTCCAGCCGTCCTCTGAAATTGCAATGAGAAGTGGACATTGAGAAAAATCAACAACAGCAATTTAAGAAAATATTACTTTTCAAACTGAAATTGTCAAATTAAAACAATAACTAAAAATAACTGATTTTTGACATTTTAGATATCCCATGTTTTAATATAATAATGCAATAATTTTAAGTTAAAAAGTTTCAATGGTCTGAAATAAATTTTTATAAAAAATGAAAAAGCAATAATTAATACTTTTTTATTTCTAGAGAAAATCTAAAATAGTATTATAATTCATTCACACAAAGGAAACAATGTGGTATTTATTTAAACATTTCATTTATTATCAGTGAGAAGAGAAAGTAATTATAAGATAAATATTCATGAATTTTATATAAGCATATAATCTATGTACTGGGCAGCTAAGAATATGTATATGAATTTCAATTTTAGAAAGCAATGAGAATCACTTAAATGTAAGCAAAACCTCAAAATTTTCTTCTGGTAAGAAAAAAAAAAAAGAAGAAAAAATCAGCTAATTTAATACAATCGAATGATGCAAGCAGTGCAAAGTATATGTTTCTGCTAGCCTTATGCCAGATATGCTTTTCATGGGTGGCAAATGTCTTCAACTGAGGTCAGCCATTTGCCTCAGAGAGGGAAACAGCAATAAAAAAATAAATAAATATGACTCAGAGATTTTATTGATATCAATTCACCTTATGGGCCACAGCAAAGTAAGTATTTTGTTTAAAGAATGAGTTAATATATACACTCCACTCTACCTTAAAACTTCATTGTGTATATCTGAAGGCTTACTCTGCAGCCAATCATTCAACAAGTCTTACTTCAATGGGAATGGGTCAATAACAGCAGGTCAAAGATGATACTGAAAGCTGCAGTCCCAATCCAACATGTAAGTAATTCAGGTCTAAAATCTGAAAACTACGACATTATTCAGTCACGAGCTGAATGACCAAAAGGCCTTATCTAATACTACATAGAGAAGGGCCTAGAAAAGGTGACCTGTACCATAACTAACAGGTATCTTCAAAGTAACTGAACAAAACCAAAAGACAAATGTCTACAAGAACATGAGAAGGATGCTGTGATAGGTTATGATATGAGACCACAGGATTCTTTTGTTGTAATTGCATTTTAAAGCTGAATATTAACAATCAGTAAGATCCATTCCTCAACTGAAGGTAATTTGAACAAACATGGTCAGGCCACACTCTCTACTTGTCAAGCAAATAAAAAAAGAGGTGCATCTCTGGTGTAGGTTTCCTGTTGAGAAGTGTCATTATCATTATGTTGAAATTAACCAACCTGATTGTATCACCTCCATGTGCCTTCTAAGCTATTCAGTGCTTATGTCCTACTTCTCTAGGAAGACAGAGGAGAAATACAAATTCTACAATGAACTATGCAACTCCCTACCAAATATCTCAGCAACTGATAGTTATTATCCTTGGTAACTTTAATGCTTGGAAAGTATTCTGGGTAGGGACAGTGTAGAAAAATGCAAGGAAAATAAATATCTCTTTTACACAGAATAGGAATGCTGCATATCAAACACCTTATATCAGCAGTACTGCACCTCACAGATAAAATTCTAGTGCACTCAAGGCATGTAAAAAAAAAAAATTCAATCATATTGCCTATTGCAATTTCACATGGGCCATCAGTTTGCTGTAAGCTTAGATTTTAACTTTAATTTAAAACTAAAGAAGGGACCCTACCTAAATCATTTACAGTTGGATACCTTGAAAACAAAGAAAATAGAACAAAACTTTAAAAGAAAATTACAATTCCAGCTCGAAAATGGCAGTTATCTGAAAGACCCTTCTGGAAACATAAAATTTGCTATTCTAGAAACTTTTAAAATAATTTTCACCAGGAGAAATCAAAACTAATTTGATGAAAACTACCAAAAGATTTGGGAACTTCTAACAAATGAGAAATCGGTACATTAGGAATATTTTGCTCACATATGAATTGCCTTTTGCCAAATAAGCAAAGCTCTTCAATGCAATCTGCATTATACAAATAGTTAACCAACTTTACTGAAATAATGTAACTTCATGCTAATGTCATTCACTACAGAGGTTTCTGCTAAGTCTCTTGGACTAGATCCAGTGTTCCCTGCATATCTCAAGTAGGACAGACTTGCAAACTAATCCTGAAGAGCTGATCAAAGCTTTTCTCCCACTCTCTTTAACATGGTTCAAGAGGTTACAATCAACTGCATCCACCAACAACCAACTGGAACTGAATGAAACACCAACACCCCAAGAAATTACAAAAGCAACAGATTAGCTGATATGTGGCAAAACTGCAAGTGCTGATGGTATCTCTCCAGAAATCTGTCAAAATGGAGATCCTGTTTTGTAGATAATGTTCCATGAACTCCTTATCTAATTCTGAAAGCAGAGTAAACAACCTGAGGACTTTAAAGAATGTTTACAAAACATTAGAGAAAAGTAAGAGTGTACAAACTATTGAATTATCAGTTTGCTTTTGATTGAGGTAAAATCCTTGTAAAGATTTCTGTTAAAAAGAATAGTAACAATTGTTGCTATAGACCATATTCTTAAGAGCTATTGTTGTTTTCTGAGATAAAGCCCAACTGATATGGGCTTTGTCTTAAGGCAGAATTTGAAAAAAATGTCAAAAGGCAAAAGAAAGGGCTGTATGTCACTTTTGTTGATTTGAGACAAGTGTTTGACACCATTAGCAGATGAGGAAGATCTGAGAGAATCTTGACAATTTGATTGCCCATGAAAATGTCTTACAATGATTATCCGATTTTTGTGAGTCATATGTATATATATATATATATATATATATATATATATATATATATATATATATATAAATGACAATCTAATCAATCTGAAATGACTTCAAAACTACAATACAACTAGTCAGAGTTCTTTTATATACAATGTCACTGCTCTAGTTGTCAACATAACTACCAAAAGCCACAGGACTCTTTGAATTAGAAGTCAGTCTGCAAATAAAACCATAATCCTCCATCAGCCTGCACCTTGACAGGAGTAGCAACTGTCTTGCATCTCCATTAGCCTGACAGAAATGGAAACAGTACAAGATTTCATTTGCCCAAGATATATTATATCATTTGATGTCAAGACAGATGAATAACAAACTGTTAGTATTTTCACACATTGCTATACAAAACAAAACTCAAGAAAAACATGAAAGTAAAAGTTTACAATGTCATTGTGTTGACTCCCCTTTTTTATAGTACCAAATCCAAAGTCATTATTCAGATTATGTTGCAAAATGTATATCTATGCTGTGCAGTTTATGTGTTGAAGATGAAAGGCTATTATCTATCAAAGATCAGACATTACAATAGTCAGCATAACAGAGAGCCACCATGAAAGAAATACAATGGTGGCTCACTAAAAATTTGCATCTCTTGTTAGTGGGCAGGAGTGGCTGCCTACAGGGAGACATGACAAAGATGTTTTCCAAGTGGCCTCATTTTCCAAAGAAAACTGCAAAACCAGAACTGAGAAGAGGGGGATAACTGCTAAACTGTCTCCTATAGCCAATTCTGTGTCAGAATTTACCTGTTCCATCTGTGAGTCTACTACAGATATGGAAACACGCCTAAATTTTTGTTTACAAAAGTAGTCATAATTATCTGGATATCTTATAATCTGAATATTATTTTTTTCTTATCACTGATAATGATGTAACAAAAGAAAGATTTCCACTTGAACATTTCAATTCTTTTATCTAAATTCCATAAAATTCTTATACTTGTCATATCTGCTGGCAAAAAGAGAAACAAATCTGATAGAAATTATTCTCTTGGTTTTTGCATTTGTTTTACATTATTATGAATATTATTCAGATATATGGTGGTTATTGGTAGAGAGAACTGAGACCTCTCAAATCTCCAGCACCTTTCTCAATATGTTCACGAATCCCAGCAACATTATAGTCTGTAATCTCAATCCTACCTCATATTTCCAGCTCGTCCAGTTTAAATTCCAGTGTTTTAGCACAGTTTCAAGTGCATCTACTATTACATATCTCTTCTCCCAAATTCAATTTCACACTCACTTTCATGTTCACTCTGTGGTCTGCCAGCACAGTTATATTTCTATAATCTCAAAGTTTTTCTAGAACCTTAATTTGTATTGATATCTCTTGTACACTCTATGACCCTCATTGAAAGAATTGTTACTCTTTATTTTTAAATTTTCATATTTTCTGTTATAAGGTGAGCAAGGAATTAAGTGTACAAAAATGTCAGCATGACATTGATGCTGGCTGCTAGCCTTTCTGGAAGTCTCTATACTCACATGTACTTCCAGAAAAGCCAGCAGTGAGCCATAGTAATATCTGTCTCAATGTAACCTGAAATTCAGTCATTTTTGTACACAATTCTTTGCTCACCTCACATTAGACTAATCTCAGTCCTCTCTATGCACATTTTTTTCAGTAGAGTTTTCAAGTTGACTGTGTTATAATGTATATTATATCATTTTCTAGTGAAATATCATTACTTTTTCTTTACTGTTTATTTTAGGAAAATCAGTTACATGCTATAAAAGTAATTTGCTGAAAAAACAGTATAGCATGATGAAAAAAGGCCCCAAACTTAATAAAAACAAAGTTTTATTATCAAAATGTTTGTTATTATTAAGAGGAAAGATCAAAGTATTTTTTTATTATTGTATTAAGTTTTTTGATCATTTCTAGGACGTTCAAAAAATTTTTGAAAAAAAAACAATTTTTTTTACAAAAAATTAGTGTTAGCAGTTGACGTAATATTTATGATTAGTGTTTTAGCACCATTTTTCAGGTGAAAAAAAAAAAACATTGATTTGGAAATTCTTGCAAAAAATCAAATAATTGTCAGGTTTAAATGATACTTTCAAGACTTATTCACAAATTAAATTTTTTGAAATTTTTTTTTGAAAATCTTGATAAAATTTTTTTTTTTACCCCCTACTTACTGAATTTCATGAAATTTCAAGAATTTAAATTTTAAGATTAGTGAGTACTTCAAAATTATATAAAAAACATGTTCACGTCATTTTCTGAAATTATGTTTTACAGATAAAGTCTCTGTAGAACAACAATCAATCTGTCATCACCCTGTCAATCACGTAAAACATGGTGACTGTCAGTTAAAAAGATGTCTATTGTTTGTTTTAAAAATACATTTCTTCTTATTTTAAACTTAAAGTGAATAATATTTGTTTCAAATCAGATTAATTATACTTTAAATTAGGTAATATTCCTCAAAGAGTTTCAAAAAAGTATAATTTATTTTTGGAAGATTTTTAATACAGAGCAATATACTAAAAAAGGGCTCTAAGCAGTTATTTTAGAAAAAAAAAATCAATTCCAATCATAATTTCTGTTTGAAATACATCAGAGTATTTTGCTTATTGGAAATAGTAAATTTAATCCTTTAGCTTTCAATTAAAGTTAAAAAAGAAAGCTTTTTCATTTTTAAAAATTCATTTTAAACTTTCAGTATCACAGATTAGTAGAGATCCCTATGTAAAAAAAATATGATCATTTGAAAATAAAGATTGACTTTTCCATCAATTTCTATTTTCTGTAGATTTAACAAAATTCTTAATTTCCAAACAAATTTTGAGTTTTTGGAGATATAGTCTTTCAAATATAAGAGTAACAATAACTAGAAGCAACATGTCAGCTGTCAATTTCTTTAATTCATTTTATTTTGTTGCCATTTGTCATAGTTTACCATCTGTAAAGGAAATACTGTATTTATGAAAAACTCTTTTGTGGCTTCTTGCTTTTCAATGAACTTTGATCTTCAAAAGTTTAAATGCAATTTCAATTGTCTCCTTAATTTAAATGCAATTTCAATTTTTTCCTTTAAATGCAATTCCAATTGTTTCCTTAAATTCTTTTCCCTTTTAAATGGAATTTCAATTGTTTCCTTTAAATGCAATTTCAATTATCTCCTTAATTCCCATTCTTTTATTGACCTTAATGTTTTTCTTTTTCTCAGGTTCTTTCACATTCAGAAGCTTGTGTGCCACTAGGCTTTATTGTCTTGCTTAGTGTGAAATGATTAAAAAAAACATCCTATTCTATAACACATACCTATAATTTGGCAAGGAATATTTAGGAAAAAAATGAATATTAAACTTTTGATTTGTGCATACTTGTACATTTTTTTAAAATTTGAACATTATTCTGTTTTGCTATCATATATATTAAATTCAGGGGCAATCTAGGAACTAGTGTGTCAAACTGGAGTGTTTAGATGTTAGTCTAATTCATATAATCTAACCATCAGGATATATGATGCAGGGCCAATTTTGGAGAAGTCTGTTTTACAAAAATAGTATACTTTATATGGTAGGATATACAGTATTTATTATTAATTGATGTATCATCATAATTTAACAAAATCATGAAAATTGTACTTAATTACAATAAAATATAAAGGTATATTTTTCTTGTCTGTTAGTGAGGTTAAAATAAAAATGTTTAAAGTACTATTTTAAAAAGTTCATGACCAGTAGAGATTCTTTTTGTAAAAGGTTATGCAGTGAAATTCTTTAGAAAATAAACATATTTCATGTTGTCAAATTAAAAAAAAAAGTTTTGAAACAGAGATTGAAAATGACATGCTTTTGGTATTAAAAAGACCAAAAACATCTATGTTAATATATATGATATACCAAAAGATATTGAGATAGATTTTGTATTAAGACATGAATAAATCTGTCAACAACATTCTTCTTTTTGTATTCATATTTGTATAGTGTCAATCCTCTCTGGGTACTGAAACTTGTAGATGTATAGAATAAATGTTGGAAAAATGTACTGTCTAATTTTATATAAAATATTAGAAAGAAAACAAGAAACAAAGGAATTTCATTATATCCTTTTTGTAATCATTTATGTTTATCTGTTAGTCTCTTTTGCATTTCCCTGTGATAAAAGAAAAAAGATTAACAAAGTTTGTTTTTTTTTTTTTAATTTAAAAGTAATTAACACTTGGTTATCTTCATTACTAAGTATTATTATATCAGTACTTCTCGCTAATGAAAATATCTAATGAAACTAGGTGATCTTATTCATTGGGCAGAAAATAAGTATTCAATACACACTGTTGGGACCAGTTTACTGCATTGGTAACTTCAACATGAGTTTGTTTTACATTTTCTAAATTTTCAAAATAATGCTTATTTCTCAATAATTATACTTAACTGAATTAAATGAATAAATTAGTTGAAACAAATTTAGGAAAAAGTAAATAAAATCTTCATAGTAAATTATTTTGTAAAATAAAGAGTAGAAATTTGTTGCTAATGATCATTTTATAAATTTACTAAAATGTGCTTAAAATCCAAACTAGTGGCAAAATTTTTCAGTTCTAATGACTCCTATAACTTAACTACTTGAAGCTAAACATTTATTCCTAAGGTTTATCAGATTTGTAAATCTCTAAAATGTTCATGAAAATATAAGGATATGTAAGTTTGTCTGCCAAAATAAATAGATATTATTTTGCAATTTCAGTGAGCAATTGAATGCCAACTTTTGTTAAAAGAAATTTTCTAATTCTTTTATATTGGAAGTCAGTCAGTAAAGGACATATCAATATTACCCCAAACGACCATATAAGCAAAGAGTTTGTCTTGTGTAGCAACTCCAGAGCAAAGCTAAACAAAGGATAAAATAAATAAATACATAAATAATTATAAGAAAAGGAAAGAAAATTTCATTTTTATATTAATCCATCTCTGCCTTAAACTTTAACAATGATTGCAAAAATGGCAACTTGAATGACACAATACAATGTTTTCCTTTCTGAAAATATTATAAATTAAAAAGCTGAACAACATGTATTCAAGTATAGACAAATCAATAAATGTTTAAAGAAGCTGAAGCCAAAATGTAGATAAAATACAAGACAGTATATTTAAAGTCTACTTATCTACGTATATGTACATATCTGTAAGTACCCATTTTATGCACACCTTACGCACACTCAAAGATGAATGAACCATATGAAACTATTCTTTCTTAGAAATGTAAGAAGCTGTTGTCCTTGAAGAATTGTATTTTATGACAAGAAGTTGTAGGATAAAAGGAAAGAAACATTGTCAATAAAAGAAGAAAAAACAACAGAAGGTGGTAGGGTTATGCCTTACTATATGGCAACAATGTCGAAGGTAGTTAAAAAAAAGTTTGAAAGAGAGAAGAGAAGAAGCTGTAAAAATAAATAAATATATAAATAAATTAGCAAGAGTATCATAAAGTGGAACTTGAAGCAAGAAACCAAATTAAAAAAATGAAAAAAAACTATATATATATATATATATATATATATATATATATATATATATATATATATACACACACACATACAACACTTGGGATGGGAAATTACTGGGAGTGGAGCTCATTTTTAAAAAATATAGTTTATTACAAATTATCAAAGAATACTTCTCCAATAAAGGCTTATTGACCATAACATGAAATAAATTTGAAAATGGTTGGAGAATTAATAATACTACTATAACTGAAAATTACTTTATCAGTGTATGAGTAATATATATATATATATATATATATATATATATAAATTCGCTTGAGGATGAAATGGAACTAATGTCTTTAATTTAATCACAAAATTAAATTTGTGGCTTTTAGCTTCCATTTTTGAAACATGGTTAGAACTGTGTAGTGAAAAAAAAACATATTTTAAATCAATTAATTTTATATCAGTAGGAGTAGCCATTTTCTGTTCTATCGTCTACTTCAGAAAGAACTTGAGAATAAATGGTTTCCTGTAGAGATTATTTGAGTTTATGAGAAGAAACTTTTTTTTTTTAAATCAATTCATACCAAGCAAGGTGACAATGCCACTAAGAGGCAAAGAGCTACTAGGAGTGAAAGAAAATGAAAAGATTTTAGAAGGTATTGATAATACAATGCTAAACAAGGTATGACCCTATATTCTTGTTCAAAAGAACAGGGAATTTTGGTTTGTTTTGTTTTACAGCATATCAACCTCAAAGGGTTATTTAATACTGATAAGATTTTTATTGCTGGTAATTTTTTTTTTCAAAAATGTATAGCTGGTAATAATTTTTTTACAAAATATTTATGGTATTAAAACCTATTTTTTACACTTTCATAGTGTTTTGACCACAGTTTGGGGGTTAACTATTTACCCATAACTAGGACCCTAACAGGTGCTACCACCCCCGGTCACAGTGGACCTGAGAACACCAGCAATTAAGAAGTGGTTCCATGCTCCTCAACTTCCTGATCAGAGGCTTTGCTGTTGGACATAGTTTATCGTCTTACCCAGGCTGTGGATGTAGTTTATCATCATACCCAGGATGGAGAACAGGGAGGAGTGTGAATTGAACAATATATAAGCCTAATCATTTCTATTGAAGAGAAAAAAAAGAAAAAAAAAAGAAAGAAATATTTTGGGAAAAAAAATTCAGAGTTTATATAGAGTTGGAGTAAACTTTAGAAGGAACCTAAACAGGAAACAAAGGATAAACCTCTACTCCTGTTCAAAAGATTGGAGTTGAACTCAAATACATGTAAAGGGATTAATTTCTGAAATCAGTTTAAACAGTATAATAAATACTCAGATTTATTATTTATACTTGATTTTTGTTTTATTGATATCATATTTTGTTACCCAAATAGTTGTCTAACACTGCATAAACTACAAAAAAAAATTGAAATTACTTAAAGCAAAAGCATGTTCACAAGCACAATCACCATTATATAATAAATAGTAAAACTGGCTACTAAATTATATTTTTAGAGGTAGGATGAGGTATTTTACAAGAACACAAACTAATTTATTGTATTGTGCAAATTCTAAATAGGTATCATAAATTGACAAAGAAAGAAAAAAAAAAGAAGAAAAGCTAATAATTTTCTTAACAATGAAATAAGAAGTGAAATCCTAACTTGAAATCTCATCATATCAGCAAAATTCTTAAAGGGAAGAATAGAGATATATGATTTTATAACAGCAGCTTACCTGATTTCCATGGAAGTGGTCATTAGTGTTAACCATCGCTGGTTCATTTCTTCCAGCCGATGGTGAAGCTGAGTAGTATCCTGGGCAACCATGGTTCTTGCAAGTTGATTACCAGCACCTGTTAGTGATTCATAAGTATTTTGATGAGAATCTACTTCTGCCTGCAGATCCTGTAAAAAAAGAAATTTTAAAAAATTAAGTAATCTTCAATGACTGAAGAAAACAAACAAATGGACATGCAAGGAAAAAAGACTTGAAGTAAATAATTGTAAATGTTTGAATAGATGGTATCATGCCAGTAGAGAGTGTAGGGTTCAATGAAAAACAAATATTTTCCTCTAATAAACAAATTACATAAACCCAATTGCTGGCTTCACACACAGATGTCAACAATTTTGTGGTTATACATTGTTTCCAATACTGCTGAAACTCTAAGTGCTATCCAACTGTTTTCCCCTCATATTAATGTGTATATTTACTTCCAAGCAGATTTCTTCAAGACTACATCAAGGTAAATATGAAATGAGTGTTAAAATGATTCTCTGAGTAAATAAAATAAAATAATTCTAGTGGTTCTAAATTCCACAATTAAATGGATTTATTTCTTGTATCAGTAATTAAAAAAATAGAAATCTTAGCTGAGATATATGGCCTTATTTAACCATTTACAACTGCATCTGAAAAAGGCTGATAGAGTAAGTTGGAGTAATGGCATTCACCCATTCAGAAATTACAAATCATATTTAATTTTTTTTACTGTCATATTATATATATATATATATATATATATAGATTCATGTGCTTTGTTATTTGTAAATAACACTTAAGAATGCCTTTTAAATGTTATAAAGAATATATTTAATTTCTTTAAGTCATATTTTCCAACATATTTTTGACAAAATATATATATTTTGCAGAATGAATTGTGGAACTATTTTTTCTTTGTCAATAAACATGTGGTTCCTTAACTTATATATTCATGTTCAGGGTTTCTATATCATAGTGCGAGGGCCCCAACTGAACGGTGACTGATGGATCAATGAATATTTTATAATTTTATTTATTTATTGTAAAGTATATGTGAATCTAGCAACATGAGGTCATTTTAAAGCAGTGAGTCAGTATATATGATAGATAAATTGTTTCTATATAGAGAAAAACACAGCTTTAATGTTTATGGGTATCATTTCAGATTTCTCAGAAATCATGATGACAAGGTAGTGTTGCTTTACATTTATGTTGAATGGATAGGTCACACCTCTAATATTTTGTGAAATTTTTGGTAAAAAAGTGAGACTTATAGCATATATACTCATAGTATATATGCTATGTTGATATTATTTTGCTAATTTGTTATATGTTGATCTATATGAGTGCGAATTGCACTAAATTTTGACAAGTGACAATTCAACCTCTGAGAGTGTGATGCATATGTGGCCAATGCAAAAATTTGAAAGGACATAAGAATTTTTAAACAATATTTTTTACATAGTGTACATTTTTGAGGTGATGAATTATTTCTAAGAATTAGATTAGACATTTTGAATTTTTTATAATAAATGATAAATTTAAGGTAATTTGTTAGGATCAATAACTTTTATATACTGCAAGATTATAATTTTAATAACCTTTTCATTTTGTTTATAATTAGGATGCATCTAGCTCCAATAAAACAATTTAATGGAGTCTTTATTTTTGTTTATATCAAGTTGGTTGCTTATATTATTTTTTCTAAATTTCTTTAAAAGTAATAAGGCTATTTTATATTGCCCATGTGACTACCTTTATTTTCCATTACTTCTTGTCTTAATGACATTAGCTTCACTAGGTTTATACAATCAGTGGAATTCTTTCAAATCTATTTTGTTGGATGATCATCATTCTTAATCTTTTTATTTCAGTACATTTCCCAAATACTCAATTATATTTCAGTCTTGTGACATGTTAGACCAATCAAGCCATTTTAGCTTTTGCTTCTGCTCTGTTCTTCTGGCAGAGTATTTTGGATCACTGTCATCCTGAAAATATAACTTCTACCAAATGTTCGAGTGAAGGCAATATTTTTTCTTTCAATATATTGTAGTAACTTTGAGCATTCATGATTCTGTCAATAAAATGCAGCTCCCCGATATCATTGCAGCTTATATAATCCCAGACCATGACATTTCCCTCATCATACTTAACTGGTAATACCAGACACTTTTTCTTATGCACTTCACCATGACGACGCCAAACTCATTGAATGCAATCAGATATATATAGATTGTTCTTATCTCCTGCTAAAATGAATAGACCTTGGTGTCAGCTTGCATGGTCAACCTGGTTGCTTTTGTACACCTCCAACATTTTCATTTTATGATTTTGTACAACTTTGGCAACAGTGCTTTTAATCATCTGCAGCCTTACAGTTTATTTGTAGCCATTGTTGTTTGTGGAATGTTTCTTCAAATCAGAAGTTTTAGAGTTCTTTCCTATGTGAAGCCATTACTGAACTAAACATCCGTATACTGAAAAACTTGACTTTATAAGAACTATTTTTAAAATTGTTTCCTTTATTGAATTCCTTTATTAGGAAAGAATAATCTATTGTTTATTCATTTCTTAAAGTATTAATTTTATAAATTATACTTTAAAAATATACTTTCTATGTAAAAAATCTTTTTCATAGAGGTACATTTATTTTTGGATGGCAACATATAATTTTGGCAACAGAGTTTTACTGCTATAGAGTTTGTTCATAATACTTATTAATATTCATTTTGATTATGTCACCAAAAATAATAAAATCCTGCTATGACAGGTTTAGAAGAAAATTACCTTTCTATAAAAAAGTGGTAATACTGATTGGTAATACTGCATATAGTGCACATATAAGATATAATTACTCTGTTAATGAGATTTTTAATCTGAACAATAAATCTGTATTGTTGTATCATTTCTTTTTTAAGATATATTTCTTAAAATGATTAAATTCAATAGAACATAGGTAAAATAACAATTATGGTCTCATGACGAGTAATGACGTTAGATAAAAATTGCCATAAATATTACTAAATTTATTTCCATAATGCATCCAAATTAGATAGTCTGACAGTTTAGAATAGCTAATCTGATAAAGGTAGGCTTTGAAAGTGAGGAAAGTGCATTATTCAAGGAATGTTTCAGCTGGCTGTTTTCCTTGCTATTAAACATTTAACAGAGAAATAAATCGGCAGCTGAACAATTCCCTGATGCCAGTGGATATTAGATCCCAGGGGAGAGAACATTTCCTTGTGCTCATGTGGTTGGCTGGCAGTGCCACTTGGCAGGAACCAAAGCCTGCATGGTGAAGTTTCTCATTTTCAGTGTTAGTGCACACGGAGAAGACAGAGAAAGAAAAAAGAGAACAGTTTCCTGTAAGGACACACAAGTGACTTTGCCAAAATGAAATAGTTCTCTTTATGAGTATCATTCATGCTGTAAGAAGCAAATAAAAGAGGCCTGTTTGATGCAACTAACAGTAGGGAAAAGGAGAAATGACAGAAGATTAGCAATTGTGGCTAGGGAGGACAAAATTGGGGAAAAAAATCCCATTATTATAGATTTGTAAGGAGGCAAACATAAAGACAGAAGGTATCAGAATAAGGGAGGAAGTGTTGGAGGGAAAGAATGAACAAAGCAGATATAAAAGGAAGAATAAAACATGAGTCATCTGCTCTTTAAAGACAGCAGTTTGAAATATGAAACTTAAAAATTTATTGATATTAAAGACACTTCAAATTTGACAAAAGACAATTTGACATTATTTTGTTTTTTGCAAAGTAATTTTCACTTAGTCCATAATTACTTTAAAGATTTCATGAAAGTTTTGAATACAAATTTAATGTGATCACGAACATACAAAGTTAGTTTGAAACTTGATCCAATATTTTGTATAAATACCATAATCTCATATTTTGAATATGTTGTATGTAAATACAACAAAATTTAAATACTGATTTTACTAATATAAAATTATGACACAACATTATAATACTATGAAGATTGTTAGTATGTAGAAATTTATACTATAAACATGAAGCAGTTAAATATTACTTGTCCTGGCTAAAGTTTTATTTTTTTTTAAAGAGTATTTGAATTATGAAGTGCAAAATTTAAATAAATGAAATCAAGGTAATTTTAATTATTGTACCTTCTTTTGTTTCCTGAATTATTTCTATTTTTATATTGCAAATCACCTGAAACCAGGTGAAGAAAATATTTAAGTAAAAACAACAAAATCTAAGATAAGTCTGAATACATTTAATGAAAATATCCTGAAGTATTGAAGGAAACAAAAAAAAATTCTGAGTTTTTGTTTTTGTTAGAAAAAAATCTGTTTTTACAACAAATTAAAAAAACAACAGAGTTTACAATTAATTAACAATAAAATTAATTAAAAAGGAAAATATTGTAGGAAAATATCTTTAACAGTGCTATCTGATTATTGTATCATGTGCATTTTAAAAGTGTTTATCAGAAATTACATTTACAATTCATGAAGAAACAATCCAATATTTAATCATGTTAATAAAAATAATAAAAGTATATGAAATGTAAGATGAAGCAATACTTTTTATTTGTTTCTTTCCTTTAAGAAAATAAGCCTAAAGCTAAGAAATAGATAATTAAATCTTGATAATTTTCTTAATAATTCTTGTTCTAAATTTACATTACTACAATCAGAAAATCAAACTTGGAATCAATGATTAAATTCTTATAACCCTGTCCTTGTTGCTAGTATTTAGGATTTGGCTCAGTAGTAAAGTTATGTACTTTTGATAAAGAGGTCTGGTGTTCTTAATTGCCAAAAATTGAGATTCAGTAATACACATTCTCTTTAAAAATATCTAACTCAATAGAAATTTCATCTAAAAGGTTTATCAACAGATGCAAAAAAGAAAAGTCTGATTTCAAGACATGGTTACAAGAACTTTATTTCAGCTTTCAGTTAAGTACTTGCAAAAACTACAAGCTCAATATTTGGATATATATATATTAATAAGTAAATCAAAAATAAAAATAAAATTTAATTAACAATAGCATAAAAGTAAAACCAATTTATTTTCATTAATAAAATTGAAATCAGGATCAATATTTTGTTTTTTTCAGGTAAAATATGCTTAAGATCTAGCTTTTGAGAAACCATAAAGATATGTATGGGCATTTTTTTATGGTTGAATAAAATTTTCCTAAAAGGAAAAAGATGTTGCTTGTCAAAGAGAATTGGTTTTTGTAGTCTTTTTGCAAGTTAGCACAAAAAGTTTCCTGAGTGAAAGCAATAGTTTTAAACTATCAAAGTAAAGACAGTTGTGACATGGGAACCTAATGGCTTATAAAATAAAACTTCAGTTAATCTTTTTTTTCAGTTTCTCTTAAATTTTGCCTTTCATTCATTGAAAAGTTTTCCTTAAACCCATTAAATACAATTAAAATCTGCTGTATGATCCGATTACCTACTTTTATTCAAAAGTGATTTAAACCAAATCTAATTTGACATTTTAGAAATATTTAATGGATTTTACTTTCTTCTCATATTAAAATATTTAATGGACTTTACTTTTCATCTAAGTGTTAATAGATTTAATTTATTTCTCAGCATTTCTTTATCACGGAAATTAGAAAAATATTTAATTTGCATAAAAGCTAATAATTCCAATTAAAAATTTAAATTGCAAACTCTTCTATGATGAAGCTATGGGTGAGATAAATTTATTTCTAAACACCTGTAAACTCGTTGCATATATACAATTTTTTAGTGAAGGAACAAGCAAAAAATTTACACCCCTATATGATTTTATATTAAAGATTAAAATAAAATATAAATTGTAATTTACAACTAAAATCATTAAAATGAATTCTTAAAGGAAAACCTTTTCTGACCAAAGCTAATATTTTCTTTATTGTAATTTATATTAAGCATTTTTAAACTGAACTCTCCTGTGTTTTACAGGACCAAAGTTTATTGGATCTATAATTTGTTATCATAATTCATACCCTATTTTAGTGAAAAATATAGACAATTTTCAGTGTCTGGATGTGTCTACATATATCTACTCATGACTAATCATTGTTAATACAATTTTAAGAACTTGAACACTATTCAAGCCAACTTCATAAGAGTTGCTATATAAAACCTACTTTATAAGTTTTGAATATAAATTTCTTTCAAGCAGAACATTATCAATAGTTAACAAATCCCTTATAGCATGAACTATGCCAAGTCTATTTTCTGATGGACAGGAAATAATATAGAAATAAGTCAACATGGCAACATCTGCAGGTAAACACTAGGCTTTTAGAATATATTATGAGTTGGAAGAACTGCAAAACAGTAACATTGACAAATTAGAGCTTTAAGAATATCAAATAGCATAGGCCAATTTTTTTTTAAATTTAAAGTTTAAATGTAATTTTCTATGAAATGCTAATAATTATAAACAAGAAAAAAAAAAGAAATGCTCTCAGTCCCAAATTCAAGGAATCCTCTTATTTTCACCTCAAAAGAAAAACCTTTATTTTATTGAGTTTAACTTTGACTAAAGCCTTCAGTTTTAACATGCTAAACTATAAACCAGAATAGACAGAAAAGAGTGGGTTGCAAGGATAAGATTTCTCAGGCACGCAAGCAAAAGCAAAGATATAAAAGCTACCAAGTATGAAATGCTGAAGAAATACAGAACATGAAAAAGATACAATAAAACATCTTGTGGTTTTATATAGTGAGCTTGTTTTTTTTTGTTTTTGTTTTTTTTATCTAGAAATTCACTCAAAATAATGCAAAGAACTCAAGGAAACATATTCCTTGCTTGCTTCATCATCTATCAATCATATGAAAGTAGCACAAATCTTTTCTGTAGCACATAGACATATAAAGAAAGGTACAATGGCACATAAAGGCAAGGAAGAATTTACTCACACTTGCTTTTTTCTCTCTCTCTTGTACAGTAGAAAAGATTTCTTTTCTACATATTACAAAAATAAAGTAGAATTTATTAAATGTTCTTAAAATTTTCAAGTAAAGACAAGACTAAAATATTTAATATAAAAAATGCACATTGGACATGAGAATGGAGATTTACCAATATGTTTTAAAATGCCTTTGATGAATCATAAGAACAAGGAAAACTGACCTTAAAAATGTGAATAAATAATTTTTAAGCATTGATGTAAATTTATTGTGGAAAGATTTTAGGCAACCAAATATTTTAGAATATTTTTAGTTAAATGTTACAATTAACAAATCTATCATTTAATTTAAATCTGATAAAACTGTTAAGCAAAGTTAAAATCTGATTTCAGAAGTTAAAGAATAAAGAATAAATAAATATCAGATAGAATAAATGATCAAATTACCAAATTAATAAAAAGAAGATAGAGGCACCAGTTAATGTTTGTATTAGATTTTTACAAACAATATTTTATTTTTGATTTCTTTTTTTTTATATTTGGTCACAGAAATATGTTTCATATGAATGACAGATATCATTTCAACACTTTTTACTGTTAGTCATGTTCTGCATGATTTAAATACATGCATTCGATAAATGTATGCAAGAATATTCTATGCTAAATAGTGATATTATGAAATAACTGAAAATAAAAGCAAATAATATTCCTTGGCTGCCTACACATACATATCCAAGCATATTTATATTCATTTCCTAACTTACTCTGGCAATCAATCAGTTTCTATTTAATTATACAGACAGATATACACATATATAACTTTTGTTCAACACTCAAGGTGCCAATCTGTGATTTATACTGCAACTATACTGAGTATATTTTAGTTTTGGAGAGAGAGCATGTAATCTGGTGCAATTACTAAAGCCTTAGTCATAGTGACTTGTGATTTTATGCTAGTACAACCATTGACAGATTTAATCTCCCTAATTTAATATACAAAGCTCCAGTAAACCTTTGGCATAGTCTTCAGGTACTTCCCAATGGTGTCACACATGTTGGGATCATCTCCCTAGACCAATATTATCAAGAAGTCACCTCCCTTACAAATCAACCATAATTCCACAATGTGAACTTGTGTCTTATGGTCAGAATGCTAAAAATCAAACATTTGTAATAAATAAGCAATAAATATCATTAATGTAACTTAATTTATTAATTCATGAGTTTGTTATACTGGCTAATCTAGAATAGTATTAATATATTATTAATGTATACTGGATACACATGAATGATAAAAAAGCACTGTTCTAGAAAGTATTGCATAATAAGCAATATAAGTTTTAAATTACAAAACTAATGTGCTAACGACCTACAGAATCATACTATATATTCTATATTTTAGAAATTTATTGTCATAAGCAAGTCAATAAGTATCTTGAACCAAACATAAAAGGTAAAGGCAAATTAGATTTTTAGATTTAAAAAACAAAAACAAAAACAAAAAAAAAAACAAACAGGTAAAATCCTTCAGGTTTATAGAGGTTTATAGCAAAAAGAAAAAAGAAAAAAAGGAACTGAAACACAAGATAATTACACAAATGTTAAGTATAGCATATTTGGCTTCTTCAGTGTGCCATGCCCCTTTGTTGGTAATCATGGCTCTCCAGAATTTCCTGTCAGCCTTTATAGCTCTTATTAAATTTTGTTTTTGCTATATCTTCTAATCCCTTTTCTGCCAATCATTTACACAAACTGACTAGATAGGTTATGCAATGCTTTTTTCTGTCTCTCTCTCTCTCTTGCCTTCAATATGTCTTGGCAATGTCAGATTTTTTTAAGCCCTCTTTATGTGCCCCAGAAATTTCAACTTTCTCCTTCTGATGCTAAGTATAAGCATCCTTATCGTTTCCATTTTCTCTAAAACTTTGTTGCTGCTTACATGCTCAGTCCATGGTATTCTCAGTATCCCTCTGTAGAACCACATTTCTGTTGCCTTAAATCTTTTCTTCATCTATAACGAGATTGTCATATAGAAAAATCAATATTACATAACAGTTACATACTCTTTTCTTTGTTTCTAATGGGATTCTCCTGTTTCTTATTACTTTACTTAACTTTTGGAAGGCATCTGTTACTATCCCAATATACCTTCAGATGTTGGTGTTGCATTTTTCTGTTCTCTGTTAAAACATTTACTAAATATTTAAATTTTTGTACTTGCTTAATTTTGGTATCACCAATTTGTTATTCACATCTTTGGCTCTTCTTTTTGTTTACATTCAACCTTTTTTTTACCTTCTTTTTGCTGACATTTTATCTTACAATTGATGTTTAGTCTTTTCTTCTTGCTTTTCTTCACTACTTTCTGTAGGAGCATCTGTATTTTCCTTTCTGTGTCTGCTATATTTATGTGACATCTGCATATCTAATGTTAAGATTAGGACTGCCAATAATGAATTCTGATAGGAATTCTAATTCTCAGAATAAACCTCACTGTAAAGGTTGAATAAATCATTCACATTCTTGTCTTACACCCCTTTCTATTTTTGTATATTTACTGAGTTCATTTTTATCTATATGCAGGTGGTTTGCTGCCAGTATACGTTCTTGATTATTCTAATATCCTTATTAATTATTCAATGGACTTTAGCTGCACAGCTGTAACAAATAGATTAATGAATAAAAACAGCAGAAAAGTTAGAAAATTTTAAATCTTAACAGATGAATTTCATTAAGAAGCAAAATATTTCATTATTGTAAGATTTCTTTTTTGAGTATTTTAAACAAAAAATTCTAGTCACCCCCATCTACAAGTAAATTACTCCCCCTACCCACAACTTACTCTTAGAGATGAATCAAACAAAAATCTAGAATGGAATAAATAGTTCATTGCTTATCATTATTAACAGAAAGAAGTTTTTAATCTTGTCTGTTTAGTGGATTATAAACTTTATGTTTCAGATGAGAAAACAGAAGGGGATAATTAGATGTCTCAAATTTGTCAAAAAAAAACATGGCAACTGAAGAACACCAAGCACAAATAAAATAAACTTTAACACTCTTATCTGGCACCTAACTTGAAACGATGCTAGTATGATATCAAAATAAGTAAGTTAGAATCAGTTTCCCAAAGAGATAGCAAGAAGAAATTATTCTGAGATACTGATTCCAAAACAGTCTTACTAAACAAAAAAGAGGAAAAATAAATAAAATAAGAATTCTTTGAAAAAGGCTCTATCTTTAATGAAGACAAATTTAGATGCTAGGCTAGGTAGGTCATTACCTTTATTTACATTGTCATGTGATCTATTTGTATTCTGATTTGCTCACAGATTGCTCAAAAATACTTTTGATTCAAATAATTAGCTGAAGTTGTCTTATTTTAGAGATTCTAAGATTTCAGCTTCTTTGTTGCTTATTGTCAAATTAAATGAAAATTTAAAGAATTACTACATTTTTTTTTAATAAGCTTTTCAAAAACTTTTTGAATATTATATTGACTTGTGAAAATATCTGAGTTACAAATGTATATTTTTTCTCTACAAAAATCATCATGACAACAAAATCAAATCAATAATTTAATATACAATGAAATAAAAACAAAATAACTGAGATAAGTTTAAGTAAAAATGAAAAGATAAAGAATAATTATGAAATTCTATTGATGAGCTGGATAAAATCTTACTGCATTGCTTGACAGATTGCAGCATTATAACTTGGCACTTTGGTAAAATAATGGCAGCAAGTAGAGGTGATAGAGTAATAGTCTGATAAATTATTTATTAAAGATACAAAATGATAGAAAGCTGAATATCAGGCAATGAGGTCAACTGCAGATACATTGATCTACTAACTAGACACAAGAACCAGGGTCAAGCACTTTATATGCTATAAGAAGTACAAGTTCACAAGCTGATCATGAATTTCACTTTCATGATTTCTTTCTAATGCTTTGCTCTCTTAATCATTTTCAAGTCTTGAATGATTTAAGATTATATTATTTACATTTGAACTAATAATCTCATCTTTGTTGTTATTGTTATGTTTAGATGTTATGCTCCCCAACCTTCTTCAGGTGTCTGTTGAAAGGTAACTTTCAGGAGACTTTGAACTGAATACTTTATTTAATCTAAACAAAGCAGTACTAAAATGAACAAAATATGTCTAGACATGGAAAATAGAGACAATACATTGGATAGATTAAATAGAGATCAGTTCAAAATTCTCTGGAGTTTACCCACATGGACAGATACCCGAAGAAGGCCAGAGGGTACAACAACCAAAATGATGTGATAACAACAACAAAAATGAGGACATCAGTCTCAATGTAAATAATAATAACTCCATATCTCAGAAATTCAAACAGAAATTGTTTATGTTTTATCATATTTATATTCATATGCATTTGTTGGGACTCATATTTTTCACCAGTTATTTTTATATTTCTTTAAAAAATGAAGTAGCATCCTTTTCAAATCTGCTTGGATTAACATTCTTATTGATATCAGCAATATCAAAGATTATAGAAGGATGAACTTGACAAGGGTTATATGAGATTGACCTTGTGGATTCCATTTTACTTTTATCTTTAATTTCAACAAGTGTGTTCTATAACTGTATTCAGTTGCAACACAAAATAAATTTACTTTAAATCTGATCCTTAACTTCAAATTGTGAACTTAATCCTCAGAGCGTAAAATTTTGTAATATATTCTTTGAGGTAAATAACACATTTAAATATGTTCTATTTTTAAATCATTTTATTTAGATAATTACAAAAAGAATAAAAAGATTGTTTAGAGATAAATAAGCATAAAAATCACAAGAGACAACTTCAGTTTATTTCCTTAACACAGATCTCCAAGGTTGATTAAAATATAAAACAAAATAGAATAAGCTGAATTTTGTTTTACTTTTGGCAGTCAATTACAAAAGATATTGTGAGAGAAATGATCTAGCACATTTATTTCTATATAGTCAATGTTATATACAATAAACAAGACAGTTATTTTAGGCCTCTGGAGACATGACAGAAAGATTCTCATGTACATCATCGCTGAAGTCAGGCAAGTTAAATAGATTAGAAATGAGTATAACTGCAAACAGATTCTGAGAGTAAAGAGAAGTAGAAGAACATTAAGGACATATTATAGCAGAACATAAAACAAAGATACTGCTTAAAATACATAATTTTTATGGTTGCCAAAAATATCAAAATGCAACAGTGCAAATAGGGTTATATTTTTAATTGGTAAAGACCTTTGAAATGAACACAAAGTATTTTTTTTATTGTTATTAACACAAAAATGTTGAATAACAGATAAAATTAGAGTTGGAAAATTCAGACTGCAGACCCACAAAAAAAACAAAAAACCTACTTGTGAACATTAGTTAAAAGTTAACTCTTTCAGTTTTATGAAAAGTAAAAGATATTTAGAATTTACTGTCATAATAGAGTGAATTATGCAAAACTAATTAGTATTAATTATATGAATAAATCATATAGATAATTTTATCAATGCCATATTTTTTAAACCTGTAGTTCAATCAAAAATATTATATTTATATACACACACACACATGCTCACACATTGTATAAAATTACCACTATTCTATAGAAAAGAGAAGCAAAATTCACATTCCAATCTTGTTTTAATAAATTCAATGTGAGGAATCAGAATTAAGATGGATGTAAAAAATAACAAACAGCAACAAATAACTCCATTAATGAAAAAGCAAATTTGTCAATTTAAATGCAATATATAGGAAACTTGCAGACAGAAAAGATGAAGGCAAAAATCATGAAAAAAATCATAAAACAAAAAGAAGACTTTAAGACTACAATAAAATAGACTACCAAGTGATGTCAATTGGCATAATATTTTGTTAGTCTTTGACTGTGGAATAAATAGGTCATTTCTGAGAAAGCTGTTCATCATCATTTCGAAATATCTGATTACCAGACAAAAACAGTTTCCTCAGCATTTAAGCTTCACTTTCTTTTGTGGAGGTGTCAACATTTTCACCTGAAGAAATTTAGGAATTATTGATTAATTGTTGTGAACTTTAACTTCAGATCAAAATGGGCATACTATCTGAACAGTCACCTTGCAAAGTGAAAATATTTGATTTCAAAGGCATGTGGAAGCTTTTAAAGATATCATCTATTGGGTAGCAGCAAATCATATTGTTCGTTAAAATATGCTGAAGACAAGCAAATATATGAAAAAAATGTTACAAGGAAATAGGTAATAGTTTCTTAAATGTCAGATATAATGATAAACACTCAATGCTGTTGGTAAATCACTAAAAGTGCTCAAGTTAAAAAAAAAAAAAAATGATCAAAAAGTTAAAAAAAAGAAATAAAAGAAAGAAGAATAACTTGTCAAATGAGAACAGATTTTCTTATTAAATGATCACACAACTCTTTTTTTTCTTCTGAAACATACATTTCAAAAAACTTTGGAAAATTGAACACATTATGTTTAATGAGAAGTGATAAAAATTTAGAAATACCAAAACAAAGATGAAACTCATGACAGTTTGAAAAAATAATTTGAAACATTTCAACTATTTGGAAACCAATAGTAAATTTCCATGCAACAAATTTGCTACTAATTAGATTAGTCAATCAGTAGCTTGGAAAAAAATTTCTAAATAAGTTACATCTAATTGATTGGTTTTAAAGTGAACAAATAAAATAAAAGATATTTTTAATTTTTAAAAAAATGATATCTTATCAGGGAAAATCTGCTTGACAGCAAATACACTTTAAACTCATGTTAATCTTGCATATCATGGCTTCTTAAGTGGGTTCTTCATTTTTAATACTGGCTTTTATAAAGGACACAAGAAATGAATGATTTATCATCTAATAAGATCAATCTTTCTTATTTCAGATAATTATATGCAGAGTAACTGTGGCAAACAGAAATCAAACTGACCTTACTATAAATACTAAATGACAGAAATTTTATTTTTTGCTTAAGACTTCAATCTGTTGCTTTTTGTAGATACAAAGAGGAGTAGATAGGTTTGTCTATTGTTTGGTTCACACTCCTCTTTTGAACAGGAGTAGAGGTTTATCCCTTGTTTCCTGTTTAAGATTGGGTTTCAAGTTTTTTGTAAAAAGTATTTTCATTGTCGCCCACTTGCATTAACCTCTTCTATCTTAGTAGCATTATCGCCTTGTTTGGGGTGATTAATTAAAAAAATAATCATTCCCATTCACAAGTTTAATGAGTAACATTACTTTGTTCCATTTATTTTTATAACTACTGAAGAAGTTCTTTAAGATTGTATCAGGAAAACTACAATATTTAGAAAACCAATTGTGCATTCATCATTAAGTGAAAAAGAATGTTATAATATTTTGATTATTAATCTGCATTCTATCTCAAGCTGCTTTGTGTTTTTGTTACAAGATTATCATCCAAATAATTTTCTCATAATCTTATTCATTTGATTAATATAATCAAAAAATTAATAAGGAAAAGTAAATGGCCAGCAAATATTTTACCTTTTGGTAAACAAGAATTTGAAAGAAAAGAATTATTTATTATTTATTGAATTTACATTTTAGTAAAAGCACCATATTCTTTTAATTAATACAAGCTATTTAGGAAGAAAATATAAACATTTTGTAACTTATTTGTAAACCAACATTTGAACTGTAAAAAAATGCTATGCTTGTCAAGTTTTGTCTTAATTTAGCTAATTTTATTATCATCAGAACAGATCAGATCAACAAGATGAAAGTGTTTTCAGCAAAATACTGATTAGAAAATGATTAATTTACATTATTTTGTAGATTTTCTATTCCTACTTTTATCAATGAACATTTAAACCAGAACAGTCAGTCATTTGGCAGCATAAAACTAAAAAGACATTTAAAGATGTTACAGTTTTTATACTTTAATGATTAGTGCTTTTATATTAACTCAACAATTAAGAAAAAAGACCCTCTGTAATCCCCATTATAATTCCATATTATCTATTCCTAAACAAATAGATATGGAAAAACTGGTATTTAGACTCAAAGGATTGAACAATGAATATTTTCTGAATGCCATCACAAAAACAAACACCACAATTCCTCATCATAATGAATATTAAAGAAGATTCTTAAATTTTCAAAAATAGAAAAATGAATACATAACACAAGGATAAAATTTGTCAATATATTTGATAAATAAGAAAGTGATTAAATGAACAGAAAAAATATAAGAGCCTCTTATTTATAGAGATTAGTATTAAGTGATTTAAATATCAGATATAAATTATTCACATCTTAGTTAAAACTGCTTAAAATGAGAAATGTTAAACAAAAGTATGAATATAAAATCCAGTTCATTATCCACTCTGTCAGAGAAGCAAGCAGTTGAGTTGTTCAAGTAACTGGAGATTATATATAATGTATAGAAAGACAGAGTTATGTTTGTGTGTATGTGTTTGTTTACCCACACACGTCAGTTGAAAACTTGTACTCATACAATGATAGCTTCTATGGTCATGCAAAACACAAAGAGATATAAACTTAATTTTCTTAATTATCTATTAACTTTATCAATTTAGGCACCCATATTTTCTCTTGCTTTTCCTGTTGCACAACATATTTAGAAGAAGCATGAATGAAATTACCATCATTCCATCATTTATGATTTGATTTTCTTTCTAAAAAAGAAATTTACTATTCTCATTCTGCAAGAAAATCAATAAAGGTTTTAATAAAAAGCTTCATTCTCCTTAACAAAAATATTCAAAATAAATACTTATACTGAAGTAGTACAGTGAGAACATTGAACAGTTCAGTCAGTGAAATCTAAACAATATCCTTGAAAATAGTAGTAAAACCAATCAAAAGATAATGAATGAATATAATTCTATTTCTACACATAAAGTAGGTCTCAGAAGATTAGTGAAATGTCGCATTTGCTGGATGATAACAAGTAGCAGTTAATTTTAAATGCCTATTACTACTCAACTTGGATTATTATTATTATTATTACTACTACTACTACTAATATTCCTCCTCATCATCATCAGGCAGGTACATAATCTTCAACCAAAGAAAAATTCAATCTTTCATTTCTTCATATTCATTATTACAGCTTTAGTCAAGTAACAGTACAAAGAATGACTTGAATTATTTAGCTATAATTTTACTATTTTAAAAGATGGCCATATAAAGAACTTTTTAATAAATTTTATAATGAAATAGATTATAATAGATTTTAAGCTCACAACCAGGCCAACAATACAATGTCTACATTATTTGGTAGCCATTTTATTGCTGTTTTTCAAAACAAATTCAACAAAAAGTAATATTTCCTAGTTTTAATTACTAATAGAATGATAAAAGCATAAAGTAGGTGAATTTCAAATCTAATTTCAAGTCACTCAAATACAATATAATTGTAATAGTAGCATTTGATTTAAATGCAATTAAAATCATTATCTACTGTCTACTTAATTATTGTTCTTTTAATGTTCTCTCTCCTTAATAGTGTTTTTCTCTTATATTCTCTAACATTTAGTAACCACTTATGTCTTTAGTGGCTTTTATTAAAAAAATCAAAAGGTACATTAATGGCTAGAAATGCTTAGTTTTAGAATAATTGAATTTTATTAGAGTAGACAGAGGATCTAGTGTATATTGAGTATAAATAAATATATGTTGGTTGAAATATGACAGAAATAATAAGTTCTATCTGTAAGCTAAATGAATAACACATGGATTCAAAATGTTAGAAAAAATTAAATGTATTGTTGCACAAAATAAAATAAGCTCGAAACTCAGACAATTCAGCATCTAAAGCATATATCCTTGAGGCATAATAAACCAAACACATATGTATTTAAAAATAAGATTTTCACTGTTTCATTAAGGAAACCTAAGAAGGATATTGTCCACAAATACAGATTTTTCTTGAATTTTACAGGAAAATAATCATCATATTCTATATTGAGATGATAATTAGTCAATGGTATTTCAAGCATGTTACATATAGTTTCTTCAATTCTTTCTAAACAAAGATACACTTCCACATTACATCATACTGCAAAAGACAGCTGTTCTAGTCTCAGAAAACACTTATCACAGAAGTTGTGATCATGGCATATTATGAAAGTGTTTAGAATAACAAGAAATCTGCTCAGTACTATAGAGAGATATATTAATAGATTCATGTATGATAAAAGGCTGGTGAGAGACATAGCTTAGCACTTTGGTTTATAGCCATTAAAGTTTTTATAACAATTTATTATATTTGGGTAAAAATTGCATTTTAATGGATTCTCTTTATTTTACTGACACTGCCCAAGAGAAACAATATGTTGTATAAGTTGAATTAGGATTTCATACAAATGGAGTTAAAGCATTGTTTTTCTTCATACAAAATATTCTCAAAGCAAATATGACTAAGAACATCTTTCTCACAAGAAGTGAGTGTACAATGTTTCTACTATACTGCATTTAAGCATTTGAAACAATAGATGATAGCAGAGAATACCTGAAGACAAATTCAGCACTATATTATGGCATCCAGTATTCTTAAATCATATAGCTATTAACATTAACAATGATTTTCAAGCACAGAACTTTTGCTGACAAATCATTCAACTTTCAGCTATCATATTCTATAGAATTAAATGGCAAGCTTTTGTTAATGCTACATCTAGATAGCCAAGTCAAAGCATGCATTAAAAATGAAATCTATAGATTAGATAAATACAAATGGTGTATTAACATCAAATTCTAATGAATTTGTTACAAGTGTGTGTTTCTGATAGTAAAAGAAGAAAACTGCTGCAGTGCTTATGAAAATTGCTTGATTAGAATCTAATTGTCATTATCCTTAAGAGGAATGCCTTTAAGTAGTTTAGATTAGATTAGATATTGATCTTATAAGTACTTTATTTTCAGGCAGAATTTCTACTTTTATTTCAGCTGGAGCTTAAAGTTGAAACTGGCAATTTGGGGAAATTAGAAAAAGGAAATAATATCAATATGAAACAATTAAGAACTGTAATGGCTAGATTTTCAAGAAATAGCAGGAAATGAGACTTTCAGTTTAAAGTTGATTCTTTGTGCAGTGGCTAAAAGTATTGAAATCCTTCATTGATGTGGGTACAAGTTAAATTTGACAATGAAAGAAAGTACAGACAAGGAAGAAGACAGATTAAATGGATCATTACAAGATTTCTTCAAAATTATTAACAGTAATTAGCATGTAAAAATTTTCTTTATTAATGCAAAAGATCATAGCATCTGTAATTTGTTTGAATTAAAATTCTTTCCTTTATTGAAATAAATGTTTTAACAGTGTATTTATGAATCATATCTAAGGCAACATATTAAAAAAGGAAAAAACACAGAGTATACCTTTATAAAATTACTTTGTAAAATGCAAACTTGCTATATCTACATTTAACTTTCATTATTAGAATAAACTTAAATATATTTAATCATTTTTGCAGATATTGCATTTATTAAAGCTTTACAAAAAAGGCACAACAAATACATAATGAGAAATATTTTTATCCCCAAATTCTTTATAAATTAATTAAATGTTCATAATGTAAGAATCTGTTTTGTATTTAGTTGGAAGCTTCTAAATAAATCTTATTTAGAAAGGGGCAAGAACTTCTCTTCCAACCAGATGGACATATATTGTTGCTGAAAAAGGATCCTACTTGAAACAGATAAGGATTTTAAATTGTTTATATAAAAATGCTGGTTATATGACATGATCTAAATTGCATACTTGGAAAAGTCTGTTCATGAATGAAAAGTGTATTATTTTCAAATAACGCCATCTGGTAATTTTATGTTGCTGGTAATGTTGGAAAATTGGTAGTTTTAAAGATTTACCATTTTGTTGCACTATATGCCATCTTTTAAAGTGTTCTGGTGGAACAGAATTATCTTTCTATGTTAAGAATTACCCAAGATACCTTTTGCAGTCTTCCAGGGAATTATTATCATTTTCTTTTTTCATTAAGAAAATTCTTTAAAGAACAGGATAAATACTAATTCAAAAGGTGCAATATCTGGTGAAAATTTCATAGCCAGTTGTAACAATTTTTACCTGGTTATCAAAGAAACATGTAGTCTAATATTATCTTGATAGAATATGGCACTCTTCTCTTCCTTTTAAGTACTTCCAGACACTTCATTGGCCCAATTGGGAATTATGCTTAAATCTGAGTTTTACTTTTCTTAAAATAAAAATTAATAAGACTGTTGTTTATTTATTCTATCTTAAAGTAATAAAATAAACATGCCAGTTTTGACAATTTAAAAAATGCAGATCAATAAGAGAAGTTAAAATGAAATTCTTCTAATACTATCTAATGACAAAAACTTAATCTTACTTGATAAAACAATAATTGGAATATACTCTTATACTTAGGATAAGGAACATTTTTTTAAATATTTGTTGTATTAGTTTTTGGCCAACAGTTTCATTGTGCATCAAAATGGATACAACTAATGCCAAACTGTTAAGAGATTGTTGTCAAGATTAACAGCATATCTCTTGAAAAATTTCAAGTTGTGAAATTTTGTAATACAGGAATTATTGAGTCATAAAAATTTAATGCAAAAGGAGTCATAATTAAAAAAAATTCCAAAAAATTAAAAAAGTGATTAAACTTTTCATTCATATAATTTTTCGATATTTGATATCATGTTCTTTACAAAGTAGTATAACACATCATGTCTAGTGCCAAAATAAGAGATAAGATTCTTTGAATTTTTCCTCTTCTCTGACAATATTTATGAGGTTTCAATTGCAACTCTTGTCAAGCAAAGGATTCTTATTTGCTGATGCCAGAAGAAAAGACTCATTTAGTTATTCGCATTATAATGTTGATGTTGGAAGCTGATTAAAGATGTCAGCATTGGAAACAACTTTAGTCAAATGAATGTAGAGCTACTCTTTGATAGAGGAGGGCAAGTGCACAAAGTCACATTGTGTTTGGCAAACAACAAAGAAAAGCATACCTCACAGTGCAAAACATATTCATCATACTGAATAAAGAGAAGAGAATTAAAGGAACAAGAAAAAAAACAAATAAAAATTTGACAATTTGGTTCCATTCATGAAATGATAAATTTTGGATGAGTCTAAATTCAAAATCAACTTTAAATAATTTGATACAGAAAGAAAGACTGTCAAGGGTAGCAAATGGATTTTATTTCTTCTCTTTCAAAAAATTCAAATTAAATGTTGACAATTTTTATTGGAGGTACAAAAAATTTGATGAAAAATTTAAGAGATTCCTTTTAAACACTTTATTAGAGAGCTGTAAAATATTTTCTAAAAAAGTTTTAAAATTCATTTCTTTTTATTGAATCCATGAAACTTACTGTGCTTCCTTACAATTCCAATCTACAAAGAATATTATTTATATGATATCCATACAATGCAGGAACTTTCATCTAATATTCTTATTTTCTGATTACAAAAAATCATTACAAAAATACACCACTGAAGTGAGCAAATTAACCTCCCTCTAGAAATAAATATATAATAATGCAGATGCATATTTTGATAGATATTTGTTATTTGTATTGATTAATTTTGAATAAAATGCTAAAAGATTAAATGAAGTTTGTATATGTATGTATGTATTTTTTTAAATCATTTCACTCCAAGAAAGGCAATAAAGCTCCTAAGAAACAAGGGGTTACTAAGTGTGAGAAAATATGAGAAAAAAAGACATTATTAAGGAGAGAAAAACACTAAAAGAACAGGACTTGAGAAGACAGAAGATAACGATTGATATTGCATTTAAATGTTTGAAGATCAAAATTGACTGGAAAGCAAGAAGCCTGAAGAGAGTTCCACAACTGAGAAGTGTGAGAGAAGAAAGTGTTAGCAAAGAACTTAGTTACTCCTAACCATTTCAACTGAAAAATGATGAGACCTAGCTGCCAATCCAGAAATGTGCTTAAATTCATAAAATCTAGATAACATAGAGGAAAGTTTATCAGAACAATTACCATGAAAGTATTTATAGAAAAGGCCCAGAGAAGTCACCTTGCGGCAGTTGGAAAGTGACTGAAGCCAAAATGCCAGGTCATGACCATTAACATTGCACATTCTTCTTTGGATTTTAACAAGAATCTCTAAATATATAGTGTGAATGTGAAATAACATTTAAACAATACCAGCTGAAAAATAATATCTATCAATACCTTAAAATTTACATGCACACATATAGAGAAGGGGGGGGAGACAGAGAGGATCACTTTAAGAAAGACAGGAGAGCAAATAGGAAGAAAGAGGGTCACATAAAGAAAAATGGAAAAGAAAAAGAAAACAAATATGTAAAAGGTGAAAAGAACAATATCAGAATGCCATTCAATGTTTGTGTGTGTTTTTAGCAATTGTCTTTTGTAGAGTATTTAGAAAAAATTGTAAACATTACTTATTTCCATAAATCCTTTCATTCATGCATGCATCTATTTCTTTCTCTCTCTCACATGCATACATATAATTAGTTTGCTTGTATGTTCCCTATACATAGTTAAACTGTTTGATATAGAGCTCTTGAATTTGGCTTGCATACATAATGATTCCAAAAGAAAGAGATGTTTTACTGTTTTTATTTTATACACAAATATCTTTTATAGTAAGAATTACTGTAAGACTATAATTTTCCTTTTGAATAAAAAAAAATATTTGTATGCTTTCAAAAACAATTTCACAAAATAGTTTTTCCCCCACAAAATATATTTCCTATTTTTCATAATATTTTTTTATTGGAAAGTTACCAGGAACAAATGGAATTCAATTTTCTTTCTTTTAGGTTACTTAATTACCATCTTTATAAATAGTATCCACACACCCATTGATACAGAGAGTGACAAATTTTTTAAATTTATAAAAAAAATATGTTTGACATTGGTCAAAAAGAAATTACAAGGGACTATTTTTCAGGATAAGAATTGTCATTATAACCAGCTGTCTATAAGACTTGACCACTTTACCCAGGGATTGGTACTTCAGCTAGTAAATATATAAAAATAGTTTGTTATTACTATTAATTTTATTACTAATTATATTTTTTTAATTCATACATTTCTTTATTGCTATGAATTATTATTTTTAATAAATTTTATTTTACTCTTCCAAATGCTCAATGATTTGTGTATTAGAATATATCTCTTACTATTTTTAGGTTTGAATTCAAATTGCTAATAGAAATATATATATATGGTATAAAAAGATATAATTTACGTATAAAATACATAATCCAAGAATGACTTTTTGCTTTTCTGTCTTCATAATTAGTAAAGAAACATTACATTTATAGAAAAATATTATTTAAAAGAAATTAGTGAGTTCTCAAAATTAAAAAAAGAAAGAAATGCAATCATATCACAATAGTTAACAATGTTTAAAGTAATATTCAGTAAAATACAATGAACTTAATGGATTTTGCCATTTAGACAGAGGAAAGAATCCTTTATAAGGAACATTTATATTTGTCAATGTGCAAATTAGTTTTAGTAGCATAATGTGTATAAGCTTGAATAAGACTGTTCACCAGAGTTATTGATTTAGCACAGAAAAAATATCATGAGAGAGAGCAAGAAAAAATGTAACATAATTGAACATGGTTCTATTAATAGAAAACTGTCAAGTGTTTGAACTAAGATAATTTTGTTAACATCATGTTATGATGAATATGAAATAGACTTAAGGAAAGATATTTTATACAATCTTTTAAAATCTATCATAAGACATGTTTTAATTGCTAAATAAAGTAGACAAATTTTATTTTTCTCAAATATGCTATACAGTTTAATTTAGCAGTATTTTTATTCTGTAAGTAACACTAAGCATTACCTTTTTGCTTAGTGTAGATATGAAGTATCACAAGTTTGTAGTTTATGATGGTATATTTTAGTATATTTATGATGTTATATTTTAGTATATTGACAGTTAAAGAAATTACATGATAAAGTTCCAGATAAAAACAAATCACATTTTATGAAGCTTGTGTGCATGTTATCCATGGATATACATTTGAGAAAGAATGATACCAACCAAAACAAATGGTCAATTTAGAATCAGTAGACATTACAAATATTCTTTGGTGTTTATTATACTTAATTTAGGCAAAATTAAGAAAGTTGATTTTCTGGAGGAAGTTATTACATTGTTAAGTTATAAACAAAGGTGGCTTGGAAAAACAAATCAATTAAATGTCAATGACTCAGTTAAAATTTAACTCTTGATAAAAAAATCTTTTCTAACCAAGTTAAACCAAATAAGAGAGAAGTCAAATTGTAAAATATTTAAAATTGTCTTTCACATTTTTCCAAAAATGAATGAAATACATGAAATATTTTTTTAAAATTGCATAATCTTTATACCCATAAACACAGGCTACATTTTATATTACATATTTTTGTTTTCATAGGAAGAAAAGATGCAGACTACTGATTTATTTTAGTATAAAATCTCCAATAATCAAATGATGGTTTCAAGAAATACCAACTGACAACATTTAACAATTTTACCAAAATGATGCACCACATAAAAACCTTAAAGTTTGCATTTACTTATCAATATGATACTTACTAAAGTTATGATTATCAATATCATATTGTCTTAATTAATCAAATTTGGAAAGTAAAAAGAAATTCATGAGCCATATTGTATTTCATTTCCAAAATCCTAAAGACTAAAAGTTTTTAGTCACTTTGTTTATACAAGTTACACTTGACAATACTCACACACTTATGCATACTTGTTCAAACTGAAAAAGTTATTATATCAGGAATGTTTCTTTGTTATAACTTGTTTTTAAACGAACACAAGTTATATTTTTTAATTATATTCTATCACTATACTTTTTGCATTTAGGAATTGTGAGTTGAGATATAAACTAAAAGTCAAAACACAAGAAAACAGAATTGTTTATATTTGGTTCCAGTATGGAGAATTTAATTGTGGTGAAAGAAAAGATTAATTCTGGTTAGATGCAATGTGATATTCATGATGCTTCTCCAAAGCATTTCACTTCATGTCTTTCCAGTTGAAGTTAATTGGGTTTTAGTGAAAAAAAAAAAACACACAGATATACACAAATTAGATCTATTTTTCAATTATCTCAAAAAATAGACAGTTTAATTAAAAGATGTTAGTAAAAGACATTTTGGAAATAAAAAAATCTAAGCATTTTTAATTGATTTTGTGTTGAGAAAACTACAAAATTTTCAAACAAATGCTTCTCTTGTACTTTATCTCTTTTAAAAAAAGCAATTAAGTTTTTGATTAAATAAAATGTAAACAAGGCTACATTAATAATAATATGAAAACAGAAGAAAATATACTCAATGTTTTGTGATGTTTATTGTTAAGAATATGGATTAGTATATTTCATAAGATGCAAGATTAGTTTGGAAGAATTTACCAAGTACAAAAGTTTAGCATATTCCATTGATTACAAGGTCTGCTAAAAATATTAAAGTTAATAAAACTTTAAATATATACTTATTGTAGATTCCCAACAAGAACTAAGATTGAATAATTATTTATTTATTTACACTATTTATAATGTTTGGACATTTATTCTCATCTGTATTGCCATATTAACAACATTTTGGCCATTGTATGCTCCAGCCTTTTTCAGGTGAATGGAATTTTGAACCAAACCCTTTATTTTGTTCACCGGGGTAGATTGTTCTAATTCCAAATATCTCAGTATCAGTTATTTCTCTTTAACTCTCCAAGTTATTTTTCTGACTTGACCCAAAGAGTTGTGAGTTCAATATTTAGCTACAACAGGGGTGAACAAAAATTGACCCCTGTAGATGAAATAAAGGGTTCAGTTCAAAATTCCAATCATCTGAAGAAGGTCAAAGCATACAACAGCTGAAACATCATGAATATGGCAACAAAAGATGAGGATAAACAAACATTGTAAATAATGTAAATAATTACTATACTACATCTTAGAAATATAGATAGATATTGAAGCATTTACTTGTATAAAGTGTCTTTTTGGCTGAGTGGTAGTGTGAAGTGTTTATTTTGATGTGATGTTTAAAAGTTCTTTGTTATTGTTACTGTTTAAAAATACATTTAAATAAATACAAACAAGTATCTGGTATCCACAAGGTTCAGAGAAAAAATAAAACATACATGTCAACTATAGTTTGATTTGCTACCATCAAATCCAATCTTTTGATAATAACATAATTGAAACTCAATTAACCTTGATCAAATTTGAAAGTTCACTTAGAAGCCATAGCCAGCCTGATTTTACTACTTTTTTTAAACTTAAAACATTATATACACTCAAAAAGACAAGAAAGTTGTAATTTTTTCTCAATTTAAATGGATATATCTTTTGACAAGACACTTTCATTTTTATTACTTTCATGAGAGAGATAAATACAATTCTATGAGAATAAAAAATTATTTTGCATTTGTTAATACAATAATGCAAACCTTACTGTATTATGTAAATAATAAATTTTGCATGTCAACAAACATATTGATAATGTTTCGATTTTCATCATTACTGTGGAATCTGCTGATTCTATGAAGGAATATATAAGCTTGTGGTACTGTTTTATTTCTCAAAACAACATTGAAAGGACTAACAATAAGATGCATATGAGGAGAATATTAAAATCTGATAAGCAATTACATAATGTTCATTGGTTATAAACAAGTGGACAATTCTTAGAGAAGTTGGAGCTGTTATTAATTAAAGAGAAATTCAATTAACAAACAAAAATAATGTTTTCATAGCTAATTTATCTGGAATTGCAGTTTACACTCTAATACAATCTTAACATAAATTAAGTACAATGGTTAAGAGCATGATGAAATACAACAGCAATAAATATTAATTTGCTTATTTTAGTAGTTATCTAGAAGAAACAGGTCAATTTTGAATTAAAACAGTCAAAATACAGTAAAAAATATCTTATGATTTCTATTTCTTATTTTTTTAAAGTAAAATTTTAATGCTAAAACTGTTGAATGCACTCCTACTACATGTTCCATAAAAGAAAAGAGAAATTGTTAAACCAAATTAAATATGAACAAATTCTCTGAGAGCAATTCTTTTTTTTTTTTTTTCATTTCAGAAATAAGGTGCATGTCAAATACTTACAATAAACTTAATAATATACAAATAACTTAAAGAAAACATGAATTACTAAAAAATCTTTTAACCATAAGTTTTTAGTACTTTGGATTTTACTTTTTCTTAATGTTAATTATAAAATATTGAATAATAAATTCATGCTTTTGAACAAATTTGAAAATCAAAATCTTATGTTCTTTATAATAATGTTTGTTAGAAAATATATCTGATATGTTACGGTGACAGAGAGAAGGAAGGTGCTATGTGTGTATGCTGTAAGGTGATCAGGTTTTTACAATACTGGTCCTTGCAACCTTTGGAAAGACTAGCACTTAGTCTCATTTCTATGCTTCAGAAAAAAAAGGCCTGTAATCTGAAACTGCAGTAGAAGATACTCAGCAATCCCACAAAAAAAATGTAATAGGCAATAGAAAAAAAGACTGTGTTTTTAGAAAAGGAAAAGATAGAAAAGAGTCACTTTTTTAACACATTATGTGGCCTATCTGCTAAACAGAGCACTTTATACACAAACATGATAACTTGTTGAATGTGTTAGGATCTGTGCTGTTGATTATCAGCCAATTACAAGACTGATCAATAAGCAACAATAGCCAACAGCAGTCAGCTTGAAACACAATGGTTAAATTATTTAGCACAAAATTAGAACTAAAAAATGAGATTGTACATTACTACACAGGTTCACTATAAATCAGAAATACTTGCATCCATTGAGAATTTAGAACAGGTTTTACAGACTCTTGAAAATCTCAACTTTGGACCAAATGTAGAATTGTCATTTGGATTCAAAACAGAATTAAATTTAAAAGAATTAAACAATGAATTTCTCTTCAGAAATTTTATTAAAGTTGCTCTAAATGAAATATATATTTTTATTAAAAGAAAACAAATTTTCTCTTTTGACATTGAAAATATTTTTAGATTATAAAGATTACAGATGAGTATTAAGTTGCAAATTTAAATTATAAAAGTTTTTTTTTTTACATTCTTTACTTATTTAAAACCTTTTGGAACATTTTTTTAAATTTTTAGTTTCTCTTTTTTTCTTTTTAATCTTGAAAATTTATAAATAAAATATTGTCATCACCAAGACAGACCTTAAAAAAGCCTTATTAACTTCAGTAATGCATTAGAAGTAAATATTAAGAAAAAAATCATTGTCTTCCTTTTGGTAAGAAAAATAATATATATCCATGTAGGTCATTTTCTGGCAAATGTATATTATTCAGAATTGAGGAGAAGAGGAGAATAATTTAAGCTTAGTGATACAAATATAAAAATTTGAGCTAAAGGAGTAAAACAGAAACATGTATGAAGGTATGTACTATGTTGTATATTAAACAATTGTATTTTTTTTATACATATTTCAATATTAAAAGCACAATCTACAGTTCACATGTTGTTGATATTACTTAATTAGAATCAATGAAGTTAAAAACCACAAAACAAAGTTAATATGGCTTTCTAACCAATAATGACTTCACCTACTGAACCAGACAGATCAATAAAAGATATATTATTCTTGGCACATAAACTGAAAAGGTTCCAATTGTAATAAAAATCCCATACACTTAATTTGGTAGGTTATTCTTTTTTTTTTACAAGACAAGGGATTAGCTATGATTGATTTTATAATAGAAATAAATAAGTTTAAGAAGAACCTTATGGACAAGTTTTCCAAATTTACAAAAGTCATTCTTTAACCAGGTAATCTTTATGTGATAGTTGAGTAAAATATATTAGATTGCTTGTGAAAGCATTTTAGAAGAACCAATGATATGTCTGTAAGCAAGAAAACTTGATAAAAGGCAATGATTTCTCAATTTTGTTTTGGGCAGCAGAGATTCTTCTATTTTGCTTTCATGGATAGTTTGAGGTAAAAAAATTAAAATACAAACTTAGTCAATGAACAATCCAACCATAGTTCGTTTTTTATAGCTGCAGGCAGCAGAATGTATTTTTTTTAACAAAAGATTGGCTGGCAATGATAAAAAAAAGAATTTATAAATGCATAAAAAAAAAATGTTACATTGACAGATATTTTTGCCTGACGTATCTTGCTGGTTTGTTCAATGATAGAATTATATGCAGACAACATTGTATGTAAAAAGTAAGACTAACTTTGCAAATAAATTTTAAGTGATAGAAAAATTAATTCTGAATAATTCAAATAAGAGCTACAAATTGCCAATCAATCTGTTTGGTGTTTCGCAACAGAACTTTGTGAAACATACACGCTGCATCTGAAAAATATCAACTTAAATTCTTGATTTTTAAGACTTAAGTTTTTGTCAGTAAGTAAAGTTAATTAATGTTTATTAAAAAAAAAAGTTTTTATTTCTATTTAAAAAAATCCTACTCTAAAAGAAAAGGCCAAAAAAAGAAGATATTTTGAGTGCAGATATACAATCCATTCTAAATATGACCCCTTTTCATACACTCAAATTTTATACAGGTTATTTTTACTTTATTGTATTATATTTTGGATTCCAGTATAAATAATTGAGTGGCATAAAAAAAAGATTCTGATACTTGATGGAATATTTAAAACAGTTAGGTATTGATTGCAAGATGAACAACAATAACATTGAGTATTTAATGAGGTGCATATTCCTGAAAGAATTTGCATTATTGGCTACTGGAAATTTTATTGATTGTAAATGTCTTTGGAAATTCTAAATACTAAACCAGTTGATGTAAATTGTAAATAACAATGAAAGAAGTCTGATGATGAGTTTGCAGATCAAGTTAAGACTAGAAAACATTTTGGATTATATGATGTTTCACTTTAACCATTTTTATCTGAATCTACAAAAATATTAAAAGAAATATAAATGAAGATGTCTTGAAAGAACATTCTTACTTAACAACTAAGCCTGTCAAATACGTAGAAAAGTTGAAGACTGAAGAGTAAAATAAAAATGGTGAGGGCAAAACCTGTCTTCAAACAAACCCTTAATTCAATATTTACAACATAGAAAACAATAGCCTCCAGGAACAGGCTATCAGGCATACATTCTAAAAATAATCAAGAAGTACTTTCTCACAAATAAAATACTTTTTTAAAAAGTGTATCAAATCACATTTAACAATTCCTTCTTAAATGATTTATGTTGTTAAGGAAGAAATCAATTTAATAAAAAAGAGAAATTCTGGCCAGTCATCATTGATTGGTTGTCGACTTACTGCATGTTCAAACTTGTTGTCAGTAATTATAACTTTTAGCAACAGGTGAAAAAGAAGGTAATAAATTTCTACTTGAAAGAGTCAAGCAAGCTTTTCTTGAAATAAGAATAGCATCAAATAGTTCTAAAATTTGGGAATGATTTCTAAGCATTGATAAAAAATAAAGTTAACTTTTAAGAATTTTTTTTTTAAATGTCAAAGACTCAAAACATTATTTATTTATGATAATTTAGGTTTTTAAATACATTAGCTGTTTGCTGTTATGATTAAAAAACTAAAACTAAAAAGTAAAATAAAATAAACCTTTGGTAACAATTAAACAACGGTATCAAATTTAATAAATGATAGCAAATCATTGTCATATGTTTCAGATTGTAATGAAATTAAAAACAATAACAATAACAATAACATTAACTAATAAACTTTTTGGGGTTTTACTATGAAGTAATAAACCTTATGAAACCTGTAGTAGATTTAATTCATGGATTTTTAGATTTCTGTAAATAAATGAATTACAATTACATTGAATAATCAGGTGATTGATACATTTCATATGCATAGTGTGTTTTCTCTAAATTTTTCAGTATTTGTTACATTTTTAATTGAAACTAAATTACTAAAACAAAATGGGAAGATAATTTTCAATATGAATAAAAAACAAAAAAACAATGTTAAAAATCACAACAGCTAAATCACAGAAAACTTCCAAAATTATGAAGCTTTCTTTTAAATTTATTAGAAAAGAAAACTTCATAATTTTGGAAGTTTTATTTAATTTAAAAATGTTTTTGTACTTTACATCAAATATTAAAACAGTGAATTCATATTGAAAATTTAGAAACACCTTCTTTTATGAGGAAAAGGATGAATAGAGAAAATAAAGCTTTGAAAAATAACAGCAGATCTGAAGAATGAACATTATACAAAAAATATAACAATTCACCTAAAAAATTAATAAACTAACCAAACTTGTTTCTCTGTAGAGAGTCTCTCTTTACACTGTGATCATAAAAACTAAAAACAATAAGAAAAAAAGAAACATTTTTTTATTCCTTGAGAAAGTGAAAACAATTTAAAAATCGAAGTTAGATCAATATTCATAATTTAAAAATTAAAAAAGTAACAATGTACTTCCACTTCATTTAAAAAAAATTAAAACTATATTGACAAAAAAAAAAACTAAAGGACAAATAATAAGAGATGAATATTCGAATTGGTTTTTTTGTTGAGTGACTCAGTGACTGTAAAATCTTCTTCACACTTTATTTATTTTATTTTTTTTAAAGGAATTCATTGAAAAAAATCAAATTATTTCTCATATGTCTGGACAGAAAGTAATATTAGGTGAATTTCTTTGAACAGAAAGATATTTTAGTTAAAACAGTTTTTTAACATCACTGTGCAGACGTAAATAAACTTCTTGATTTTTTTGTGTATTTTGTTTCTGTGAAGAAGAGTGAGTAAAAGTACAGCTGCATAATAAAAATTTAAAATAATATGACTAACAGAGACTATCATTTGATTATACGAAATACACAACATAAGTCATTCAAATAAAATATTTTTTAAAAAGAAATTAAAAGTTCTATTAGAACAGAGGTCAGAGAGAGTGAAGAACCCATAATTCTTTGCACAATCATTCCCTACCCTTTTCCTCTCCTAAACCGATGGTAGCAGATCTAGTAGTAGTAATATAACTGCCAATATAACAATCATTTGGGGTGGGTAGGTACAATTTTTAGCCACTGCCCTTTTCACACAGCATCTGATTTACTACAACATCCCAGTTGATAACGGATCAAGGTGTGCCAAGCAAAGAGGTTGGTTCACTTTGATCTTTGTGTATGAATCAATAATAATAATTAGTCTTGAAGTTGTTCGTCTTACCTCCTCAAACTGCCTGAGCAATGCTTGTAGATTCAGGTTCAGTTCGATCATGCGAGGCGAAAAGTCCAGTGCTCGACTTTGGGCCAGAATTTCTGGTGGTGCAGCATCAGACTAAATTTTATTCCTGTGTTGTATATTCCAAGACCAGATGAATATAGGGTCAGGTAGTTTATGGGTCCACTGTGATGTGTAGGAGAAAAGAGGAGACTCTGTCGGGATGTGACGTAACATTTTATACGAAATATATAATAATAAATAGTTATTCATTGCAGTAAGAGAAGAAGAATGAATGAATGGATGAAAAAAGTAGACAATAACTGGGACAGAAGGAGAAAGAATGACTTAATTGTTGATTGAAAGAGACAAGAAGAATATTCTTATCTTTCCGACTGCCAACAGCAGCAGCAGGACCGACTTGAATGATCTCTGGACATGATCAGTCAACTGCATAATTTTCTTCTTGGGTCGTAAAATTAAAATAAAAAAAAATGATAGTGGGATGAAGAAAAAAAAAAACAATGTCTCGTTGAGATTTTTTTTAAATTAGGGATAAATTAGGTGTTCAATAGAGGAGCCTTTAAGTGGAAAAAATCCAGTATTGTAAGTTTATGTAACTCTTTCTTTCACATTATTCCAGAAAATCAATCATTTTTCGGAGAAGGAGTAAAAAAGCCACCCCAGCTGGCAGTCTGTTTTGTCGTAAATTACCTGCCATTTAGGCTTAGCTCAAAGCGGAATATAAATAAAGGAAGCATTCCTTATAAATGCAATACTTAAAGAAAAGTCCAGAATAAAAGTGTCTACTACTTTAAACATGCATGAATTAGTTATTTGCCGTGAATGAAGAGAGGGAGAAGCCCCTGTGCTGTTGAAGAGGTAAAAAGCGTGCTTAAAAAAGGAGCCGGCTTGAAGGATGCCTGACAACAGAGCTACCTCTGCTGCTGCTGCTACTGCTACAATTGCCCTGCCCTGGCTGGTGGTGTGGAAAAGGCACTGCTCAAACAGCCCCACATGGAAAACCAGAGAGAAAGAGGGTGTCACAGAGAGAGAGAGAGTAAAAAATGCTTGTCTTAGACATATTAACTCCGGACCAGGGAGGTCTTACATAGCCCGTGAGATAGATCCACACACATACATATACACATAGTCAGTTGGAAAAGGAAAGGTAGATGGACTTAACTTAAGAAGCCATTCAGCTTTTAGAAGAATGTTTCCATATGGGCTACACCATTTTTTATGAAGAGGGGTAACAGACTTGTCGTAATTTTTACTGCTCGCTTTCATAACAAACATTCTCTAATGAATCCCAACATTTTTTTAAAAACAGTAACAAAATTGTTTCAGCACGTGTGTAAGAATGTAAATGAACATCGTATTTTGAATGGATTTTTATTTCTGAGTGAATCAGCAGATCATATGAAAAAAAAAATGTTATTCAATAAATAAATAACTGCCTGTGTTTGTATAAATTACCGGGATCGTCAACAGAAAAGAAATCATTCTTGAATCTTGAATATTTATTTTGCTCTATTATTAAAGCTAAATATAAGTTTTGCAAATCTTTATATTTCTATTGAATATTGATGAATGAAAATTCGACAATTTAAATGTGCATGTCAAAATAAATACTAGAAATTTCTCTAGAAAACTTCTGTAAAAGAAGATTCTTCTAATTTGGGGAGGTAGGAAATCACATAAATTATTGTGTTTAAATAAAATTTTGTTAGGCACAGGGTCACAACAGTGTATGAGGATTAGAGACTCATTACTTGCAAAGTTGCAAACTGATCGATAAGATGAGAATACCAACCATTTCATGATAACAAGTCCCTTTTTATAAATAATATAAAAACATTATCGAGTGATGTAAAAGAGGAAAAATTTAACCGTGCAAAAATTTTGATAAGTTTCATATTTTTTAAGGGGAATGAAAAAACATAAAACTTGATAAAATGTAGAATGATAAAATTTTTATAATAATTTTATGAAAACTAATTCATACAATAAACATAAATAATATAAAAAAAAGCAATGAAGCGATTATTCAGAAAATTATAAATATAGATCACAAAAATATTAAGTGACTGGCTTTTCTATTTGCTTTAAGAAAAAATGAACATAAAATCATATTTTATAATGACTGAAACATGAAGATAGAAAAAGCCATAGGAAATGAAAAGAAAAGTAGCAGAGAAAACAGATTTTGTTTACCCAACACTTTTTATTGACAAAAAAATTAATTGGATAGGAGAGTTTTTAAAAAAATGACATATTTAGTGAAAATTCATGATAAAGAAACAGTTAATGCACAGAGTTACAGAAAGGTGCATTTACTTGAAAAATTATGTAAAAAGACATATAGCTCTTCAATTGCACACATATCAGCTTTGATATGAGTGTTACATTTGGGTCAAATACTATACTTATTGTTATTGGTAGCAGATACAGAAATACAAATATAGGTATTGAAAAGTTATTCACCTAATCAAGAAACCCTGAAAATAAAAAAAAAAGTCTGGAACTTTGTCATTTGGTCAGATTTTGAGAAGTGGCTCAGGTCAAGAACTTTTCATCACCGCTTCATATTTTGTAAACCTACTGCAGAGTGATGATTAACAGTCTTCTTTTGAGGCCATTGCTTGTGCATTTGTCCTTCATTAGATGCTCTGTTATTGTTGCCTTTTACCAGATGAAGTGGAGTTTAGTAGATATCTACAAGTGTAACTGTATCTGGACTGATATAGTTGTGTCCACTTATAAACTATTATTAATTATACTTGTTCTGGCAAAGTTACCTCATTCTACTCGGCACATATCATCATCATTGTTGTTTTTGTTATTAGAATCGAAGTATAAAAAAAACACCAGTCTCTATATCAAGTGAATACAATTATTTCATGCCAGGCTAATTTTTAATCACATTATTCAGCATTGTATTGAAAAAGTTTCAAATAGATATATCAAAGCAGCCTGGCCATTTTACTTATCTTCTGCTTTTTCAGAACCTACTCTTTTCTCATGTGATAAAAAAATTAGCACCATCTTCAATTTAGCAGTTTCTATAATTAACAGGAATATACTTTGGACTCATTTAAATTTATTTAAATGACATTATATTATTTCAGTTCAAATGCTGAATCATTTGACATAAAAAGAGAATAAACATTTGAGAGAAATCTGAGAATACATTATCATTTACCTACAATAAAATGTTATTGCTGTAAGCATTTAATTAATGTTACTAATTTTGTACACCTTTGCAGAATTAATAACTTAGCTTGAAATATGGTTTTATTTTTTTTTTTTTAGTATTAACAAAATTACAGCTACTCTTGACATTATATAAGAGAGATATGCACTAGTTAATTCCTTTCTTTTTGAATAAATGTGTAAAAAATGAAATTTTGTATATGAAATATATGACAGAGAAAGAACTTATGCCCCAAACAATTTGCAGCTAAACCTGATTTGTTCCACATTTATTTTGAAATATCAAAATTAGAATAAAAATGATACATTGGGTATCTTTCTAGTTTAACACTTCAGATGATTTTTTGCTTTCTAGTCTTCTGTTAACCTATAGTTTAAACTTGGCCTTTTTAAACTTGGCCGTTTTTTTCTTTTCATTTATTACAATAAAATATTTTGAAATATGACAAACAAAATGGTTGGTGTTATAAATGAATCATGAAGGAATTGGTGGAGAAGGATATCCTAAGTTTGGCTGGGTATTCTTTCAGCTGTGCACATTAAAGGATAGCTTAAAATTTAAATTTAACTGTTAACATTTCCCTCAGTTAGATTTGCTCGTGTTTAATATTTGAACATGAATGATAATTGCAGGGTATGATTTAGTAATAAAAAAAAATCATCATCTTAATATGAGGGTGTGCTGAAAAGTTCTTGGTCCAACCAAGAAAGCTTTCCAAAACATTCTAACCTTTTATCATTTGGTGAAATTTTTGGAAAGGGTATGAATTAAGAACTTTTCTCGACACTCCTGTAAATGTCTGATTATTCCTCTAATTGATCAAATTTCTACAATTTGTTTTTTTCAATCATATTTACAAAATGATTATTTAATGACTAGATTTACTATAATTTCCAAACCTCAAATTGAGACACTCTTCAATTTTTATTATAAGTTTAGTTTATTGTATAATAAAGTGTTTTTATGACTCAATAGCCTTTAAGCTACAGGGCTGACAAAAAATAAATAAAAAGTTAATACCTTAAATCTCTAGTGGGACACTCTGGAGATGTATGGTAAGCTTATTATTGACTAATACTGATAAGTGATACATCTGATAAAATTCTTTGCTCATATATAACAGACATTGAAATAAAGAGATCTAAACAAAAAGAAAAGAAATATAGTTATAAAATTCTACTTTTGGAAGTATATCTTTGAAGAAATACAAAGAAAGATTAATATTTTTATAATTGGTGAAAAGTATGTCTCTCTTGAAGAGCCTTTGTGTTAGTTTCTTTAAAACAAAAAAATCAGTCTGATGAATTGTAATTGAAATCATTTTAAATGAAGAGAAAATCTCTATATCTGATGAAGGCCAAAGGGCACAGCAACTGAAATGTGATAAAGATGACGACAATAGTCCAAATGAAAATAGTGTAAATAATGATAATTCCTCATACCAGAAATTCAGACAGAAATCTCAATATTCATTTCTGAATATGTACATTAGTGGTATACACTTCTAACAAGTGGAGATTTACTTTTGTAAAATATATATCAAGAGGTAATACTTTTTAATCATCTGTTGTTAAAATAGAATATGTACAAATCTTTATTTTCTGTACTATTATTTCAACAGGGGTAATGTTTTAGAATTTTCAATTTTTATATCTATATTGTATATTTTATCATTTTTTATCTTTTATTTTCTCCTTCATATAAAAATTTTGAAGTATACGTAGATATAGATATTAAGAAAAAGACAATAAAACCATATTTAGTTTGAGTCAAATAATATAAAAACTGGATATATTCAAACATGAAAATAAAAACAAATTTTGATTTTTTTTTGACAATATAATGGCCATGGAATATTGTTAGTATTTTTTACAAGAGAAAGAGATAAAATAAATTTAATTAAAATTTAGAGTTCATTTTGGCTGAATATGTTATTAGTTTCAGCTGTATGTTATGATTATGTGAGCTGTGATGTTAATAATATGGTTTTATGAATACAATGCATTGGAATGAATCCAAATAAATTCAAATCAGATCCCAAACTTCGTCTATGTACACAAATGTGTATATATACACACAAGATGATAGACATAGCGTAAATTAAGGTCAAATGTAGAAGCTAATATAAGCCAAATACTGTTGTACTTTGATCTACTCCACAATCTGATGAGTTTCCTACAGCCATATAAAGAATGTGAGAGAGTAAGAACTCACAGAACATTGATTACATTATTGGGATAAAGCCAGAAGAACAAGCTGCAAGCCAAAAAGAAGTGCCATATTTGTAGGCCAGGGGATAAAGTCAACAAGTCAGGTAGACATAACCTGGCAAGACAATGAAAATTTATTTCTAAAGATATGTATAAATTTTATGTAACAGAGCATCTGTTTTTTTTTTAGATTTACTTAAATTAAATCATCACATTATTCATTGTCATTATAGTTGTGTTAGTTTATACAATGGTATAAAATATATTTTCATCATATATAATGGCAACAGCTTTTATTGATGTACTCACTACAGAAAAATATTGTATCTTTTAGTATCATCAAATATTTTAATTTCCTTTTCAAATAAAAATTTTGCATATACCTTATGAAATAAATGGTATCAATATAGTTTACTGATTCTCATTGCTAATATTGATGTTTAATGAGCATGTCTCACTAAATAATTTGCTTTAAATTTGATACATTCCTATCTAACAAGTCTAAAGTACTTGACATTTTGAGTGATTTTTATCAAATTATTGATCTTTTCTCATGTAACTATTTGCAGTTACAAATAATCAGACATGAAAAACAATTTTCTTAGTAAAACACAAATATAAGCCATCCTAATAGAATATAAAAGGACAAATATAAAATTTCACCAGCTCATTAAATACTGACTATTTTTCTTAGATATTTCACAAAATAAACAAAGCGATAACTTAATCATTGATAAATGACACAATACTAAGAAATAATTATTGACTAATCTTTTGTGATAATAAAATTAACATATTTAGATAGATTGAACAACAACTTATTAAACATTGCTTTCTTTTTAATTACTTGTTAGTAAAATTCTATTGAAAATGTTCATGCAAATTTTATAGATTTATTGCCAAAAACACCTTATTTCAAACTTGTTCTCTTGATTGTTATAAATATTATAATTGAGACAACGTTATGACCAAGTATTCTCCGACCATCATTGTTTGCCTGTTATGATTTCAATCTTTTGATCATCGTGTTCTTTTGTCCCTGTGATGTCATTTATTGTTTCTTCCTACTGAATCACTGGTGATTCATTGCCTGATTGAAGGACTGAACTCACAATCACTAGATGACAGTATCTTCTATATCAATTATGCCACCATCCCAAAGGAGATCAGTGGTTTATTTTTGGAGCCTTTATATTTAATGTCAGATGGTTTTGACATTTAGTTATGTAATAACATCTGTACTAATCAAGATGAGAATAACAGTTTGAAATAATTAAAGTATAATGACATCTACACATCTCAAAAATGAAATACAGAAATTATTGAAAAATGTTTTGTTTTTATATGTATTATTATTTTTTGAGAGCTTTTAATACTTGTAATAATAATTTTATAATAATAAAAATGACACCATAATCAGCAAGAATCTATTTTAGTTTTTGGCAATTGTATTCTTTAGTCCTAACTATAAATTATCTTTTTCTTTTATACAATATTGATTGAAGAATAAACTGCTTGAATTTTTTTAAATATAAAAAAAGATAAGAAATAATTTATTAAATATTAATTAAACTTCTTTTAAATACAAACCCTAATTAATGAAACATGAAAAATATCCAATTTTAGTCAATCAGATTATTGCCTTTCAGATACAGAAAAGCATGATCCATTTTTTGAATCAAGTACATATGTACCAGAGTGCTACATAAAAGAATATTTTTACCAGTAGAGATTAAATTATTAAAAGTTAGCTTAAACAGTTTAGATATTATTCAGGTAATTCATTTCAAAGTATTTTGAATATGGGATAAATATTAAATCCAATTGAAAAAAAAAAAAAAAAAAAAAAAGTTAAAATCCTCTGACCATTGGCTGACTAATTTAGAGCAAATATAAATTAAAATTCTGATCGTTTCAATTTTATAGAATCTTAATTAAATGAGGTTAATTATATTTAATGGGTTACCAAGTTTCAGGAAGCAAATTTGTACTTTCACTTAAAAAGAAAAGCAATTATCTCCTCAGAGCACTTCATTAATTAATCTTCTTTCTTGAAAAATTCTCAAAATATTGGATTCTTTGTATGATTCTATAGTCCTCTAATAAACAACACTGCTATGTCTTTATTTGTTGAAAGAATCAACAAAGATAAAAAGAAAATGCCCATAAACCAAAAATAAACTACAAAATTTTTAGTTTTATTTTGGATATTGAGTGTTTTAGCAAAATTGATTTAATAGTAAAAACTTTATGCCAAGTAAACAAACATGGTCAGTGTTTTAGCAATTCTTATTGTAGTCATATTTTTGCTACCACAAACATGTTTGCCAGTGCTTTTACCTGGTTTTCTACATGAGGAAATATAAAGAAATTCATTCAAAGATAAAACAAACAAACTGATGACAGGAAAGAAAAATGAGATTTAAACAAGAACACTAATTTCAGAAAATATAATCACTATACTTGAATTCAGTTTACATTTTAATTAATCCTCTTAAAAAAACTAAAAAAAAACTTAAAAAAAATATTTTTGGTTTTAGATTTAAGTCTAAAATTTTATAAAAAAATCTAAACTGAGATCAGTAATGTAATCCATTTATATTTTGAAAATTTGCTTTTATTAATCCCAGAATATTTTCATCCAATCTCCCTATGACATGTTCTGGGTGGTTAAATTGCTGCAATTCCAAGACATGAACTATAAAAATCGAATTTAGACTGGCTGTCTGTAGAAAGAAAGACAAAATGATTTAGTGATTATGAAGTATCATAGTCTTCAGCAGAGTAACATTTTCATAATACTATTTCCTAAGCTGATGTAGGACATTTTTGTTTGTATCAAAGGTCCTAGAAAAGTAAAACAAAGTAAAATTAAATGAATACTAGTATAAGATTGTTCACTACTATATTTGAAAGGAGACAATAAAAAAAAGACTTCAAGATCTGAAAGTAATATTTTAGATTAATAAAAATGGAAACACTACCTAACAATTAAATAATCTGTGTTCTATCTTTTGATATGTTTCATAACTGTGAGTGCTGAGAGAAGTTCAGTGAACAAATAAATGTACTTTTGCTTTTATTAGATATAACCAAAACTCTTGACTTTAGGCAAGTCTCATTCAATGATATTAAGCTGACTAATTTAAAGATAACTAAAATATAAATCTTTTAACACAGATATATAAATGGTAGAGATAGATGAAAGTTTAAACCATCAATAAGTACATTAATGAAATTTAGACACTAAATTTACAATCAAAAATGATATATTTGTTTCATATTTTTCCATCAATATAGTCATTGTAAAAGCAAACAATTGTTTGTTTTATTTAAATCTTTTTTTTTTTTTAATCAAATCAACAAAACCAAAACAGAACTGTTATTCCGATTCATTGATATTCATTTTTTGAAAAACAAGAAGTAAACACATTCTGAAATATAAGCACCCATGACATTTCAAGTAAAAAAAATTGATATTTTCTGGATGAGTTTCTGGAATGAGGAGTTATTTACACTATTCATATTCAGATTGTCTTCATCTTTGTTGTTGTTATCACATTTTCAGCCATTGTGTCCTCCGGCCTTTCTCAGGTGTATATTGATCTGGGTAACCTACAGGGAATTCTGAACTGAACCCTTTATTTAATCTATGGGGGTAAACTGTTCTTTTTCCACTACTCATGACTAGTGATATCTTTGTCTAGTTTTCATTTAGTACTGTTCAGTTATTGCTCATCCATATCCACTAACTCATTTTTTTTTTTACATAAAGCAAGAGTGTGTAAACTAAAAAACAAAATCATAACATTTGCAACAAAACAAACATAATTAAAATGAATGGCTCATAACAACAAATAATTTATAAGGATTTTTCAGAAGAATTTACAAAAGAAATATTTGGTAACCAATGATTTTGCAAAAGTTTGGAAAAGAAGAACATCACCACAAGCAAGTAACTATAAGTCTCTATTTCCTTCAGCAGTGAAGTTTTCTTCTTTCTCTTATATCTGACTGTTATTAATTTAGTGAAGTTTTGTGATCCTTTTATCATTTTCACAACTCTTACTTTAATGGGAGATCATTTAACAATTTGACAACTTTATGACTAATTTTTAACAAAATGTTTTACACAATTAAAATATGTCTGCAGAGTACAACAGCAGTAAAGTAATCTGTAAACAAATCTAATTCAAGTGTTCAAGAACCAATTTAACTTTTGATGAAACTTCTATTCACAGATTCATCTACTATTGTGGTGATAGAGAAATAAATAACAAGAAAACCAAAATTTCATCATCTCTAAAAATTTATGGATAATGTAAATTACCAGGCAAACAAAGCCATAGTTCTAACCAATCAGAAAGTTAGTGGCCTTTTCCAGGCAGATATATAGATATGTATATAACCAGGTAGAAAATCAACCAAAACCAAACTCAATAAATTAATTTTGTCCATTCTTTGATGATGCAGTCATTGTAACATACCCAGAGACCTAAAACAAAAATCTACACAAACCAATTATTGTCAGCCATAATTTTTTAACACTGAGATTTTACAAGTTCAAAGTAGGATATGCTAGTTCACTGCATATAAAATAAAAAATAAAATTTTACAGGTTCAATTTAAAATGAGCATTCCCACCTTACATTTATGTTGTCTATAGCCTAAATCCATGACAAATCTCATATTAAAAAATGTCTGTCAACATTTTATTCATGAATAACAAAAAGCTTGTTAAACTCTTATGAACTTGTTTGTTACATAGAATTATGAAGCAGATATAGAAAATTGTTCTGTTAATGTGAAAATGTTTTCTTATTTGGTCAAGTAGTAATTAATAATTGATAATATTTTCATACTGATTTTGTTTTATTATATATAATTTTAACATTTTCACAAATATGATCCCTATGAAAATGATTCTCAAGATTTTCACTGAGGATTTAGAGATGAGAAACTGGTGAAAGTATTGGTGTAAAGGAAAAATGTTAGGTAGATGTTGAAATTAATGAAAAAAAAATCAATAAAATAATAATAATAATAGTAATAATAATAATTTGACATTTGGATATTAGAATTCATCTTTGTTACTCAAGGCTAACAATCAACTCCAAGTGAGTATAGCAACAGATAAGTTTCCTAGTCTGAATGTAAGGACTTATAATAAAGATCAATAGAGTTGAAATGTCACTGACTGAAATAAATATCAACTTTTTCCTCTAATCTCAAAATCATGGTTAGATATTAATTCATTTATTTGTTTGTTTTTATTTTAAACATGTAAAATATTCATTCAATTATTGAATTTTTTTTCTCTCTATGAGATTTACAGGAATGGAAAACTGTTTGAATTTGTTAATTTCTTTGGTGAATGATAAAAACTGTTTTCCTTTTCAAAATTTTCTTTCTGTTCTTAATAATTATTAACTATATTTTGTTTATGCAGTCATTTCCTTTTACTTACATCATTATGTTTGTACATATATTTTTTAATCAATTTTTATTCATGCACTAAATGTTTTTCACTAATAACTTTTTCTTTTCCCTCTCCAACCCAAAAGTAAGAGTTGATTTGTATTTTCAGATGTTTAAAATAATATTATTCTTTTCATTCCATGATAATGAATCTCATAAAAAGATCAATGAAAAGTTCTAATTTACTGAAAAGAAGAAAACAAAGAAAAATAGATGAGCTAATTTTCTGATTCATAGCAAATTATTAAAATTGATCAAAGCTTATTATTGGAATAGTTGATCTAATTGATATGATCCTTTGGGAATATACTAATCATTGTTTGAAGTCATTACTTAGTGAACATCTCTTTTGTGCAAAGATTTGAGAGAGATCAATAGTATAACAATTTGTGGTGACTTGGTCACATATTACAACATTACAAGGATTGGTGCTGAATCCAATCAATTTATTTAATTTAGATCAAGTCTATATTTTATGTTATCGGAGTTGTTGATATAAAAACTGGAAGACATGCAATATGAGTAAGCAACTGTCATTAGAAACAATGTCTCTATAGATTCATAAAATAAGAATAACAATAAAAAATTCTTCAGTATATTAACAAAGCTTACATAAAATGTATTACATACATTACTGAACTAAAAATTTCTGTTGCTTACTTCTTTAAATTTTTTAAAGAATATTTTCAATTTTATAGTGCTATTTTTTTTTTCTTATTTAATCATTTCACCCCAAGAAAGGCAATAAAGCTACTAAGATGCAAGGGATTACTGAGTGTTGGAGAATATGAGAGAGAAAAACACACTCTTAATGAGAGAGAACATTAAAAGAACAAGAATTAAGAAAACAGTAGTTAATGAATGACATTGCATTTAAATTTTTGAAGATCAAAGTTAACTGGGAAGCAAGAAGCTAAAAGAGAATTCCACAAGTGAGAAGTGCGAGAGAAGAAACTGTTAGCATAGAACTTACAGTTATATCTAGCCATTTCAACTGAGACCTTGCCACCACTCTAGTGCTGTACTCAAATTCATAAAGTCTAGGTACCATAGAGGAAAGTTCATCAGAACAATTACCATGAAACTATTTATAGAAAAAGCACAGGGAAGCTACATTATGGCAGTGGAGATACAGAAATATACAAATTATATTTGTATATCCTCCTTCAAACTTGTGTCTTTTAAATAATATTCAGTTTAATCAGGATAATAGAAAGCTTTTAAAATATTTCAATAATTTAAATAAATTTAAATATCTCTACTGAAGTTTTAATTTTGTTTTTAATTGCAAGAAAATAGCATAAAGTTTGTGCTAAAAAAATAAAAATTATTTGCACATTTAGCCTATTATTAGTTTAAATTATTTCCACTTACAAAAGCAGAGAGCATTTCTAGAACAATGTTTAATGAGTTTGATCCTCATTAGGTATTTTATTACATTGACTTTGCACTGAAGTACCTAGTTAAATAAACATAGTGTTAGATGAGTGAAAAGTTTGAAATTACAGCTGACCCTGATGAAGTTATAGTAAATGATATTTCTAATCTAGAATGAAACAGCAGAGTTTTAAATCACCAATATTTAGCTCTAGCATTTATTTATATCTGTAAATGCATTAGAGCTTACAATGTCATCTAAATTGTATTCTTGTTTATTTAAATTTCATCTAAAACAATTTTACATGTATCTTTGTTATAGTCGGAGTTATAATAGGAAACAGATTTTAAACTTATTTACAATAAAGTAACATTACATTATTTAAAAACATCATCTATTTCTTTCCGTAAAAAAGTTCAAATCTTGTCAACCTGAATAAACTAACCTCTTTTGATACTCTGTAAAAAGACTAAATCCTGTTTACTCAATGAAGGTTGACCTCATACTGCACTAATGAGGTGTGGGATCAATGTAAATTTCAAAGGAAAATTTTCCTGCTTGCTGCTCATTAATTGATGAATCATCTCTGCCAAGAAACATCCCCATTGCAACAGCAGCAGTTGTAAAACCCTGCACTGCAGAAGAATTGGTAATCATAATAAAAAATAACCACATACTATACCCTATAAATGGGAAAGTATCTGTTGACAAGAGAGTTATGTAGGTGAAACAAATTCAATGACTAGTTAACAGTGATAAATCTATATTGGCCTTCATATGTCTTATACCAAATAATGGATCAGGAAGAATTTTATCAATATTAGCAGAAATATTTCAGTCATAGAACCAATATAAAGGAATATACAGTTAACTTGCAATTTCAACAAAACAAAAATTAAAATTGAAAATCAATGTCTCAAGTCAACATTATCACTCCATTCAACAAATCCAGATTAAATGGTGTTGTCTTTTATTTGAATATACTCATTCCAAAAAAATGAAATTTTAAAAATTGTATCAATTGATTTTTATAAAAATTGGAAAACAGTATAAACAGTTTCAATAGATGTAAATAAAATCATTATCTACCTGTTGTTGATAATCCAATTTTGCCTTTTAACTTGAAGAATTTTTCACTTTATGAAAAATATTTAATTCTTCAATTTAGAAATTTCAGTATAATTAAGAAGTAAATTGGATAGAAATGATAATTTGCAGGAACTGACTGACCAAAATTTCTAATTTTCTTTATATTAGTTTCTTTTGATGTAATTAAAATAAAAAATCAAATAAAAATTGTATTAACTAAAATTGTTAAGACCATTAAGTGCTTCATTTGACTGTCTTCAAGTTATACAAAATAAAAATATTTTTACAATGAACAAAATTATAATAATTTCTCACCAAGTTGCAAAAATGTCCAGTCAGTTTGTTTTTTTTTGTTCGTGCATAATACAAAATTATATATCATGACTTTAAAAATAGCCATTAAAATAGAAGTAATCTTACAGAAAATGTATAATTGATATTTTTTTTTACTATGTAAATTAGCCAGATCTGTCCAAAAAGGTCTAATGCCCACAAAGTAAAAATTATTAGAAAGTAATTATTTAAAGACAGTAATATGCAATATTATTTCAAGTAAACTTTTGAATATGTAAAAAATGAATGTGAAAAAAGAAATAGCAGAAAATTAAAAAAAAAAAAATGTTAGACATGAGCCAACACAAAATTTTCATTAATATCTCTCTATGAGAGTATAGGATTAAAAATATATCATTCTTAAAAAATATATCTTAATTCTCTTTACTAAAGCCCACTATCTTTATAACATTAACATGTTATTAAATTAATAAAATCAAGATAGATATATTCAGGAAGGTAAAAAATTAATGTTCTAAACATTACTATTATTAGAAAAACAAATAGTTTATAAAAAACAAAAATGTACTTGCAATACTGATTAAATTAAGTATTGATCAATTAAATTTAATATTGAATTTGCCCCTCAGATAGACATTTTGCAATCAGGTCAAACAGCTGCGACAGGAGAATGCAACTAAAGCATTCAACCAAGTCTCCCCCCCCCAAAAAAAAGAGGGTAGTATTCTGAATGATCAGATGCTTACTAAAAGTCCCATCAAATTAATTGCATGGAGATGATTAAGAAAATTAGAAACACTGTGGATGTGTACACAGTTTGTTGGTAGATTAGTGGAACTGTTTGAATTGGCATCTAAGCCAAATGGAAATTAAATGTCCTAATGTACTAAGATACTTTTCATAGCTGTCCAATGTGAACAGAGTAAATAAAAATAACAGTGCAATACATGACAGCCAGCAGCAATTGTAATAAAATGTCCCTGAATATGTATCAGTAATGTAGTCATTGTTTTGCAATCCATATAATGCTTCAAGTACTATAATAATACTTAGTTGGATAAAAGAATTGAACTGAAACCAGATAAACACACTACTGAGATAGATATAGTCAAATACAATTACATTTTGATTATTTTTTTTTCATTCCAGTTTTCTTTTTCTAAAGTAAAATGTGAACAATCATTAATTATAAATCATAGGATGTAAACAAAATTGTTAATCTCAACACAATATAGGAAGTGAATGAAGATAAACACAAACAGCAGCTTCCTTTTTTATGTTACCATCATTTTTTGTTTTATATTTAAAGTTCCATGCTTAGTACTATAATAGCAATGCTTGTTGCAAGACTTTCAAGAAGAATTTTCATTTTAAATCAAGTAAAATTTTGTCTTTAGAAATTCTTCTTATGTTACTTGAATCCTTAAAACATAAAAGTGATAAAAATGATTAAGTGATATATACCTTCTTCTATTATTAATATCATTAACAAAAACAAAGTGCTAAAGAAATTTTTAAAATTTCAAATTGATAGGAAAAAGCAAAATGAAAATTATTAATTTCTTCAAAACTAAAGAGATAATGATAATCAAGAATATAAATTAGGAGAATGCCATACAAATCAATAAATTATTCTATTACAAATTGCTTATAAAAAATAATTTTTTAATCATTTCACCCCAGTTACTGAGAGTGAAAGAGAATGAGAAGATTTTAGTGAGAAGAAAGGACAATAAAAAAACAGGATTCAAGAAGACAGAAGATGGCGATTAGCATTGCATTTAAATTTTTGAAAATTGTTAAGTGTCAAGGAAGCAAAAAACCAGAAGAGAGTTCCACAGGTGAGAAGTGTGAGAAAGGAAACTATTAGAATAGAACATACGATTACATCTGGCTATTTCAAGAGTAAAACAATGAGAACTAGTAGCCAATCTACTTCTGTAGGCTTAAATTTATATGGTTGAGGTACAAGAAGAGCTCATGAGAACAATTTCCATGAAAATATTTATAGAAAGGACAGAGGGAAGCGATGAAAAAGTGACTGAAGTTGAGATGTCAGGTCAGGACTGACAACATTGCAGATAATTTTTTGGATTTTGTTGAGAATCTCTAGATTTATAACAGAAACATCAAAACAGACCAGATATGGCAGCAATATTCAAAGCATGGATAAATGGTAGATTTATAAATGTGCAAGATGGATTCTGACAAGAAAAGTTTTTTTGGCACAACACAATGAACCAATTTTCTTAGCAGCAGACTTAACAAGTGATTCAATATAATCATTCTACTTCATGTCAGTGAAAAATGTTTGCTTCAAACATTTTTCTTGAAGAAACTATTCTTTTGAATTTATAATAGTTATTTGGTACTTTTCTCATATAAGGTTCATTGAACAAATGATTACTTTATGAAGTATTACAACTGAATCAAGAAGATTATTTGCTTATAATCATTTTCCATCTACAATACACTATGTCAGATGCTAATCAATAAAACTGATATTAACTAACCACTGTTAATATCATTTTCAGGATACATTCACATTAATAATTTAGCAGTTTGAGATTTTATTATACAACTCAAGGATTGTTCATTATAAATATATATAATAGTATATTTGGTGATGATTATCTTTTAATCATCACCAAATATACTATATTCAGATATATAAATATTAAGGTTATAGCAAAGATATAATCTTAAATGAGAAACAAGATATTGTAAAGTTACAAAGTGTTAGGAATACAATGTTTGCAAAAAAGTTAAAAACTGATCAAAAAAAAATTGAAATCATTGACAAGATAAAAATAAGAAAACTGGTCATAAAAATTTCACAAAAAGAGATTTGAGAAAAATTAAAAGGGTAATAAGCAAGAAAAATAAATTGACTAACAAGAAAATATTTCAAGAAGCTAGTGTTGAGAATGTAAACAGAAAATATAAAGAATATTAAGAACATTAGTTAAAGACATAAAAGAAACCAAACTACCAGCTTTAAATGTGACAAAGAGAAACATGTAAGTTAGATGAAGAAGTACATGAAAAGTGAATTCTTAACAGGAAGTTTTAGTGATGGATAGGCTTAAAGGTTAAGATAGAGATTCTTGAAAGTAGAAAACAGGAGAAAATGAAGTAAACATTTTGAACTAGTATTGGAGGTAATAAAATTATAGGTTCCTTCAAGGTTGATGATGGTGCCAAGATAAATGCAGAAAATTATTGCAAGTTTTTGGACAAGACATTTTTGGGTGGTATAGGTTTCAACCAAGAAGCTGAAGAATATCTTCATGCAAAATAATGATCCTTCACATTCTGTAAATGTTGCTATTGCCTACTTTGTTAAAAAAATGTTTTCAAAGATATTAAAATAAATGAAATTACCTCTAAAAACTTAAAAGAGGTGCATATAAAAATAGAAAACAGTATTCAATCAAAAAATTTCTGGAAAACAAAATTGTCGAAGTTAAGGTTGAAACAGTAGAAAAAAATTAAAATCAATGAATGAAAGTTTGATGGTTATAGAATATGAAGAAGTCCATATTAACATGAAAAATAATTTATTCAAGTATATGGGATATAGTGTTAATAAATTATATATTTATGTGGATTATATCTTTTAGATTTATTTATAAATAAAAAATATTATATTGTAATCTGCATAATAAAACCTGAAATCCCCTAGAGAATTTATCCTCAATACTTTTAACAAGAACAGAGATATTGTAGGCTAAAACTTACATGATATATAACTCACATAAATATAGTGATAATGGATACTAATTTTATTGTGAAAATATTGACTTATATAATAAAAACTGACATTGTGTATCATCTTTGATGATTTATTTTTAACACTAAGTTAAAAATAAAATAGCATCAATAGGAAAAGCTAAGAAAGAAATAAGCAACAATTATTTTAATTTATTAACAATGAAAAGAAAGACATTTTTAGACTTGTAAAAAATAGCTTAAAATCTAATAGTGTTCTTTCTCTATTAATGAAGTAAAAAGACAAACCATATTTGTCAAATTTTACCAGTTTTATTTGGCTCAATCCAATTTCAAGCTCTTAAAATATTTAAAAGGAAAATGAAGCGCTTATTTTAAAAATAAAACATACACTTAAAATCTTATAAAATGAGTAGGTAAAATTTTTGGTATCACACACACACCTAATAAACAACTTTTATACCAAACAACTATTAGTAATATTATCATAATAAAATTTATTATGACTATTCATTTTTTCTTTAGTTATGAATAATATCTACTCATCAGTAGAAGCAATATTTAGGGTTAGTCTATTGGATATTGATTAACAACAAATGAATTAGCATGATTCTTGGCTATTTCATTTTACTTTCTGCAAGCCAGAAGTAATTCATTCAGTCACTTAAACATTTACAAAAGAGAAGATTTTCTGCTAGATGGTTTATTATGAAAGAAAGGTTATATTCTGTTTACTGTCATCCAATAAAATTGTTTACTGATCATTTGACTAATGAAGAGTCAATTACATATTGAATCTCAGATTACTTTAAAAAACAGGTCTTTTCCATAGATTTGAAAAATGTAAACCTGATCTCTGACGACATTTTGAAAAATAAATCTTTCAATGATTTTGTGACAATAGAAAACTGATATTTAAAAAATTAATTTCAAGAAGAGCAAAATATAAGTGAGAAATCTTGCACTGTTTGAAAAAAAATCCTGTTTCAATATGAACCAGGATAGGGGATTTATATATTATAAACTTTACTTCAAGAGAACACACACACAAACCCAAATAATTGTGTACATAATAATTGCTATAGTCATTTGATGGTAGTAAAAATGGTCCTTCTTAGCATAATTCATAATTTATCAAATAGTCATTATATTAAATGAATTAAAAACAGATTGAAATGCAGAATTAAATAGATACCTGACATTTTATACTGTAGTCTAACTGAAGCTGAAAGAAAATGGATTTGTAAATGGAAAGAAACAATAAAGACACTAAGTGCCATTAAAGATTTCACAAAAAAATAATAAAATATTGCACTTATATTATTACTAGTTAATTTTTAGCTGGTGCCATTTTCCAAACTGTTAGAGGCTGGTCTTTATGGAACCCAAAAAAGAAGATAATATTCTTAAGAATTAAAAGATGTATTTATGCCTGAAACATGTTGAAAGTTGTTTGAAGAGAATTTAAACAGGAACTGGTCAAAATAAAAGCTGCAAAGAAGGGAATACTGAATTTTATTCTGATTTCTTATAATCAAGCTCCATCTTTTATAAATATTCGGTTAAAAAATATGTATTTCTACATTACATTTCTATTTTTATTATTAAATCTATTTTTGAATTGGTGAATAGTTTTGTTTTTATTTTGGATAACTCAATGAACTTGAATGTTTTTCTTCAACTAATTTCTTCACACAAATGCATGTTACCAACCATCAACAAAATAAATTTCAAGACATGAATCTTTACAAGTGACTAAAATTCAAGGGCAAAAAGTTCTTGTTTATTTGAAATAAAAATTAGAGGCATCATGATTAACTTAAAGAATAAAAGAAATTCTTTCAGAAGCAGGAAAAAAGTGAAACTTTAGAGTGTTTTTAAAAAGAAATAAAAAAAAAATGACACAGAGTTATTAGACATCCATTGAAGTACGGAAGTTTAACAGATTAATCAAGTATTTTCTTGTAAAAGAGGAAACAAAAAAGACATATGCACACATACAAATAAAATAAGTCCTCATTGTTGATCATGGAATTATGACAAGTAATTAAAGAAAACATTTTTAATTTTCATCAAATTTATTTTATTTTTTGTACAATAGGGCAAGGTGGGGGGGTCTGAATCCTCATTTTTGTTAACACGGAAAATTAATCTCCTTCCATAAAAAAGGAAAATGTTTTTCTCTTTTCCTTCAGTATTTAAAACTTTATTTTGAATTCAATAGCTTTTTCTCATGAATCATCTTGTAGTTTTTGTAATGTTTACCCAAATACATGAAACCATTTTTTTTTAATTAGCTACAAAATAAAATCTGGAAAAAAGATGGGTATTTCTTCAATAATTAAAATACATGAAATTAGTCCATAGTTTGAAAAGATACAAATTGGCCAATGAAAGAAAAGAAGAAATAACAACCTGACAGACTACTTAGAATTAATGTCATGTGACTTGTCAAATCTAAATTTCATTCACTGTTCTGTGGCAGCTGAGAAGTGTCTGCAGAAGAATCAGACTAAGGTAAATAACACCCATTTCTTGACAATTTTGCTTTGAACTGAAATATGTTAGATGCACCAGTAACTTTTGCTTGCAATAAGCTTCTTGATTTACTGAAAGCAACAAAGCATGTCTGAAATATACAGACAGTGTATATATATATATATATATATATATATATATATATATATATATATATATATATATATGTGTGTGTGTGTGTGTGTGTGTGTGTAATTTATAGGTCGCTTTTGCATGTCTAATTCATTTTCATTCTTGTTTTTGTAATCTTATAAAATCTACTATAGACAACTGAAAAAAAATGATTTCTTATGGAATTTTGTATATTCACTTATTGAAACAGTTAAATATAAATGTATTCATTCATGATTTTAATGTTTTTTAAAAATGAAAGTTGTTCACATTCCTACAAAAGAAAATATATCATTTTATGATCTCTATCAAATTGTTTCTATTGGCTATTTTATAAGGGACTATAACCTTCCTAACGTTTACATATAAGCAAAAGTTAAAAATAAAACAAAACAAAAAATTAATGTCAATTAAAAATTACAGTTTGTTCAAAGAAATGTGCCAATGAAATGAATTGAAATACCCATTCAAACAAGGACAACTCATAATTTATATGTGATGAGTATGATTTCACAAAATCCAACCAATCAGAAAACAGCTTTTAACAAAAGCAGTCATAACAACAATATTAAAACTGAGTTTCTAGCACAAAACAAAGAGAATTATCCTATGGACATGGTTTCTTGCACATATTATAAATGGAAATGATTGCAGAAAAAGTGGAGTAGAAATTACAGGCTAGTTTGAGTAACAGTCAAAAACCTCTCAGCACAATTGGCAATAAAGATTGATAAAGAGCCAATCTCCAAAGGCACTGATAGGAATGGCATTTTTACTGATGTGGTCAGAGGATTCCTGACAGGATTACCTTGCTTAAAGCAGTCTGCATATTTGTTGTTTTTATAAATTATTAAATGTTGAACATGAAGAAAAATATATTCACATATAAATCTATCCATCTGAATATAGTAAGAGCAAGTGAATGCTTTTTTATTAGTATGTTTAATAAAATAAAATGTGTTCAAATTGCAATAGCTCATGCATATCAATTATCAAGAAATTCCATTATTTGTAATGAATTAAAATTTAGAAATATAGTATTATTTTTCATAGAAATTTATTAGTTATTTTTTAACTAAAAAAAAATTAATAAAAATAAAAAACATAAGCAACATTGAAAGAGGTTTTTGATCAAGATATTTAAAAGATAAAAATCATATTTGATAACTATCAAACTCAAATGAAGAGGTAATTAGAGAATTTTTTTTGCTATTATGATAAATATTAAATTTATTTATTACTTTATGTTTTTTGCTCTGAATTGAGCAAAGAAACAAATTAAGAAATGGATTTAAATGCAAAATTCTTAAATATAAAATTTCAATGACTGAAAAAAAAAAAGGTATTTTAATAAACAGCACAAAGCAATCTAAAAAGGTCTGCTAAGTTTTTTTGCTAAACTTCTTTTGGTCAATCTGAACATGATTAATATAGAATCATGGAAACAGACTGGTTCTACATTAAAGCAAATTATAAGCTGTAGAAGTCAATATATAAAAAAAATCTAATTAATGATTAAGAATTAATGACAAATTTAAAAAAAAAAAATTCTTGATAATTACTGGTTAGATGTTATAGTATACAAATTTAGAAAAATATTCTAGAATAGTACATTTGTACCTGAGTAATGGGACATTTAAAAATCAGGTTTTTGATTATTTAGACTTAATTGTAATTTTAAACAGTTAAGATTTCTGGAAAAATTCTAAGTTCATTTTAATCTTGAGGACTAAATATCATAGGCTCCATTATTATTATGCATAATATAATGCTTTATGATAAAGATATTGATATATTACAGTTTGTTTTAGATCATGTATTAATATAACTATTTTTATTCAAATATAAAAATAACTACACATAATTCTTTTCACGTAATTTGATTTTAATGTTTCTTTTTAATTATTTACTTATAACTGGCCTCAAAACATTTTAAGGATATAACATTCTAATAATGAGCAGATAATTACATAGTACAATGAACTAGAAACTGTACATGTAAGTGAATATGAATATTATAGTCTGTTGATGCTAAAAATAAATTAGATACAGAATTTGTGTTCATTTGCATGACACAAGAGAATTGTCATCAACAGAAAAGACACTCATTAGTCTGTAGACAAAGTTAAATGTTAATTATTCTTGTTATTGATAATTAAAGAGAAATTCATTATTGAACTTAATAAACCCTAGAGTAAGCAAGATCATTAATTACAGGTTTATCTATTCAAATCTGAAGAAAAACAAAAAATTGTAAGCAATTTAAGAGCATCAGTTTATATCAGTTAAGAAAGGTGGCCCGTTGATCCATCGCCAGAGGCAAAAGGAAGGATCATAATCAGTGATGCAAAAGATAACTCCAGATTTTTACTCAAATATATTAATAGATTTTCAAGCATATTGAAATTTAAAATGGTCATATGTCAAGCAGTAATATTCTTTTTCTTTTTATATTGATGTAAATATTAAAATTAACCAGCAAAATTTGTAAACTAAAGAAGACTGTACTTATTCTCCAATGAATCATTAGTCTATATATAGAAGACTAGACTATATCACTTTTCCTGAATATATAAAGATGACAAAAAAATTCCTTCTCTGATTTTCTTTAATGGTATTGGGACTTTTAATGAGAACTGAAAAATAAAAATGCTTTTATAAAACATAAAAAATAATTATGAAGTCAAACAGGCTTTTTGCAAAAAAATAAAAATAAAAAAGGGAAGAGTTTTTCTGATCATTTCCATTACCATAAAAAGGTATAGAATTTTTAAAGGTACATTTATATTGTTAGGTATCTTTTCTATTCACTTCTGGTTATTCTATGTAACCAATGAGTTTTTCAAGTTTTGAAATTTCATTTACGAAATCAATCCACAAAATTACTGATTCCACCTTAACAAAAGACCAATTGAATTTTTGTCTAAAATAGTGAATTAACATCACATTAAATAATTATGCTTTAGAAAAGACATTTCTTATTATACAGATATTAAAAAATGAAAAATAAAAGTGAAAATGCTTTCTGTAGATAGATCAGGAATAATTATTTTGTAATCAACTTGCCATGTTTTTTTTTTAGGATTACAAATTAATTTTTGCCATAAATATCTTAGATGTTTTTTTACTCTTGCAGCTGTAGTTCAGTACATGCAAGAAAATTAATTTACTTTATCATCATATCAATAATGCATAATTTTTGCAACAGACAGACAAAATATCCAGGAAATGATTTTCGTAGCAGATCTCCTTTACTCCCAACAATGATATTAATTCTTAATTGTGTAGCCAGGTACAAATGATGAAGAATTCTTTTAAAATCTACTAATGATCAAAATCCTGACTTCAAGGGAAACAGATTATCCACACTTCCTGTTGGTTTAATTTTAATAAACAAGTTGACTACAGCATAAATAGTAATTTTTAAATGTTTGTTTATAGTCAATACAATAAAAAGGAGGAAAAATAATTCCTATTCACAATAGAAACAATTTTTAGTAAATCCATCATTTCTATACAAGATTCCTTTTTAATACAAAGCTTCTAAATTTTTATCATTGTAAATTTTTAACTAAATCATTTACAATTTTGATTATTTTATTTACTTTTATTCTCTTTATCTGGATACAATTTTAGCTGACCCTTATTACCCCACTGCCACACACACACAAACTAATTGTTTTTGCTGAAATATTGCTATAAAATATTGCAAATTTAAACTGTATGAGATTGTGAGAAGAAAGTGTTTTTTTTTTTTGCTTTGGACTGAAGTAAGGTAAAGTGAAATATCCTTCATCGGCCAGATACTTGTGTATATTAACAGGAAAGAATCAATTAAAACATGTTTCTGTTTCAAAAACATATATATTAATCCAAATAAATAATGACTAACTTTTGAGGATTCTATCAGACAAGAATAAACAAACAGTATAAATAAATAGAATATTTGTATTTCTTAAAATTACTCCAAGGGAATGTAAATGATAGCAGGTTGAACAATCTTTGGTCCTTTTTAACTTCTTCCATTAGAATAACAGTATCTTGAGGATGAAAAAGAAATGATCTATTTAATTTATTCAAGTCAACAATTTAATTAAAAAAAATGTCCAGATTATTTCAAACCAGTTGTTAAGAATAAAAGATTAAATACATTATTACAGACTCAAATAATAATAGCCCTCAAAGGTTAACATCTGACAAATGGCTTTATGAAAAATAAAAACTAATATTTCCGAGATATCACAAGAGGATTTTGAATTACAGATGCTTTTCTCTCTCTCTCTCTCTCTATATATATATATATATATATAAATTATATGCATTAAAACCTACAAATATTCATTCTATCATCACATTCTTGTCTTGTAACTCATAGGATCATAGGGGCGCCACATGTACTATAGTCATAGCAGCAGTGTCTAGAGCTCTCTTCAGACTGGTTGCCATGCAACCCTACAGAGCCCAGTCTGCCCTGCTATTTAACCCATATTTTGGGGGGGGCTGGGAGAAGAGACACTCATGAGTTTCCCTAAGTACTGACACCTAGTGCAGATAAGAGCCAGTGCTTTGCTTGGAAGTTCTCTTCCAACTTTACTCTCGACTCATCTGGAATACCTCTGCAAAATTTGCTCCATAGAACAAAGGTTCTACAGTATGATATGTGCATAACCAAGTCATTGGTTTCAGACATCATTTCTAAATTAGATCCCCACAATGCAAACGAATGTAACAGGATCTTGGCTATTGAACTAAACTTTACAACAAATACCTTGCTGCTTCCTGCTTTCTCGCTTGTTGGAAGTCCTCTTCTGTAGTTTCTTGTTTTTAAGAATTCTGGGGAATCCTCTGACTCCACAAATTATTACCATATTAGTCTCTCACTTCTTTTTCACAAAGTACTTGAGGCTTTAATCAATGCCAAAATGGTTAAGTATCTTACTTTGCATGATCTTTCAGACAACACAATATGGCTTCCGTTTTGTCAGGCCTATGGCTGGATTGTTAATGGCCATCACTGAATTTGTCTATTAAGCTCTTGATAAGAATGGTGAAGCTCAGGCTGTGGCTCTAGATATCTAAAAAGTGTTTAACATGGTTTGGCATGCTGGCATTCTGCACAAGCTCTCGGGCTACAGTGTCACAGGATGAATATTTGGCTTAATCCAATCATTCCTAACAAATCATGTAATAAAGATCATATTGAACAGGATCACTTCTAGATCTTTTCATATTAGTGTGGGAATACCCAGGGCTCTATACTGGGACTTATGCTGTTTCTGATCTTCATCAATGATCTCCTCAATGTCATCAGTTCTAAACTAGGTATTCATGCAGATGACACAACTATTTATACTCCTGTCTCAGTAGCAAATCTGTGAGATCCAACAAAGTAAACCTGGCAACTCCACTTGAAAAGGACCTCCAATCACTGGTTAACTTGGACAAGAAATGGCTTGTAAATTTGAACGCCTCCAAAACAAACCCTTAATCACCACAGAGAACTTTTTCTGCCTGCCATCAGCATGGCTGATACTCTAGGAGAGCCACATGTACTCCTTCTTAGCCTCACATTTTCCACTGACATCAAGTGGAGTGACTATATCAAATCAATAGTTTCATTTACTGCAAGGAAAGTTAGTTCATTGTGTCATGCCAGAAATTTTTTCTTGTCAGAATCCATCTTGCACATTTGTAAATCTACCATTTGTCCGTGCATTGAATATTGTTGCTATAACTGGTCTGGTGCTTCTGCTGTACATCTCAAGCTTCTTAACAAAATTCAAAGAAAGGTCTGTAATATAATTGTTCCTGACCAAGCATCTTAATTTCAATTACTTTTCCACTGACATGACATAGCTTCTCTCTGTTTTTTCTACAAATATTTTCATGGCAACTCCTCTGATGTTTTTTTTTGTTTGGTACCCAGACTAAATGAATTTAAGTGTGCTACTAGATTGGCAACTGTTGAACTCACTAGATGCAACTGTCACTTTTACTCAGTTTCTTTTCTTGCACTTCTCACCTGTGGAACTCATTTCTGATTCCTTGCTTCCCTGATAACTACAATCTTCAAAAATTTAAGTTACAACATCAATCATCATTTTCTACCTTCTTGAACCCTGTTCCTTTTTTGTCCTTTCCTCAGCCCTCCCCATTTTCTGTCACTTCCTGTAACCCCTTTCATTATAGTGGCATTATTGCCTTGCTTGGGATGAAATGATTAAAAAAAAAAGAAGAAAAAAAGAAGGACATTTGTGTAAAAGAGAGTACAACAGACAACTCTAGAACTTGAACTCAGTTCACTGATTCCACTTTCTGTATCAATAACCATTATACTAACAGCCCATCTATTAGAATTTAACTAACTCAAAAATCAAAATGATTTGTAATATGCTTTCTCAAAGATTTCGTTTTTAAAAATATAAGTATCTAATCCAGGTGAGAAGTTAAAATTTATGAAAAGGTGGAAAAAAAAAAAGAAGAAAGATCATCCCAGAGAATCTAAAAGAAAGCAAAAATTAAAAGTTTTTATAAAAGAAAATAAGAAATGGAGATAAACTGAGTGCCTCAAGAAGTTGCTCAAAAATGAGTTAGTTTTACTGTATTTATGCTGGAACTCATCCAACCACCAGAGAAATTGCCTGTCATGCAGTTCATAGCCATTTGGTATTCAAGAATGGCTTCAGATTGACAAGTACAATTCACTTAAATACTTATAAACTAAGCGCATTGGCTGTTAAAGATTAGACAGTTTTAATTCTAGCTAAGAAAGGAATGAAAACAATTGAAGCTATTAAAGGAGGATTTTTTTTTGATTTTTTTTAATACCATATTCCTTCAGGACATAAATGATCAGAGCTCTCCACAGATACTTTTTCTTTATTATTTGTGAATTACCATAACTCCTTGGGAAAGATAGTATAGTGGTTTCCTTTTGCTTTCTTCACTGCTTTTAATTAAGTGTTGTCTTTCTTCTAGACAGTGTGGCCATACACTGTCTAAAAGTTTGCTTAAGACATGGATGCAGTGTTGATTTCTATGCCTGCAATTGTTGTCTATGGTACTGACAACATTTACTTCCTGACAATGACCCAAACGGTTAAAAGTACCGAAGCAGAATATGCAATAACTTATTCAAAAATTGGAAAAATATAATAAAAAATTGAACAGACAGACCCTATCAATTGAATATATATATATACACACACACACACACACACACACACACACACACACACACACACATGTTCAAATAATTGGCAAATGTAACTGATAAAAATAATATAGCATGAACGATGAATTACAAAACTTAATAATTATTTCTCTTTTAAAAAAAAAACCCCCCAAAAACACATTTATGATAGAACATTATGCTTGGCTCCTTTAACAACAACAGAATAAAAATGATTTGTAAAGACCACAAATAATTAAGATGCAACAATTGTTCAATGTCTGAAGTATTTTGGCCAAGTGATTAGTAAAAAGAAAATTAATTTTTTTCTCAAGTGATAAGGCTGCTACATATCCATTATTAGCAGTAACCAACCAGATAAATAACTTGGCTTTCTTGATTGGCACAAACCAGTTGGTTTTTAATAGTTTTTTTAAGTTGACTATTATATTATTGACAGTGAATATATGCTTCCATGAATGCAAGATAATGCAATAGATAATGACAATGAAATACATTCATAGTAGCAAGCCTTGCATAAGCAAAACCAATACAACTTACAACAATGAACTGAATCTAACAATTCATGTTTTATAATTCTGTGTGGATATGAAATATGGAAGTTGACATGAAATATTTGAGATTTGTCTTGAACACTGGTTAAAGAATCAACTTTTTAATAGTGAACATTTCGATTATTTTCATATTATTGATTTTATATGTACAACAAGATTAACATTGGAATTTGCAGTGTCAACACTATAAAAATACTTTTAGCACTGTTGTAACTACCAAAAGTACTAAGACAAAATCACAAAATTATTGCAGAGGACTTGCCAAATACCAGTGTAACAAGATTAAGTCCCAACAAAATATGAACTGCAACCAAGTCTTTGTAGTTGTTTACAAATTTATTATTTCCTAATAACAATATTCACAAAAACTCTGTTATAATTTTATAAACTGCTAAATGTTGAAATATGTGCTTGATTACAGCTTATAATTAATTGGAAAAAGGCTCAATATTTTGCTAAACTAGAATTGCTTCAAAATTTAATATGACTGACTAAATTTAATTTACTTATAGGAAAAAATAGATAACTTTTCTTTATTATATCTACAATAAAAGAGAGAGAATATTAGTAAGCCACTTATAAATATCATTGTTTATTTATTAGTATTATGAGAGCTTGAAAGAACACAATGAACAAGTGAAAGCAGGAATATGCATGTGAAATCATTGAAAAAATTAGGGAATGTTAGATGAGACAGATTAAGTAAAATAAATTTGCAAAATAATTCATTCTACTTTCAGAATTTATTAAAAATATTTATAGGTCAAAAGATCAGTTTTGCATAAGCTAGTTTATTTTGTATAGAGGAAGGAACAAATGAATGAAGAAATGCAATGTATTGATAAAAAATTATATAAAGAATTAATTACAATCCAGAAAACATTGAACAATTTTGGCCTCCATCCAACAAAGACATTTATATAGAGACTTGATGGCACTCTGTTTAACTTATTTAAAGCTAAAACTAAAAGTACAATGGATATAAAGCTAAAGGAAGCTAGTGCTGGCACACTTATCTTCAAATACAATAAATAATTTCTAATATTGTTATTTTCATTTGATAATACTGATAAAAGTAGTTCAATCTGCTTTTAGAATACTCACTGAAGCCAATTGAGCAATTAATAACTTTTTCCTGCCTGGGTATTTCTTTTAATAAGCCTGCCATCTGCATCAAAGAGAGTGCAAGCAGATAAGAGATTGTCCAGTGCATTTTTCAGCTGATGCAAAAGTCTTTCAATAACACAATTTAATAATATCAAGTTAACAATAAACAAAGTTGTAATCCTTTTCAATCTACATTATGTGAACTATCAACCTTGTACCAATAAGATGTTCACTGTCTGGAAGCATTTCACCTAAGTAAATTTAGCTCTTTATTGAAAATCTCTTAGCGAGACAAAGTAACCAGTGTACCTTTGCTTTATTTTAATGATTTGAGAAGAGAGAATGAATGAAGTGTCAAATCAGGTGATGTTAATGTGTAAAGAGGATAATTGATAAAAAGAATGCTAAAGTCACTTTTCTATAGAGAACTGAATAATGGCCTCAATTTGCAAGGTTGTTTAAAGAAACATACAATATATATATATATATATATATATATATATATATATATATATATCCTTGACCAAGTTTGAAATCCATTCCAGAGTCTTTAGAAATGCTGGCAGATCACTAAAAAAAGAAAGAGAAAAAGCAAAAAATGACCATAGCTGAAAATGAAAGGTCAAACTGCAGACCAGCAAGAATGATACTTATCCTTCATTGAAAATGTTTCTTACATGAATTGGACAATGAACTCATGCACAAGCATGAATAGGAATCATTTTTGAGAAGAAAAACTCCCACTTTTTCTCTCTCTCTCTCACACACACACACAGAGTTAATAAGTAAGTAAAGAAATAAATAATTCATATTACTTAATAAGCATACTGGTTTATTATAATTTGATTAATGCTAATATGAAAAGTATATAAATCGAAAGAACATCAGAAGCTTCCTTGGTTTAATTCAACATGGTAGATAGGAGAAGAAAATAAATTTAAATTATCAAAATAAACACTTTTTAAACTTTTCTACATAACAGGTTCTCTAAAGTGCCAAAAAAAAAAAAATTTCTAGTGAATATAACTTAGCCAGAAAATATCACTTTCCAATGCTTGTTTAACATTGTTTAAAAATTATTTATTACTATAATTTATTTATCATTATATCAAAAACATATAAATATATAAAATAAATAAATCCTAATGAGCCAGGTACTACCTACCTAGGTTTCACCATATGGATCATCAGGGTGAAAAATTGTGCAAACACTCTCAAAATTATATATATATATATATATATATATATATATACACACACACACAAAATTTAGATTTTTTCTTTCATAAAATTATATAGGTTATTTTAAATTTAATGGTCAGATGGAGACAAAAGGCCAAAGACTTCCTGAATAGCAAGAATTAGCAGTTACAAAATATTGGTTTTCTGTTAAAAAAATAGTACTCCTTTAAAAAAAAGTTTGAGACAAAAAATTAAATCACATAAGAGAGACAAAACATAAAACTAATGACATATGATTTTTACATCTAAATAAAAATTAAATTCACTGATTTTAATTTGAATAATTTCAAAGATTTATTAATAGTTAATGCAAAATTGAGTTTCAGATGTTAAAAAACTACAATGTCATTTACCTGTGAATAAAAACAAAAATAACAACATATTATTTCCAAGCAAAAATGAATATATTTTGATATCAGATAGTTACAAAAATTTTACTTTTAATTAAGAAATTAAACTAATTGCAATATTTTTTATATATAAAAACAGTTTTGTAAAATAAAAGAAAAAAGGATTCCTTGCGAGTTAAGGAAAAACAGATATATTAATATTTCTAAAATATTAATGCATATTGTAATTCAATAAAAGAAAAATGGGTTCATATAAAGAATGGAGATTGGAAAAAGAGAAGGTAAAAAACAGATAAAATCTTTAAAAGAGGTCACTATTTGTATTAAACTTTTTCAATGTCAGCTTTGAAATAAATTGCATGTGAAATTGAAAAATTTCAAGATCTATTAATTTATACATGTCCACAAAAATATCACTTGGGCATATTTAGGAATTATGGAATCAGACTTTCTTAATGTATGGTTGTTCAGTTGTTTCCTGCTGTAAGCTCTTTAAAAGTATTAAATTTCTTTAACCTTAAAATATGTTGACTCAAATAATGAGAACATATCAAAGAAAAATGGTAAAATATCTATAAGGTTAAATCTATCATCACTTGAGCTGTTGATACATAAACAAAATATTCTTATCATTTGTGTTTAAAGATATTGTTTATTTAATATAAACTCAAAAAGTGATCATCTATTTTTTGGAAATAAAAATTGAAAATTTCAAGAAAACTATTTAGAGTATCACACACATACACACACATATTTATAATCTGTGAAACAACAAATAAATACAACTATAAGCCTAAAAAAAAAAATCAAAAAAAATCTACCCAATGAGAATCAAACTGACTATGCAATCAATAGTCAGTGATATTAGCTTATTAACCTTTCTTTTATTATATTCAGTCAATGTGTAAAATTGGGATCTTTGATATCAGGTAGAAAACAAAATATTGAGAATATTTTTAATAGTTTTGTTTTTTAATTAATGGGATCAAACTGTTTAAAGATTAAATCTATTTCAGAAATGAAATTAGAAACAAATTTGCCAAATGTTTGGCAAAACAAACTATAAAATCTTAATATTTTCAGTCTTTCTTTATTTATGAAAACTTTTGGAAAAATAACTTTGAAATAAGTTGAGAGTTGTAAGGAATAACTCAGCTGTGATTTAAATTTACATTTAAGTTTTCATTTTTTGTTTTATGACAATCTAATGAGTTGATCTTTCGGATTTATCCAAGTTCATTTGTAACATTTTTGAGTTGGAGAAATTTTGAGAGTGTTTGCACAAATTTTCACCAAAAGAATATATGAAGAAACATTTTTTGCTACTTTTGATAAAAGAATATAATAATCATAAAGCTAAGCTTAAAATAAAATGTTCAGTTGTTTTTGTTTTTTATCAAAACTCTTTTTTCCTCTCTCAAATAGCCAATCTCCCGGAGTTTAATTCAGTAAATTTTTTCTAGAATATTAATTGAATAAAAATTTCCATAGATGGGCTATTTATAGTCTTGAATATTTTAAAGCAAGTTTGATAGTTTGTAGAAAACTAAAAGAAACCTGTTACCTGACATAATAACAAATTAAATTTGAAATGTTGTTACTCAAGCATAAAATTGAAATGCACTTCACAAGACTAAAATAGTAATGTTTAAAAGAAAATGTTTCTTCATGGATAAGCAAAATGAATGAAAATCACATGCTGGCAAAATAATAAATCTAAAGCAGAAAACTATTTCAAAAGTCAGGATACTGTAAAATTTTTTGCTAACTGTTTCCATTCTTATTATTTAAAACAAAAGAAATGTTTAATGGTAAATTCCATCACAGTTTTCAATTAACCATCATTAAAATATTGGGAAGAGTTCATGTAAAAAATTCAGGATTCAAATCAAATTGTTTATATTTTTATTGCATTCTTGATTATGTTTGAACAAAGACATCAAATATGATTAATAAATTCTTAACAACTTGATTTTATTTTTATGCACAATGGCATATCTAATAAGTAAGCATTTTAATAAAACATAACTGTTGTGATATTTTAAAAATATTGCTATATAAAAAGGATTTCTATTCTCTTTAGGTAACATTTTGAAAATTTGTCTTTAGCAGGTTCTTTTTCACTTCTGAGCAATTCCATTTATGGATAATGCATTTCTTCTACATAGATGCCAACCTCAATTCCTTTATCTTTTGATTAAATCCAGAAAGGGTAAAATCTTTATTCATGTGTGTCTTATAAAAATCATTCAGAAAGCCATTGCTAGATAAACAGATGTCAACATTAAAGCAAACTGTTTTTATTGTATTTCCAGAATCTTCAATTTTCTATGTCCCTTTCATTGACACTGAAACCAATTTTCAGTTCATTTCTACCATTTCTCATCTTATTGTCTCCGTTTTTAAATATGTATGAATGAATAAGCTTACATATTGTTAGCATAGTTAGTGAGAAGTAAAGTCACTGTCAATAATTTACAAAATACTTTCCACAGTTTTGTACATCAGAGGCTCACGGGATTTAAGCATTTTTATTCCATTTACCTTTTTTGATTTTATTATAACCCAAGTTAACTGTACATAGATATAAATTAATGCTATTTTTTAAAATTATAATTATATTTAATGTTCACTTTCCTTTATCTCAGACATATTCTCACTGTATCTCAGATATTTAAAATTATTTCATGATTTTATGATGAAAATTAAAACATCCTTCATAACAAAAGGTTATCAGAAGCAAATTGAAATTGTTAAATCTAATTGGAAGTAGTTAGACAAAAAGGTAAAAAAACATTTACATTAAATGTATAAATAAGGTAAAATTTGAATAAAGAACAATGATTTTTAACAGTCATTGTTTTAGTTATGAAAATATAAAGTAAATATAACATCAAATTTGATAATGATTATATCACATGGCAAGATTGCAAAATAGCTGAATATATCTACATAAAAACTAAAGTCAGAAACATTTTAGAAACAGTTAGTAAACTCAAATGGAAATAGGCAGGTCATGTTATGAGAAGAACAGGCAACAAAAATCACATTTTGGGCTCCATGAGGTCACACATGAAGCAAAAGTAAACAGAAAACAAGATGGCATGATGACCTAGACAGATTTCAACCTCAATGGTCATAGTACAAGAATGGCAAAGATAGCAAAATCTGGAGAAAACCTATGTCCATCAATGAACCTTCACAAGCTGAAAAGAAGTGAAGAAAGCAATTGTATTCTCAACTACTACCAAATCTGTTTCCTATTCAGATTTCATAAAATGCTATTTTCATTTATTGACTTAGACTAACAAATTATTTCTCACTCAATGTTTAATAAAATTTCTAAAAAAATAAATAAAATAATTTCCTTATTCAATGAAATAATTTTGGGTGGATACAACAGTGAGAATATAATATTTCAGAAAAGTGTCATTAAGTTTCCTTCTTTCAACACTCTTCAGTAATTCTGTTGCTTTTAAAATCTGTTTCTAAAAGTTTTAATGATATAGGTCTTCAGAAATTAGAAAAGAAAATGGTTGATTTTTTCTAAATTTTGAAGTAAGCAGTAAAAATGTTGCAAGAATTAACTTTCATTTTAAATGCTCTGATAAAAAATGATGCTAGATGGGAAAAAAATACAATTTTCAATTATGGAACTTTTTATAAAATGACGTTTTGGTAAAATTAACTAATTCAATTTTTTTTTTTTTTTTAGTTCTGCAGGATATTTAGGAAGGAGACATGGTTCAGTTAAAATTTCACTAAAATATAAAATAATTATTTTTGAGATAAGCAATTACAGAGGAATGAAAAGTTTCAACAGCAAGTCCAGATAAAATCACAATTCTAAAACAAATGGTAGACACTATCACATCGCCATCAAAATAGTGCAAGTTTCAGCCAATATTCACATGTCATTGGTTCTCATGTTAAGCAAAGTGTAATAAATATATGACACACAAGATTAAACATTAAGCCATTTAAATAAAAATGGATTTTAAAAAATTCCAATAAATCATTAGGAAAGAAATAGAAATAAGTGGATTTGAGTGAAGAGAATTAAATTACTAGATCATTATTAAAGGACTCACATTTATTATTTACATTATTAACATTTCGACTAATGTCCTCTTTATTGTTCTTGTTGTTGTTGTTGCAATGATGACGATAACAAAGATAAAAACATTAGACCAAATGTAAATAACAAAAATTCCTCATCCATGAAATTCAAACAGAAATTCTTATTTACTAAATCTGAGGTAAGAAATTTTCTAAAAAGAGCATTTTTAAGCAGTTATAAAAGTAGTTGGGCTTTGCTATCTTACTTCAGTGTGGATAAAGAAAGTCGCTAGCACCCAGCAGGAATAAAAACAAGATTTATCAAAGGAGCTCTTCTGAGGAGCATTGGCTAGCTGGCTATAGGTGGCATCTCAGTAAAAACAATACCATGAATGAATGTGGAGTGGCAAAACTTTGACTATCAACCTTTAGCTTCTGATAACTGATATTTCTAATACACAGAGGAAGACAAACAAGTAAGCAAGAGTAACTATAGGACTATCAGTGAGGCAAGGGTTTTTGAAGATGAAAGAATGAAACAGAGAAAGTGTATTTACTTGACCCCCCCACACACACTAGTCAGGTTGTGACACAAGGTCGGTTTTTAACATGGGGACCTGAGTGTTTTCACTTGGGCCACTGGTCTTAGTTGGTCATAGCTTGTCCAAGCTGGTCAGAGCTGGTCATAGCTTGTCAAAGCTAGTCATAGCTGGTCTTGGCTTATCATAGCTAGTCCAGGCCAGAGCTGGTCCAAGCTAGTCATAGCCATGATACTACCAGCAACAGGGCCAGAGCACAAGTGCCAGAGAAGGTATGGGTCATTGGAAATGGAGAAAAGATGGCTTGGATCTGGTGTCCATTGAGAGAGAGAGAGGTTCATGTGAGGGAATGAAGAAGGCAGGTCAGAAATAATGTGAAGAAAGATAACATTAAAATGTAGAGTAGCAGAATGGATATAATGAGAGTAACTTACACTCTACTTAAAGGACTACTGAAAAAGCTGTCTTCAGATATATATATGGTGTGATAACAATCTGAGAAAAATTTTTCTATGGGTACTTTTCTTTTAAATTCATGTTTTTTTTTCTTTCAGAATTGCTGATTGGAATTTATTTAAAAGAAATGAAACATCTAAAAATATATTTTATTATTAATTTAACATTTTTTGGAGTGTTACAGATTACTCAGACAGACGCTTTAACATTTGAAATTGAAATGAATTATGAGTTGATTAAGCAAGAAATGAACTGCATAACAAAATTGTGGCTCAAAGTTTTAGAGAAAATGGAACCAAAAAGGACTCTTATATGTAGCATCAGAAAGAGAGTTGAAATTTCTATAGCACATGAAAAAAAGGGGCTTGGAAAATTTGACACTCACAGGACACTGAAGGTAATAGGAACAGATGAAAGCAGAATATAACCTAACTAATGAGAGTGTGCAAATGGTTGGTAAAATGAGTATTAGGAGATATAGCAAAAAGATAAATTTTATTAAGAGCTACAAAGGATGGGAAAGTCATGGTCACCCACATCCTGAAGAGATATGGCACATAGAAGAAAAAGAAAAAAATAAGCAGTGACCAGTTTTAAACCATTATATCACAATCTGACATTGTTCCATTTTTAACATTTTAAAAAATTAATTTTAATAGTAACTTTGATATATAAATAAAACCAGCAATAGTCACAACAGATAGCTTTGTTTCTTCTGCTTTAATCAACTAGTATTTTTGTATAATCATTATAACACTTACAAAAGTATTTCATTTTACTCATGAAGATCATATGACTACATTTATTATATCAAAGTTATTTAATTTCTATAGATATGAACTATTTAATTTCAATAAAATCAGGTATTACTGACAAACTCTTTCAAAATTTATAAAGCTAACACATTATAATTCATGTTCCTGACACAAAAAAAGTAAAGTCTATTTTTGAAACTATACATGGGAAGATGTATAATAAAATAATTGGAAAGTTATTAGTTACAGATTAAATATTCAGATAGTACTGTGAAGATTAATAAATGGATATATAATTACCTAGACTTGTTCATTTTTAATTATAATGTTCACAAAGTAATTTAATACGGCTGAGTTGCTTACAAAAGTTTGTTCTGTGATTATCATTAGATGGCATTAAAAATATTTACTTTTAAATAATTTTATTTAAAGAAATTGCTTTGACTGCATTGTGACAGCTTTCATATCATTGTGCATTTAAAAAACATTTTTATCAAAACTGGATTATTTTTTATTATTGATTTTAATATTGAAAATAAAAGAAAATAAGAAATATTTTTGACATATTATGCTCTTTTATTCTAAGGAAGTTAAGATTTGTATAATTTATGGAAAAAGTACTGTGAATAAACATGTCAAAAGTGGTTTATGTCTTGTGTTTGCCATAGTATGTTTCATAGTTAGGTAGACCAGTGGAGGTTTACAGTGATCAAATCAAAATATTACTTAAGAATAATAATTGTTATATGAAACAGGAGATTGTCAATATACTTCAGATATTCAAATTCCATGTTGAAAATCAGTTGCATCAGTTTAACCAAACTGATGCAACTGATTTTAAATTAATCACTTGGATACATAAGAAAAAAGCAACTTATGATTAAATGAGTAAATTTGTAACTTACACATAATAAATCTCATTTTTTAAACAAATTGTGATGGGCAATGATTGATTCATTGTTTTTTATGATTTATCAACTATTTGCAGGTTATTTAAAGCCAGAAAATATTTTTAAATTGTAAGAAGTAAAGAGATTTACTGATACAAGCCCTACTAATTAACCAACAGCTGGGGAGAGAATGGTGGATTCATACCTTTTCCAAGGATATTTGCACACAAATGAATATAATGAACCAGATTGAAATTGGAACTTGGCTCTCTGATTTCCAATTAAAAGCCATTATCCATTATACCACCTGCACATCTAAACTTACAGCACCTGGTATTCCTAAGCAGTCAGCCATGTAGGTACTGACTAGGTTCAACATTGCTTAACTTTGGTGACCATACAAGACCAGATGTTTCAATGTGATATGGTTGTAAGCCTTGATGGGCAATGAAAAGTGGATACTTTACAACAACATGGAATGCAAAAGGCTATGGGACAACCTAAATGAAGCATCACTAATTGTACCAAAGTCAGTTTTCATACAAAGGAAGTAATGCTATGTATAGAGTGAAGTTTAAAGAGGTACCCTTCTATGAAATGTTTCTAAAAATACCTAACAATTGATTCAAACAATTACTGCTATATATTAAACCAACTGAAGGTAATAATGGATGAAAAGTATCCCCAATTAATTAAGAAAAAGAATATTTCATCAGGATAACACTAGACAACATATTTCTTTGGTGATTAGGCAAGAACTGTTACAGCTTGGCTGGGAAGTTTTCATTTCTTTACTCTCTCTCTCTTTATATATATATATATATATATATATAGCACATTTAGATTACCATTCTTTGAAGTTTTATAGAATTCCTTAATGAAAAAAATTTAGTCATCTGAAAGGTTGTGAAAGTCTGTTTGCTGAGAAAGATACAATTTTGGAGAAGGATGGAATGAAGAAGTTGGTAGAAAATGGTAGAAAATTGTAAAATATGTTGTTCAATGATGTTAATATTGAAAATAATTTTTTTAAAAATTTTACCTAATAAATTGTACAAACATTTGGCCACAAAATACCCATGTAATTTTCACTTTGTTATTTGATATATCATTCTTTTCATAAAATTAGAATTTAATGTCAATGTTATTCGCTTCTTAAATGGAAGAAGATTTTTTATACCTATTTATTTACCTTAACCTAATCTGGCACAAGTCCAGGGAAAATACTTTTATATTAAACAATCAACATAAAAACAATTCATGTTCATGGAAATATAACCCAGTTGTGAACAATGGACTTAATATAAAGGTCTTTATAGAATGTTTTTATTCAACTGTGTCAATTACATATTGGTAATATTTTATTGCATTACCCAATACTTGTTTCTCATTTCAATGGTTATTTATTATCAATTGTCAATAAAAAAAAATCATTCTCATGGGTTTAAATACATTGTGAACAATAACCAATGAGAATCAAAATCTAGTCTTGTGACAGAGAGTCATGTGATCAGATCCATATGTCAAAAACATGATCTATTGGCCAGTTATAAATTTCACATTATTTGTATATTTCAGGAAACAGGTATTTGAGATAACAATGATAAACAAAAATCATTATGAGTAAATAATACATAAAACCTGAAACAAAGTATATGTTTTAATAATGTAAGTTTGTGTTTTATTAAAATACTATAATATAGACAATAAAAATTAATGGGAGTAAATAATAAATATCAGCTAAAATGGTTTGTTGCTCAGTATAAAAAGGGAGACAACTTAGAAGGGAAGATTAAAAAAACCCTGATTACTCAAGATTTTTAAATTTATAAGATTTTGTTTTAAATTAAATAGTAACAGAGAGAGACAAAGGATTATATGGTTTCATTATGCAATCTAAAATGTAAAATCTACGTAAAATATTTACTCTAAATCAGGTGAAATATGTTTCATTAAAAGAAGATTTACCTGTAATTGATAATGAAAAAGCTGTAATTTTACTATAAATTATTATTTATATTCCTGTAGTAATTATTTTTTTAAAGCCTCATTAAAAATGCTGTAGAAATATTTGTCAGGTTTATAGATGTACATGTTTAGATTAATAAAACAAAACAATCCATATGCATGCACATCCTTTCTGATTACTGAATCATTTTTTTTATAATAACAGGAAGAGTTTTCTGTTTTATAATAATCCGATACAAAGTGAGTATATAAAATATAAATTGTCATAAATAGATATTTGCATTTTAAAAGGAAAAGTAATAGATTCTATATTTTAATAGAGAGGGTGAACAAGCTAGGAAGAGGAAAATATATTTTTATTGCTTTTTTTTTTTATTGCCGATACAAAAATCTATCTTTTTTTGTTGTTATCTTTAAACATTTTATATACATAATTTTGAACACATTTTTGTTGTTTCTCTCTTTCATATTCATTTTCCCTTTTCTTTTTTCATAGTAAAAGTAGTGATAATAATAATGATTTAAAGATAAGTATTGCCATATGTAAAATTCATAAGGGGATATAATTTACAGACAAATGCAGAATGTATCATCAGGAATATTATGATTAACATCAAATGTATGATTTTACTTATATAAGAATCATTGCATGCATATAGAAACATACAGTGGTAGTAATATAAATGATGATAGAGTCTAATGAATGGCACAAATGAAACTTTAACCAGCAGTAGAATTTCTAGTCTTGGCATTTAATTATTAAATGTCCTTTTCTCTTGTGTCTTTGGGAAAGCATGAAGCTGTATACTATATATTTGCTTAGTGCACAAATGACCAACTGAAAGTTTATGGAAGTTAAATAGAATTACCTAATTAAGATAATACTGACACTAGTAGGGAAAATAAATGAATAAGAATCTGATGTTTTTTTTTTTTTTTTTACTGATAAATTAAAAAAAATGCTTTAATGCAGATGAATATAGATTTGATGTAGTCAAAAAGCATTTCTCATTTATGCATATGAGAGAGTATTTAAAGAATATTTACTGGAGTAGGACTTACTTCTTACCACATACAACTGGATCAAATCTAATATTTTCTCATGTAGATGCAGAGTGAATAGGGGAAGAGTAGGCATAAAAGAAAAGAAAGAAAAGCTATTTACAAGGAAGAAGGAAACGAAAAATAAGGAAAATTAAGAAAAAAAACAAAAATGTAATTTATAATAAAATAAACCTTGGTGAATAATGTAAAGCTTGCACTAAACATACTTGGATTTTTATTGAAGAAAAAAGTGGGGAATGGGTGTGGCATTATGAGAAGAAGAAAGCAGAACATCAAAGATAAAATACATGGATCGATTGGATCACAGAGCCAGTGACAAAACAAAAAGCAAAGAAAAAAACAATATCCAAAGAAAAAAATTCCTTTAACCAGTATTTCTCATGATAAATCACAAAAATCAATGTATAACAGACTAAAAAAAATTTAAAATTATATATTTTTTTAAGAATATAAAAAGAAATACTTGATACAAGGCACTCTTATGGTCCAAAAGTAGCAACATTTGGGGCAATATAATCTAAGAAATTTTACTGGATCTAAGAATAAAACAAAAAGAATAGAAGACAAGGAAGATGGAATCAGATAAAGTCAATGTTTTATAATATAAAATATCAAGCTCTAATTTATTTTGATTAAAAAAACAAATCACCACTGCTAATCAATTTAACTAATTGAAAAATTTAAACTTCACTAAAGGCTTCAAAACCAAATCTGAGTTTTGATTCCAAACAGATATCATAAACTGCCTCAATTCAATGAAATTAAGATTAGCCGTGGGGATTATATAGAATCCATCTACTTTCTTTTCTTTCTATATTAAAGTCATGCACACATATAGAGACAAATCTGAAAATGATTATTTTCCACAAAACTAATCTTTGCAAAATGCTGCTCATGATTATTGGATAGGCCCAATAAGCTTAATATGTATAAAAAAATGTAACTGTCCCAGCTATTCTAACTATTTAAATTTAAGCTGAAGTTATTCTACATCTAAAAAACATCCAGATTAAAGATTTCTAAGGTTTTTGAAATGATATTCTACTTTTATAGGATTAAATTCTGCCATATTTCAACACCATTACAAAAATTCTATTTGATGGAATTATCCATTGGGATGCCACACTTCAAAACATAGCTTCATGGTGAAGTAGAAAACCCGAGAGCCATGTTTAATTTTCAAGTGCTGTTTTTAAGCTAAGGCTTATTACCACAAATCAACTTGAATGAGCCAAACTACATTTTAAGACCAGAACACTAGCAATTAGTTAAATATTAATGAACTCTATGAAAGAGTATTCTATTAATATGTTTCTGAAAGTAAATGATCGAGGTAATAGAAATATATCAATTTTTTTTTATATAATCATAATTGAAATGGCGTCCAAAATCACCAATCAATTTAAATACTGTAAATATTATGTAGATATCATGACTAAAATGATTTAAAAAAAAAATAACAAATTTTTTATTTTTCTCAGATTATTTTTGTAGTAATGAATGTCATCAATTCATAAATAAGATTTTTAGATATAAAGATGACACAGTATCAAGTATCAGATTGTTTAATCCTAGGAAAGTTTCATTTCATGTAAGTAAATCTTATTGTTATTTTATTGCTTTTACACACTTACAGTATTGAACAGAAGGCTAGTTGGATTCTTTCTTATATCTCAAATAAAGCACCCTTTCTAATAATGTTTCATTTTTAAACAAAGAAAAATTAGGAACCCAGCATTCAGACAATTTCCATAATGGGCTACGAACAGCTTTATAATAAAATAGGAAATTAAATATATAAGTGGATGATATTTTTAGATACTGACATGAACAATAAAGCCTGAAAGTAAAAGTAATTTCTTATAATTCCCTATTTGCAAAATGTAGTATCATTAGCATTCTAATATTGTTTTCTTTATTGTTTACATTTTTATTTTTTGAAGATTTTGATCAGTATAATCTTTGATTCTCATCAGATTAAATGGTATAGGTAAATGCATTTAGTTGATTCATGAAAACTGTAAATGAGGAACATATCTATTTTAGTAAACCAAGAGCCCATTTAGTCATACTATTTAGAATTACTTTTTTTATATGAACAATATTTTTGAGGTGATAATTACTTAAATAATATTGATTGAAGATGACCTAAGAGCTTACTAACTGATAAATGAAAAATACCAGTGTGAGTGAGTGTGTAAAGTTTTATCTTAGTAGAAACTACAAAATTTAAACAACAGGCATGACTACCATGCAATAAATAAATAAAAATAAGCTCACAAACATTAATAACATTTTATGTACCAACCACCAATTTTTTTTCCTAATATCCTCTGCTGAAATGGGGTTGGGAGGAAACACAGAAAGAAGCCTTACATGCCCATGGTTCTTATATGTCATCATATTTAGTATATCAATGATTTTTATGTGACTAACTGAAATAAGTGCATGAACTGAGACAATACTTGTTTGTCTAATTGTTTAATACTTTAAAATATTCCTAATAATAAAGTTTTAAAATTAATTGTTGTATTTAATACTTTAAACCAATAAGAAGATATTTTGGTAAATACAGCTTATTACTCATAAGAAATAAAAGACTAAAAATATAATTGATAAAAGTAAAGTTAAATGATCCCATTTGACCAAATCAATTTATTTAAATTTCTATTTGTTTGCTTTTTATATATTTTTAATAAAAATTATCTTATTTGTATTCTGTTATTATGATGGAAGATTATCACATAATCAACTTTTTAGTCATCATTATCAAAATCTAATTAGCTAAATTAATAATTACGAAATCAATATTCTACTCTTGGTTAATTTGAGCTTGAACACTGCAGCAAAAGAAAAATGACAAGTTCTGATGACAGAGGACAAAAGTAATCACTTGATGTTCATAAATATAAGTGTTTTATATACATCCCAGTAAGACCAAAAAAAGACTGATTTGTCAATCAACACATTTATGCATAAATTAACACATTTTGGTCCTGATTTTAAAGAAACTGTCTTAGAATTTCATCACAACATGTTGGGAAATATTTTATTTCAAAGTAATTTTGATATATTACCACAACAGAAGCTACTGGTCATGGCAACTGAGTTTCTGTTTAAATAGTTAATCAAGATAGCAGGCAGACATGGACCAAATGAAATTGTTGACTATATTCTGATAGCTTAAGACAGTCAATATTACTGAATAATGCTATATATTAATAACAATATTTTAATGATAAAAACAATATGGAATTCATTTTTCCTGTCTGCAAACACTAAACAAAATTACTCAACATTTAGCAATCATCTTTGAACAAACCATAGATTCAATTTTAAATCCTAAAAAAAGATTTCAGCAGTATTAAACTTATTGAAGATTATTAAATTTTAGACAATATAAATTTGGTTTTAGTGAATACTAAGTAAGTGGTATAATTACAAGTACTTGCCGGTTTTAAAGATTGCCAAGATGTTCTTCTCTGATAAGGATATTAGTTCTTCAACAAGTCATTAAGATAAACAAGTTCTATTCTAAAATGTTATCATTAAGATATTGAGCAAGTCATTCATTCTGGTCACTATAACAGTATACTTTTAGAATCAATGATAACTAATAGCACATGGAAAATGTCTTTATTAAGAAGATTTTGCTGCTAAAAATACCAACAAAAAGAAAATGCTTACATTAAATAAGTTGAGCACTACTATACAATAACAAAGTGAAAACTGAAGAAAGACTGATATAAATTGAATAAAAGTCAGAAGCAAATAGTAAGTGTAAGAGTTTTGAAAAATATTTCTAAAGGAGAGCAGATTATCATTATATAACACAACCTGTCAAGATTTTAAAAAAGAATATTTAATTAAAAATTAGTTTTACATTTTTTTAGTAAAAATAAAAATAAAAACCTACTTAGATTATTATTTGTATTTTTTGCCATCTAAAAGTGGGCAATTATGACAATTCTTATTGAAAAATAACAAATATCTTTAACAGCCCAAAGCAATCATTGTATTTTATTTCCATTAGTAAAAATCTATTTTTTTAAAAAACTTACTTGAAATAACTATCAGCAAAGGAAAACAGTTAAATGAAAAGGATTTTGTTTAGGTTTTTTATCCTTGAATATTGAGAAATTGAAATTTTTTTGAAAATTATGTTTCTTTTTCTTTTTCTATATGTTTCAAAAAGGAAAAGTATCTGCTTGAAATGCAAGGAGAAAAGCACACTGACACTTTCAAGTTGCTTTCAAAAATGTAGAATATTTTTTATTCTTCCTGTTTAAAGCTTCCCTATTTTTCTTAACTGATCTTTTTGTATAAGGAAACAATTTAACTGAATGAGACATTCAACTAGAAATTAAAGAATCTACATACAATTCTTGGAATCAGGAAGGTAAAACTGGTGTTTGCATTAGCTGATAATCTAAGAAATGCAAATGATATTTATTAAAAAGAAAATATTGAGAATTCTTCTGACATATTCATACTAAAAACATAAAAATAAAAATGGAAAAGAGAACAATTGCACAATTACATGTAAATTTGCACAATATCATTTATTATCTTAAAGGAGAGAAAAGGAATTGCAAGAAATCAAACCATTTTAAAATCATTTGGAGTTTCACAACTTAGTAGGAATTCATTTATTAGAAACAACTGATATAAAACATTATGGGTATATACATATATAATTTAAACGGCAATAATCCTTTGTTTAAACATGTTCTAATAAATAGACTAGACAAGGAATGCCTGTGATACCTTAAAAGAGATTCCCTATCAGTTACATGTATGCATGTGAACATGGAGAAGTTTACATGCATATATATTTAAATGCACGTAGATAAATATACCATGATGGTAATTAAGATTTTATAAGCACATAACAGAACTGCTTTAGTATGGGATATGAAAACCTAGCTGACAGATAGGATGCTCATTCTTAAGTCAACCATAATGTCCCAATACTTAAAAATCAAAAACTTATGTTTAGCAATACAAACAAGTTTCTCATTTCAACATTTAAACAACCACAGTAAAAAAAATCATTATCAACATTTAGCCATTATGAGTTTCAGTGTTAAAAAACAAATATTTGTATTTATGTGTTGAGATCAGATGAAGTCAGTTAAATGGAAACAGAAAAAGTTGGAATTCACAGAAGTTCAGTATGAAAATAAGAAAGGTTAAGTAATTAACCTTCTATATCCTATTGGCTTCTCAACCTGTTTATTCAAATTCAAATAAAAAATATAGAATATAAAAATTTAAAAAATCAACAGTGAACAACAGATAAGCACATTCAACTTTGCAAACTCACTAATGGCTTAATAATTGAATTCCAAATTAAATAAAACTTTAAGAATGAAAAAAAGACAAAAAGGAAAATGAACAAGATGAAGAAAAACATGGATGATAATAGCAACAAAACAAAAAGTAATTGTAATGGAAAATACAATGAAAAATGTTAATAATTTTAAGTTTACTGATGAATGTGAACATCATCTATACAAAATTGATAATTATAAACACAAGAATTAATTTCGCTACAATAATTTTACTTTATATGCATTCCACTCTTTTTCATTAACTGTTATCTGTTGGGATAGTCTTAATTCTTCATTATAAAGATGTATTTTAGAAAAACTTTTTAATGCTATTTTACTTATACACACACAAGGACAGGAATTGTCAGTGACAGATATATTGAGGTTTTAAAAATTCAGGAGTCACAGGAGTCACCAGTGGGCAACAGTTTCTTTTTTTTTTCCCCTACTTATATGTTAATGTAACATAATAAAGTTTGAAGTGAAAATCTCAAAGTTTACAGATTAACCCTTTATCAGTGAATGAATACAAAATGAATAAGTATAAGTAAAAAGGAGAATGTAGTTAAAGATAAAAAGTAATTAAAAAAAATGAACCAGTGAAAAAACAAACTGTAAATTCAGAAGAGAAGTGATTGCTTTCATTTTTATCAAAACAATAAAGAAAATATAATTAATACTAGAACAGTGTGTTCATATAGATATATTTTGTAAATGGTTTTCTTCCAAAACTTTAAAGAAACATGCTTATAGAAAAAAAAAGTTACACAGGCAGAGGACAGTGTGTGCATGCGTTGCCATATGCAGACAAACAGTAATAGATGGAGTTGATTCTTAGAATAAAACTAAGTGCAGCGACCATAACAACTGCAGCAAGAAAGAAAAGCTGATGCGTGACAAGGATGACAATGACTTTCACCTACCTGTCGGGCATAAATGAGTGCCTGAAGACGTGCGCGCAGGTAGAGGTACCTGTATAACAGGGGGTAGGACGGCCTCCCACCTCCATAGCGACCATGCCTCTTCATGCCAGCCAGGCCGAGCACCTCTCATGATAGTGATCAATGAGTTTGCCCAGTTAATACAACCATCACTCACAAAAGTGATGATGCTGTCATGGTGAAGCAAGGCTCTAATAGTTGTATGGGCAGCACCGGTAGTTGTTGATATTGTAGCAGCAGCAGCAACAGCAGCAGTTAAGGGATGAGGCAGATTGTGTTGACAATATTAAAGATGTATGAAACAGACAAGATCTTTAAGTTACTCTTAAAGAGTCAAACTCATTGGAATTTGAACCAATGTAAAAAAAAATCTTTTATTTATTTTTAGCTTTATATATATTTTCTCAGTCAGATCTTTTATGAATGCATGTGTTTGCCTAATCTTTGATCAGTAAGATTAAGAAAGTTCCAATAGCTATAAGTGTTAAGCTATATTCCTGGCTTTATGAATTCTAGGTATACACATTTTGTTTTAAAGATGAGATTCTTCTTTCTTAAGTAATACTGATAATGAAAAGGTTTTCCATAGGAAAACTGGCACTTTATATCACTGTGTGTATGGAGAGAACCTAGACGGATGGAGAGATGGGTAAATGCATGCTTGCCTCCCTGCCTGCTGCCTTTTTGTTCACTCTTACCACTCCTCCTCTTCCTCCTACTATAATTTAGCAGCAGCAGCCACTACAGCAGCAACAACAACAACAGGCATTAAGGCCTGTCTGGTGCTATATTATCACATAGATGGTTCTATTTGTATCAGTGTCTTCAACATCAACTAAAACAAGTGTTTGGTGGATCACTGCACAATTTAAGCTGATTTTCTTCTTGCTGAAAGCTTGGATGAGACATTATTCAGTTTTGAAATATCCTAAACAATACTGGCAGAAAAATACTCAAGTAGTGGTTGTAGCAGCAGCAACAACATAACAACAGTAGATATATAAATATTTAAACTAATAAAGAAAAATAATCAAAACAGATATCCTTAAATTTAGGAAATCAAAATGAAGGTCAAAACAACAAAATGGATGAAACAAGATTCTAAATGACAGAGAAAAGATGTTTTAAAACTTAAAGTATTATTAAGGAACTAATTGATTGGTAATCAAAAATCAAAACAGTAAATTTAAGTAGCACCTGGCTTGTGCAATGATGGATATGGCAGCAGCAGCAGCAGCAGCTACAAAAGCACTTATTCTGACCTTATCTATGTGAAAATCCACTCAAGTGTATATTTAAAAAGAAAAAAAAATCAGCTGGATTCTTTTATTAGTCAGAGAGAAGAGGGAGAGAACTGAGGTAAATTTTCTCAGACAGACATTCACCCACCTCAAACCTAACCAACCAAAACAGCTCACCACTCTTCTGATTCAAGTCTATTCTTCATCATTTTTCCAACAAGCTTCATGAAAATAGAGACAAAAATCTTTATCCATGGATCTTTCTTTTGCATTTATTTCTTTTTATTTCTACTTCTTTTCATTCCTTTTTATTCTTGCTTAATACAGAGCTTATCAGATAAGTGCCTGACAGACAAAAAAAAAAAAAAACTGAACAAGAGATATCAGGAAGACAAAAGTCTTTACTCTGTTAGAGCCAAGCCTTTTTCAGTTATTACTAAACTTATAAAGAGACAAGTTCTTCATCAAGCTGACTCAGGTTTAAGAATTGGGTATCAAGGTTCATCTAGTCAAAAAACATTTATACAAGGTCTTGGAGTGTGTGTATATAATATATATATATATATATATATATATATATGGTGCAGCAGAAATACCTCCCACATAATGGTAAGCCATAAGCTAGATGAAGACACCATTGCCATTAATGTCTTACCATCATGTGACAGGTATTTCAGCTGCATCCTGTATATTTGAAAATACCCTGTGTGGTCAATTCTTATAAATATTCTGAGAAAGATGGTTATTACAAGTGGTAAAAGAAAAAATAATACCTGTAAATAATTAATTTGAAAAAGCAAGTTTACAAAGATAGTATGGTTATAAGATTACTGACTGACTGGTGTTGACTTAAATACTATAAGGAAAAGACAATATTTCCAAAATTTAAAATCATACAACTTCATGCTCTGATGTTCAAACTTAGAGAAAGAAAAACATTATTGTAAAACCATTAACAGAATCAATTACAAATTATAACAAAGCTGGTGATGGAGGTTGCAATTATAATATTAATGAAATTAATGCTGTTTTTATTTTGCAGTGTTTAAATAGGATTTATACATAAATATGAAATACATATATAGCAGACAACTTCTCATTTCAATATTTTTATACACTGCATATACCCAATGTCAGATTTTATATGCAAGTCAACAATGTTAGTGTAATTTCTGGGATAGATTTATATTTATATAAAAATATCCATTTTTATTAAAAATGTTTACAATAACTTACTTGGAAATATTATTATGCTCCTCAAGGATTGATCATCCTACTGGAAATAATTATATATGGTAATATAATCATTGATATTTGTTTTTTCAATTTCAGATAAAGATTGCCAAATGTTACAAGAAAAACGTTTCTAAAGAGAAAGAAGACAAAGTTATTGAGTGAGAGGAACACAATGTTGGAAACTGTGAAAAGGTTGAACAGAGATCATAGAACAAAATGAAAACATTGGTGAAAACAATATGACAAAAAGAGATTTGAGAAAAATTAAAATGGTAATAAGCAAGAAAGTGGTTGAAGATGTTGGTGTTGCAAATGAAATTGGAGAGATGACTGTATAACTACACTGGATAGACCTGATATGTGGTCTAAAGGTTGGATCCTTCATGGAAATAGTCAACCATACAACTTAGAAAACAACTGGTGGAGATGGAATAATATTTTGGCTGGTATTATCAGCAGTAAAATTATAGATCTTTCAAATTTGAAAAGCTGTCAAGATAAATGCAGAGAATTATTTTTATTTTAAGTTCTTTGACAGGATAATTTTGAATGGTACAAATCACAAGCAAAAAGCTTTAAGATAAAGAGTATATTCAGGCAAGACAATGATTCTTCATATTCTCTAAAGCTAACTAATGTCCACATTGCTAAAGAAGGTTTCAAAGACACCAAATTAATGGAATGGTTTCCAGCCTCACCATGCATTAATCCAAAAACTTGTGGTCTATCATTAAAAGATATGTATATGAGAATAGTAAACAATGTTCAAGCAAATAAGATCTCTGGCAAACAATAAAAACTGTTGCAATAGAAAAGTTAACAAAATCAATAAATGATAGTTTAATCAAGGTTACAGAATGTCGAGGAGCCTATATTAAAATGTAAAATAATAAAATTATCATTTATTCAAGTAGGTGGGATATTTTGTTAACCAAATATGTTTATATGGCTTATATCCTTTGGACTTATTTATAAATAATAATTTATGTTGCATTTGTTTGTTTGTAAAATAAAACTTGACACCCCTAAAATCCCTAAAATAGCTATTATGACAACACATAATAAATATATTTATCATCTGTTGTTAATATGGCAAAAACATTGACTTACATAATGAAATTGAACATAGTATACATGTATGCTGAATAATAAATAGTGAACGTATTACAAGTGAGGTCAAAATAAATAGTTTAATCACATCAAAGTTCAGCTTATATCAAAGAAACAATCATATATTTTTATCTATTTCCAAAATGTATGACCACGTGAACACTTTAAAATGATCTGTTTTTTCAATGAAGTGATTAAATATCCAAAGCTACTTATGTGTATTCTGTTTCATTACTCATAATAAGCAAACAAATAAATTGTTTGACATTGGGAGAAGATAAACAATAAGATTATTGTGCTAAAACCAGTTTTTATCAGTGTCACATTTGTTTCTGTATTTAAAACATTAATTTAAATAATTATGTCTGTATAAAGAATTCATATTTAATTGATGAAATTCAAAATTTATATTTTTTAAAGTGAGTAAATGCTTAAACTTTTGCAAATATTGACTATATTTTATATCTGTTGACATGTATATAAATTATCTTAATTAAAAACATTGTAATTATCATAGCATTAGTGGAAGATATGAGTGGTAAGTCAGGATTAAAACAAGATGTCAATCTATATAATCAATACATCTCCATATAAATGCTGTCCATCAGAATAAATTCCATCATTTTATGTATCTACTTATATAAATAAGAGAAAATAGCTTTAAGAGAGAATTGAATGTGATGATCTTTTTGAGACTAATAGGATAGTTATATCATTGCAAGGATTATGGCAATTTATAATTTCTGGTTCCAAATAAACTTATGTGTTTCAGTGCCTGTCCCTATTTTTTTTTTTTACCAGCAGAAGTTTAATGAAGCTTCCAGTAACATAGATAGCTATGGTCACCTTGACATTTTCATGTATTTAATCTTTTATATCAAGTTCAATGTTGGTTAAGGTATCAAGTGAAAAGTAATGTTTTTTTTATGCATTTGGACATTGAAAAATTATGCAAAATTACTATAAATGTGTTGAGAGGGAAACAAAAAAAGAAACTTATAAAAGCATTATATTATTTAAAATAGAAATTGAAATTTGTGGTTAAAGAACTCAGTAAATATATGATGATCATTTTTTCATTTTCTTGTTGAAGCTATTAAAAATGAAGTTTATCAATGATATGAAACTATTCTGAGGAAATTATATTCTTTATTCAATTGAGAAACAAACTCATTTGATGAACTACTTTTACATTAATTTTTGATAATGCATCTCACACATATTATATATATATATATATATATATATATATATATATATTAAAATGATAGAATTTTCCAGTGAAAAAGTATAAAAGGTTTTGAAAATTTTGTATCTGACATATAGAACTTTAGATTAATCAATAATTAAAAACTCTCTCAGAATTATGAGAAAATAAGATATTTTAATGAATATCCAAGATTTCTAAAGCTGATTTGAAACAGATTTATTCACACATACAAACTTTAGAAACAGCTACAAAGTTTAAGTCTCTGTGTCATTTTGATAAGATGGAGAAGAGAGGATCAGGAAGTCAAATCATTGACACATGACAAGATGATTTTATTATATAAATTGCCAAGGATCATCTTCATGAGAACATATATACTAATACTAATGCTGAAGTAAGTGAAGCATAACTAATATGGTTTTTTATCCTTAAAATTTTTTTTAAAAGTTAACAAAAAAAAAAAAAAAAAAAAAAAAAAAACAACAAAAAACAAAACAAAAAAAAAACAACAACAAAAAAAAAACTAACTATTTAGAGCAGTTACCATCCCCACAGTGTAGAGAGCTTCTTTTCACAGATTATAAAGCTCTCTTTAGCAGGCAAAGGTTACAAAACACTTTGGCATGAAAGTGTATCTTAAAAAGATGGTGATCCTCCTACACCTAAACAGAACTACCATGCCATTTCCATCAGCCCAACAAAACTGAAAGTCATCTTGCTTTTCACCAACCTAGGTTATATTCTCTAGTGCCAGTCAGAAGGGAGGGAGAGATAGAAGACAAGCTAAAGGCAAATCAAAACTTTGATAGCCTACAAAGATGTATAACATATGCAAAAACATAAGAGTTTATATAGACATTATACTGCTCACTATTCTATATGGAGCTAAATCCTGTGTCATATACCAGCACCATCTTTGCACTCTATTACACATCTACCAGCATTACTTCTATATTATTCACACCATGAACTGGAGTGACTCTATTACTAACACTAACATCAAGTCAGCCTGGACAACAAGCATTGAGACTATGCTGCTAAAACTCACCTGCAATGAGCAGACTAAATAAAAAGTGGTAAAGAACTACTGTTTTCTGTCTTTCAAAACCCTTACTATATGGGGGAACTAGTCTTTGGCTGGCAGAGAAGGAAGCCCCCCCCTGCCCCCCCGCCCCGGTTACAAGGACTAAAAAAATGACCTTCAACTCCAGTGGAACCAACCTCTGTCAGTGGGCAACAGAGGCTGTTGAAGGAGAGACATAGGGTCACAGAACAAGAGTAGAAGAAGTGTCAACACAAGATAGGATCTTCCCCACAACTGCCAGACCATCACCTGCAGTTAATATAAAAAAGCCTGTTTCTCCCATACCGGTTTTGCTAACAACCAGAGGACCTGTAACAAATATAGAAAACTTGACTATATCTTCTCTGCAAAACCAATCCATGATATAGTGACTTCATATCTGTAAAATGGGATATGTATGTTATTTTCTAAGACAATAAATTTTGATGCTTATAAATATACAGGATTCTTTTTCTCAAATATAAAAACCAGGCTAGTGTAAAATTAAAATTAATTTCATTGAGGTAAAATTTAAGTTACTTTACAAGCCTGACACATGCATGAAAATTAAACTTGTAGATAAAAACAAATATGAATTTAATAAAAACTATTTGTTCAATAATTTTCATGGAACATTTCAATTTTTAAATCTCTCCAATAATGTAGATTTAAATTATAATAAAATAGTACAAATCAAACTATATTTAGCACACACACACACACACACATATATATATATATATATATATATATATATATATATATATATATATATATATATATATATATATATTGCATGTTATGTATGGTTTCATTTGTAACATTTTGTTTCTTATATTATAGTGCTTCTGTATGTGTATACATTACTCTCTCTCTCTCTATATATATATATATACACACACACACACACACACACACATTAGATTTAGTGGAGAAAGATAATCTTTTCCAGATATGATGTAAGATGACTTGAAAAAATACAGCTGGATTCCAGATCCATCAAACAGAAAATCAAGGTTTAGGGAAAAAAAAAAATCATCTTTACTGGTGACCTTGTTTTTAAGAGAAATTTCATGAAAATAAAAACTAAGAAGCCAAACAGAAAATACATGCAAATGAAGAACACAGTGAGTTCACTCATTTTTATTTTTGTTGTTTTGCTTTCATATTTTCATTTTTTATGAATCTGTTTATAAACATCCACATCTTCTGAAAAGCCTGGTGGACCACTTCTACTATTTAGGAATGAAAGATAAGAAATTTAGAGAAAAATATTTAGAGTAAATATAACCTTATTTGATAAAAAATATTTTTATTTTTTTTAAACCAAAAAAAGCTATTTTTTTCTCTGGAATACAAAAATATTTTAAACAAGAATATTCTGATTTCTTAAATCTATACAAACAGCTTATTCTAATCAATCATTTTTAACAGTGAGCCCTCTCATTTTCTCAACAATTTATCTTCCTAACATATACCTTAACAAAACTGATATTAATACAAAATGTCTACAATACATATAACAACAAAAAATGGTAAACATGATACCAACTCTGGCCTCTAATCAATAATGATCTAGTATGGTTGCCTTTCAGAGTAATTTGTATTAAATTTATATTCATTCTCACTTAGAAGAGTCAAAGTATCTGACTGATCATTCCATGATTAAAATATTGATATTCTCTCAACTTGTAGCCATTTTTAAATATCTTAATAAATTAATCCAATAAATATACATGGTGCAACATGAGATTGAGAACAAATTTTTCTGTTGAATACCTTAGTTTTTCCTAAAGAAAAACAGAAAAAGTTATTCAATAAAACTGCTCTCAGCTTTGAGGATGGCTTTAATATGGTTCTAAAAGTAACTACATGCCTTGATCTGATGGTTTATGTTCATGATGATGGCCTTCAGGAGGTCCTTGTTATTATAGGGATGCTGGTTGGTCTCCCTCTCATCCAGGGTGTTCAAATCAGGAGTGTTAAGAATGAGGGTAACATGACTATGAAAATTGTTTTCTAGCCACTCCTGCATCATGTGGACTATGTCAAAGGAAGCAGAGTTCTGTTAGACACACATACAGCTTCCCCTGTGCCATCTGCTTGATCCAAAGCTTGACCACCCCTATCCAGCACATTGATGTAGATGACAGATGATAGCACTGACCTTGAGGCCCTGCAAAAAGATGTGGAAAGACATGACTGTCATTGCTCACATTTCTCTGTTAATTATTTGGTCCTGGTTGAAGTTTCTCTCATTAAAGGAGAACCATAGCCTGTTGGGCTCCATCGGGGGTACTTGTTCAGTAAGTATTTTGCTGGAATCACATGTCACTAGAATCATGTTTGACATGAACTAACTTCATATAGGATTTATGTCTGTGCGCACCATTGTTCCACTTAGAAATAGCCTTGCAGGGTTGATGATATTCTGGATTCACTGGACAAAGTCAACTGGCCTTATAACATCTAACCACTTAGAATGTTTTGGAATGACATGTCCATACCAGAGGGGCCTCCAGCTCAAGCCTAGTGAGCATATTCATTTTCTATGTCAGATTGAAAGCTGCCATGTTAATGTTCTGTGTACTTTTAAAAGAGAAATGACAATGTTAAAATTTGAAACATGCCACATCAGATTACATTAGGTAGTTGCCTTCCATATATGGCTCACTAAAGACATGTTCTCAAATAACTGGTATACTCTGCAGAAACCAACTTTAAGGCAGAATATAAAATGTTACTCTCACCCATTAACTGATGCGTAGATATTTAATGACAAAAATGTTCTGAGTGACAATTGTTCAAAAGGTTGAAGTTTTCTTTGTTATTTCCCAGTTGGGCCTTTGCAAAGGAATATTAGGCTCAAGCCTCAGGGAGCTGTCCTCACAGACATTACTTCTAGGAGAAGTGGGGGAGAGTCATGATTTGATATCTGATACATCCTGAAAAGGGGAAGTGCTAAGGAAGCTCATGCAATTTTTGTACCGTTGCCAAATCACACTTTAAAATTTGACCTTATATCAAATTCTGTGCAGTTGGGTGCATGGGTTGTTGTTTATTTATATATTTTTAAAACCAAAATAAAAGTAAGATTTAAATTGTAAATGTTGTAAAGAATTTTAGTTGAGCAGGACATGTAATCTCAATGTTTAAGTTGAGAATATAGTTTTAAGACATCAATCATCCTGGATATTCATTTGCCTTTACAAACATACATACACAAAACAGAGGGCATAAGTGTATGCGTGTGTATGTGTATATATATATATATATATATATATATATATATATATATATATATACACAAACAAAATATTTAGTCCAAAGATTACAACAGGAAGGGCATAACAAATCAGGTATGCAAGCAATATTATCCACTTTTATATATGCTTTATTGACTTATTGATTTATGTAGTGTTTTTATTTTATTGATAAATCTGAAAATAGTAGCTGAAAACTTAACTGAAATGAATAAGTTTCTCATGGAAAGGAAAAGCAAAAAATATAAGATTAGTGCATTAATGAGAAAGACAGTATTTTTTAATTAGAAAGACAATTAAAACAAGTAAAAATGAAGCTTGCTCATCAAAATATTAAGGCCTATTAAAAACATATGCCTTTTGCTTTATCACACATAATGAATTGTGACTTCAGAATCAATAGTTGTTGATCTGAACTTGCACCTGCATCTGCTCAGCCTTTGGTCTAAGTTCTCCAGGCTCAACATTTTTCTTTGTGGCAAGAAAGATAGCCTTTCTGGAAGATAGATGAACTGATTTAAGATCAGAATCAATAAATCTATATTGATAAAGTTAGCATTGTACACAGAGAATACTGATTAAAGATCTGTTACAATCAATAGAAATAGATAAAGTCTTTGTGAAAGTCCTCTTGTTATGTGGTCTATAGAACAAGCCAATTTGCATTCTATAATCAGTAAAATAAAACAAAAAACAAAATAAAACCTAAATTCTGCATAATTATTTTATTTATTTAAGAATTATTTTCAAATTTTGCCAAAAATAAAAAAAATATTATTTCTTAACATAATCTGAATGGTATGTTTCAAAATCATAATAAATACATATCATATGATTAAAAAAAAATGTTGGTCCAAATAAACTATTTTATACAACTGTCTCTTTGAATTCAGTCACACCAGTCAATACAGGAAAAATTGTTAAAAGCAAAAAAATAATAATGAAACAGATAAATCTGAAAACTGGTTTATTTTGTTAGTTTTTTTGTGTGTGTATGTTTAAACATACACACACACACAATATTGTACAGCAGCAATGTTTCTGGTTACTTTACTTGCATTACCAAATTTTATTATGCAAGTTAATTTTTTCACAATGAAACCAATATTAACCAATTGATATTGGCAGAATTATCAGGATATAGTCATATAGCAATATATTAAGTTTCAGCTTATAATAGATATCCTTATTAAAAAATATTTATAATAACTTGCTTTTTTGTGGGAGTGTCAGGTTTTATTATACAAAATTTTTCATGAAGGATCTAACCCCTATTCCAGCCATAAAGTTCATTTCAAGTAGCTCTACATTGAACACTAATAAATTATTGTTCACCCAATAAATTTCTCTCTGTGGGATTTTGTTGCTTTCATGCCTTTAGCCATTGTTCTTAATATTATCCATCTTTTCTCTGTATTTATATTCACAAGATCAGTTGTTTCAAATATTTTCTTGCTACTCAATTCACTTTTCTTGCTGATTACTCTTTTAAGCTATGAATGAAATATTAGGGTAGCCTGGGTGTTTTACCTATGATAGGGCAACCAATGTAGGTAAAGGACAACTCTGAATTTAAACTTGGTCTGAAGAGGAATGAATTCTGTCAGGCTATCCTGTTCTAGATACACCCATTGTTGTTATTTAGACTGCACTACATGTGGTGCCCCCAAAATTCTGCAGTGGATGAATGCAAGCATTTGAGAGAGAAAATAAGGATTTGTTAATATCTTTAATTATTCAGTGTATTGCAATCCAATAAAATGATATGAATTAATCCATTTGGAATAATAAATATTTCCAAATGATAAAAAGGTCAATTAGGATTAAAATTCTACTTTTAAGGAATACTAGAAATTTATGTAAGTATAATGGATTTGGCATAAAATAGGAGAGTAGTTAAGATTAGAGAAAAATATTTTTTTATATAATCTTTATAGATAGGATGTGAATGTAACTTTTGATATTTCTTTCTTGAATAAAATTTGTCTCACTAGTTGAGAAGTATATTAAAAATTACTGATATTGTTATGGTAATGTACTATACTTTATAGCATAAAGGAATCATATCATAATAAAACTTTTAAGAAGGTTTTGCAGGAAAAAACAAGGAGGAAAATAATTCAGAAGATGATATGAAAATGGATCATTATAATAAAATTAACACAAAAGAATTACTTTGGTAATGAGCATAAAAAAAGAATAGAGATATAAATAGGTTTTTTGAATCCAAATTATCAGAAGGATTCAAAATTGGACAAATATTAACTTCCCAACAATGTTTATTATATATCAAAGGCAGACAAAAACTTCTCAAGAATGTTTATTATATTTACATCATCACAAAAACATATTTGTGCTATGCCTGCAGTTATTGATGTAATAAAAGTTCAATAAAAATCTATATTTCTAAAAAATTTCGGTACTTGAAAACTTTTATATAATTTCCCTATCCAGATATTTAAATTAAATGCAAGCCATCACTGATGGCAAAGATTCTCAAAGAAGATGATTCAAATCCCTGATTTCTTGTTGAAGTGAAAGATCCCATTTAAACATTCCATAGGAACTAGTGGAAGTATAGGGTGGGTTTTCAGCTAGTTTAAGTAATACAATTACCATTAAATAATACAATGAATTTTCTTCAATTCTTAGTGAAGTGTTTTAATCATTCATTAAAATAATAAATGTAATCAAATAAAAATACTACTATAAAGTACAACACAAATTTATATAATAAAAAGAAATGTAAAATTATACAAAAATAATTAAAGGGTAAATAAAACAAAATAATACAATAGACTAAGTTTTGTTTATTACATTTTTTTGAAGAGAATATTTTAAAAAACAATTATTACATGAAGAAAGTTACTAACATGTATTCTTTAAATAAAAAAGACAGATGTTTAGTAAAAAATGATTTGAATGTGTAAAATTGTGTATACGTGAGGCTCAAATTAATGTTGTAAAAGAACTGCCAAAATAAAGCCTGATGGTTTATAAAAAAAGATACATGTATAAAATGTGTTTTACAAAAATTTGTAAAAAAAAGTGGCTCAAGTCTGATGGTCTCAAAACCCACCTACACAAAGTTTTCAAACAGGCATAGTTTAAGGGGATACATTTTGTGGTTTTCAACTAATGGGGAAAATAAGTTACGAATCCATAAAATTAAATTTTTGATTCAATTTGGAATTGATTTGTGGCTATTTAAGAAATCTGGGTTGTCAGACTGGCAGAAAGGTTTTGGATTTCACAGGCAAAAGTCAGTGGCAGTTACTTGAAGCCAAACAAAGCTAAATAGAAGGGCAGAAGAAAAACAAAGTCACCACTATTGACTATGATGATGATGATGATGATGATGATGAAAAGAAAGAAGCTGAAAGAAACAGAAGAAAAAGAAATAAAAGCAGAAAGACGGAAATTCTACAGATTTAGTGAGATTATCTTTCTATAGTTATTTGTGAAAGTTTATCACAAAATTAGAAGTATTAAACATGATTTTTAACTTTTTATGAAAATACAAAATTTATCTCATCTCAGTCTGTAAAACAGAACTATTGCCTAAACACATCAGAAAACTCAGTGACACCTGTAAATCATCAACCTTCTCAAATCCTTTTGACAGTCGAAAGAATCAAAGTAAATGAAATTTTTGTTGATAATAACTGTTTTTGTGAGCCCAACAGAACTGTAATTAGAACTTGTTATCTTGCCTAATTGTTAGGTGCACAAAGGAAAAGTTTGTGTTCTGTGCTATTATTATGTTTTATATCATATAATAAATGTAAATTACTTTCAAATTTCACACCAGAATAAAAGTTTTTTTGTTTGTGACATTCATAATACTCAGGATGATATTTGACATTCTCTCTTTTCTTCCTCTCCCAAACAATCCTTTTATAAAAGCAAGGCCTAAAATAATGTATTATAATCAAGTGCATAAGGCTCATATGGAATTATTATATGCATTTGCATATATATTATTTTAAAATATTATCTTAGAATAAAACTAAAAATCTATGATACCAAAATAGTTTATTCTGTGTCAGGTAGCTCTTTATATTGATGGATTACTTTCAGTAATTGTTATATACAACACCATGAAATAAAAGAGATATATACATCAATAAGTGTGCAGACTGATGATGAAAATTTTTTTTTAATCATTTCACCTCAAGATAGAAGATGGTGATTGACATTGCATTTAAATTTTTGAAAATTGTAGCCATCAGGGAAGCAAGAAAATAGAAGGGATTTCTACAGGTGAGTAGTATGAGAAATGAATATAATATGAAAAGATAAAATTTATCTCATCTCAGTCTGTAAAACAGAACTATTGCCTATTATATAGTGAAAATCTCAAATTAGCTAATGTCTACATGTCAGGCTATAGACTTATTGATCCACATTGATACAACCTTCTGCAATTTGCTTTTTTACAATATTTAAAAAAAATTATTTAAAAAAATATACAAAACTTCAATTCATCCAGATTCATGTTTGTAAAAACATTCCACACTATTCTAAGAATATTACAAGGCAACAGTTAAAAGAAACTTACTATTTTATTCAATAGAAACAAAGCAGTTTTTGAAAGCAAGAAATTCAAATTACAACCATATACAACACTGATGCTTATATTTTATTTATGAAATTAAAAATATATTTTTGGATATTGTTAATGAAAAAATAAGTAGGTGGATATGAAGAAGCTTTTGAAGAATAACAGAATATAATTATCTTTGCTTTAAATCATAACACATATTTACATAAAAGCTTTGTTTACAGCAGAAAGAAAATTAAGCCTGCTGAACACAAAACATGAAAGAAACAATTTTCAAAAGTTAAAAAAAATAAAATAACAAAGAATCAATTTTTGTTTGCTACAGGATTTAAAGATTTATTATAGAATCTTTTTGTCCAAATAAGGAATGTAATAAAATTCTGCTGTAGCCCAGGAATTAGATATTTTTTATTTTATTCAGTATGGTAGCTGTCTTAGTATATATTATTGATATGTAGCTGATTATATAGTTATCTTTTCTGATCAAGATGATATGATGCATCAAATAATTTATTTTTACTCTATGACTAGACATCATGAGCAAATGGGTTTGTTTGGAAAAAACAATGTATTTCTAAACAATCTTAGCTTTTCAGAATATATATATGTATGCATATAGAAAAAGTTTTTCTTGTTTTGTTTTTTTTTTACTAAGCTTTCTAGTATATTCTATTCTGGTTTGTTATTTTAAGATCATTGTTAATTTCTCTGGTTATCAAATCTAATATTGTATCTATTCCAAGATAAAATGAAAAAGTTTATAACAATTTGAATACTTATAACCTAATAAAAATAAAGTAACTGTTTTACTTTTGAATTTGGTAACAATCCTTTTAAATAAGGATTTGTAAAACAGAATAGCACTCTTTATAACTTGTAATATATGTACATATAATTTTTCTCAGATCATTGAAGTTTCCTATAAACATGAATTTTAGTGTGCAAAACATTCTGATCAACTAGCAAATCAAAATTTATTCAATTAATTCATATCTAGGAAGAGTCTAACCAATAATGAACAATTTTGCCAATATACAAAACTGGCATTTTGTTCAAGATGTCACTGTTACTCTGTTTTCTTTAGGCTACCATTCTTATTACATTTAAAATGGAATTACAAGTGAATTAATTTCTATTTTATCTTAACATCAAACAATTTTATTTTGCAAAAATAAAGATAAGGTAAAGGTTTTCACTGTTGCAAAATTAGATTCCTTTACTTTTTTTAAAAATTGAAACAGAAGAGAGATTGCATCAATTATTATTCTACAGGTCAAGAAATGTTTCTACTCTATGTGCATTGAGATAATAAATGTATAATAGCTGTTGTATATTGTAAAATTACCATTGCAGGTTAATAAAACTTTTCATACTGAAAAATCCATAAAATATATAGACAGTTAAAATTAAAAAAAGTGGGACTCTATACATTATATTAAAAAATGTATCATAGGAATTTTTAAAATAATTTTATTTATCAAAACTAATAATGCAAAAATCTAAGTGTACTTTAAAATACAATGGTTCAGTAATAAAATATTAAAACATGAAAAATGATCTAGCCATTGAGTTACCCCATCTTTGGCTACAATCAATAACAAAGAATTACAAGAATTGATAATACTATTATTGTAAAGTTTCAAGTATAAAATGAAAGTTTTAGTATGTGTATATGCCAAAAGATTCTAAAATACTAGCCTCATTTATTACACATAAATCTATTAACAAATAAAATTAAGATGTTTTATTCAAACGAGAGATGGAAATAGTCTTAAGTTTGAAATCAGTCTTTCGAATTAAAGGTTTATGCTTTCTTGCACAACTTCTTTTGAATGAATGAAAATTAAAATCAAAATTGGAAGCTAATTTTAGTTTTAAAGGACAGATTTCTAAGAATTCTTGCCTCTTGGGTCAGTAATGTTCGATTTCATTTAACTTATGAAAAATAATGATGGAGAGAAAGGAAAAGGAAGAAAAATGTCTTTCCTAATTACAGTCTACAGCAATTATTTAAACTTGCCATGTCAGGAATCATTTCTTTGATGGAGAGAAAACAAATCAATGAAGCTAAAAAGGAAAAAGCAGAGACGTTAACTCTAAAAAAAAAAAATCATTATAGTCAATTTGACTTGAGTGAATTAAAAAAACTGTTTCTTTTTCCTGGCAAACTTTAACAATCTCATTCAAATCTCATATTTAATATTTACAAGATTTGATGGTTGAGGATTTTACAAGTGTAAACATGAAATATTGTTATACCCACTTAAGCTAATTTTTTAAATCTTAGTTTGTCTTGATTTTTGAGTTTTACTTTAGACTTTGTGATTGCTGAGAAAAATGAACATTCACAATCAACAATGCTAGTCTATACTATTTAGACTACAAATTTTACATGTATGAAAATACCATGAGAATAAAATTTCTTTTGTTCTTTCATCTAAAGTTTCTTCAACTTTACACAGTAATGATTTACCCATACATGTTGGCTTGACTCTTACACCTTATTTACTACTTTCTTTTAGTCTATCAGTGAATAGATTCTAGTTGAATCAGTGATGCGATATATTTAACTCTTTAAGTTGGATATTATTTATTTTTATGATTATATGTTTGCCATAAATTGGTCATGTTGGTTTTTCATTTATATATCAATTTAAATGACTCCTATGAAAATATTCAAATTTTACAGTTGATTTATTGTTCCTAAAAAGTATTCTAACTGATCAATAATCAATATTATTAAGTATAATAAAAAGTTATTTGTAAGATAAAAACTTCAAGACTTGTTTTCTAGTTAGTTTAGAGAGTTTGTGTTTATTAAAATGTCTTAATCCACTTTCATTTGAGTGAAGTTTTAAGATTTTCCGAGTCCCTTTAGGGAAAGATAAGGTTCATTTTAAAATTGTATAAAAAATCTGGTAATGAAAAAATCTTTTTGATATCTGCTGCAATTTTCATTTAGAAAGTTTAAGAAAGATCCAGCCAGAAAATATATAGAACAGCTCAAAAAAAAGTAAACGCATGTCAAGGGAAAAAATGTTAAGGGATTGGAAAATAATAGTGCAATAACTTCCTATAAACTAGCAGATGCACTTTGTGTATGTTGGCTGCTCAAGGAACATAACCTGCTTGCAATTTGACTGGGTCAGCAGCAGCAGCAAGAGCAATATCATGAAAAGCAGCAATCCTCCACCCTCACCCACATATGCTCAGAATAACTGTATAATCAATATGGTGGACCTGAGAATACTATTACAAAGCTAATGTGGGGGGGATGCATACAAGCAGCACAGGGGGAATTCTGAGAAGTTAATGTCAGCCTCAAAAAAAGAGCAACAAGAGATTATCAACCATCCTACCAACTATTTACCCCCACCCACATCCACTCAGCTCAATCATTTCGATGCACTATGATGCACAGCTGTCGACACACATCAATGTTCACAGATCACACAATTCACCAATAATCACCTTAACTTGACAAGAACAGTGAAAATGGATCAGCAAAATAAAGACGTTCTGCTGCTTGCACATCCAAGAACAGTTAAGCCAAGAGAAAGAATTAACAAATCACCCAGCACTAAGCTTTATCTGCACACAAATTGTTCATCCAAGGAGGAGAAAAATTTGGACCTCAGGTGCTTGCAGTTTTAGCTTTGTGGTTAGAGTACAGAATAGCAAGCTCAAAGGTTAAAAGTTCTATTTTCAGTATTTTACTGATTCAAGAACTATTGATTTGAAGTCGAGCCTGGGCTTTTCTCCTTCACCCTAAAACTTTGCTTTCAAGTGATATAATGAATTACTCTTAAATGCTTGTAAAAGAAAACACAATCAAGTATTACACATCTTCTACATTTGTTATTCTGCTGTAATATTTCAAATTTTCTTAGAGATTTAAAAGTATCAAAACTAATAGTTTGAAAAAAAATAAAATAAATATATTCAGTTGATCCAAGATATTTATCAGTTTCTTGCTTTTGTAAATATTTTTTTAAAAATCATTTCACCCCAAGCAAGCCAATAAAACCACAAAGATGCAGGGTGTTAGTGAATGTGAAAGAATATAAGGAAAACAAAAACATTATTAAGGAACAGGAACAATAAAAGAAAAGGGAATTTGGAGAATAAAAGATAATGATTGACATTGCATTTAAATTTTTGAAGATCAAAGTTGGCTGGAAAGGAGCCGGAAGAGAGTTCCACAAATAAGATGTGTGAAAAAAGAAATTGTTAGCACAGAACTTAGGGTTACATATAGCCATTCCAACTGTAAAATGAAGAGACCTTGCTGCCAATCTAGTAAGTGTGCTTAAATTCATGAATTTCAAGTACCATAGAGGAAATTCATCAGAATAATTACCATGAAAGTATTTATACAAAAGACACAGGGAAGCTACATAATGGTAATGAGAAAGTGACTGAAGCTGAGATGCCAGGTCAGTACTAATGACATTGTAGGTTCTTCTTTGGACTTTATCAAGAATCTTTAAATATATAGCAGAAGCACCAGACTATATGTTGCAGTAATATTCAATGCATGGACAAATGGCAGACATATAAATATGTAAGATAGAATCAAGTATGAAAAATTGTCTAGCACAACACTGTAAACCAACTTTCCTAGCAGCAGACCTAATAATTGATTCAATATAATCTTTCCATTTCATGTCAACAGTAAATTTTAACCCTAGAAAGTGCAATGAGCAACTTTCCTGGAGATTAGCATCGGTCATGTTGATAAAAGGCAAAAAGAGTTCTCTCAGAAGATTAACAGAAAGCGTTTTTTTTTTTTTTTGAGAGGTGAGGGCATTGAAAGATGTATTTCTGTTCATATCTATAGTAGCATCATTGTAAAATGGAACTAATTAAGGACTAAAACAATTATATATTGTAACAATTAAAACACAAAAACAATTATAAATTGTAAAAAAAAAAAAAAATAATGCCATACCAATTTGCATTATATCAACATCTAATGCCAAAATGGTAAATTCTATGAACATATATATAGCAGTAAAATGTCAGAAATTGCTTCATACATGTTTCATGAAATTTCATTGAAACTTTTTGAAATATTTGATTTACATTTTTTCATTTCAAACTTTGAAATCAGAGTTGAAATTTGTTTATATTCGATAGTCAAAATAATATTGGAATAAACAAGGTTTGAAAGAAAATATTTTGATTTTTTAGCAAATGACCAGGTAAAATCTTCTAAGTTGCATATGAAGTATTTTTTCCTTACAGTTTTGATATTTCTTTTCTATTCTAATTAAATACTATATTAAATTTAGAGCAGACAAAATCAAGCAAAAAGGATTTACTTGAGCCATGTTAGACTTCAAATTACAAAACAATGACCAACAAGTAAGGATCATTCTCCAAGAGATGCTAAGTATTCCATGAACAAATCAATTATTTATCATTATGTTGTGCCTCAGTGAACAAGAGAAATCATAGTAGATCAAGGTGGGGAAAAATAAGTTGACATTTAATGTAAATCATTTCAGCCATTGCTTTAGTGCCTAAAATAAATTGAACACCTTTACTTCACTTATACATCTTGGTAGCATGTAATAAGTTTTGCTCTCCCACATGCTACAAGTTTGAATAATGGATCTCAAGATTTAAAATCAACTCCTGCTTTTAAGTCTAATTCTGTACACTTAAGAAAAAATATACAGACACTGATGTGTTGTTTTAGACCCAAATGTCTGTATTTTACAAGATACAAAATAAGAGTGCCTGATGATTCTACATAGGTATATCATGTATCTGTTTTTCATATTTTTTCTAAGTACTTCCACAGTTACATAAATAATAATTCATAAAGTAATCATTTTTATTTTTTCAATTTTAATAATTTACAATTATTAAGATTCAAAATGTTATCTTCTATTCAAATTTCATCAAAAAGATATCAATCAAAGCAAAAGACATCTATTAAATATATCTTTAGTTTCAAATTATGAACCACATAAAAATGCTGCAGTTAAGAATTCAAATGTTAATTTTCATTAAAAGGTTTGATTGGTAAAACTTAAATACATTAACTTTAAGTAATTGAAAATAAAATACATTTTTCATTTAATCTAAAGAAAGAAGTGTTATATGTATGAAGGCAAAAAAAATAAATCTTTTTTGGTTTTAAGATAAGAAATTGAAAATTATGGGTTGCAGAAAGATGATGTTATATTTGTTTATTTTAATAAAAGTCTACAGGTTTATATTTAACAAAAACAGGAATATGCTGAATGTAAACATAGCCTGGATATTCCGAATGAGAGAAAATGAAAATTTTCACTCTAATATAGGCTAAGAATAATTGTAAAAAGAACAAGATGTTTTTAAAAAGTAAACTTTTGAAAGGCAATCCCATTTTAATCAACAATTTAATCTATCAAGATTAAAATAAACAAAACTTATCTAATAGTACAAGCAAGAGAGTGAGAAATAATTAAATAGCAAGAATAATGTTTAAATTAACAATAAATTTTAATTTCTCTAAAATCTTGTACATACACTTATGGCAAGGAGTAGTGGGCAGACACATGGACATTTTCATCATTCAGAGAATCTACAATAAATACTCTTAATTAGTTTATTTATAGAAACAAATATTTGGAACATCTTTAATGGCTGCAAGTTTAAAGCAGTTCATATGAGTCTAAAAGTTAAGAGCAGGCTATCACTAAAACTGAGTTATCTTTTTAATAACAAAAGCAATAGTAATTATGTTGGTCAATTTCATGTTATGTTAATAAATCTATGTGTACCTAGAACTCATCTAAAAGTCCCTTTACAAATTCTTCTGACAATTGGAATAACTTCAGAAGAAACAAAAGGTTTCAGACAAACAAGTTTGGAAAGCTAAATCTCTCTCTCTCTCTCTCTCTATATATATATATATATATATATATATATATATATATATATATATATATATATATATATATATATATAAAATCAAGCACTTTTAAAAAAAAACAAATGCTAAAGAACTGGATTATTAATCTGGTTGTTCTTTCTTTTTATTTTGATATATATATATATATATATATAATCAGTTATAAATTTAAAAACAAGTTAATTCATATTAAAGTAAATCTAATTCAGTAAACTGTAATATATACAAACAAAACAAACAGTTCATACTTTTTAAAAGACATAAAATAAGCAAAAATTGGTGAGTACTTTCTCAGTAAATTGACAAAACGTCAGGAATATCCAATTAGAAAGAAATCCAAATAAATGCATTTAAATTTGAAAGCAGAAAAAAATGAAATAATTAAAGGTATTTAATAAAGGCTAATAAAGTCATTAATCTTTGTATAAAAAATAGACAAATGTTTTCACTTATGATTTGTTTTATAAGAAAAATGTATGTAGTGTTCAACCTGTTCAAAGCAAGAAAACTCTGGTTACTGAGCAGCAAATATTGAAGGCTGTCAATCTTTTTTGACATTGAAATGAAGCCAGTCATGAGTTATATTCTACTTCAAAGATTAAATATGTAGTTTTGATCTAGAAAAACATCTCCAAATGAAAATAAATGCACAACATTTATACAAAATCAGAAAAATGCAATATTATCTTGATATAAGCATCAATTCATTTGTGCATTTTGTGAGCAACAATCTACAGCTGATCAATTAAAAAACAATCATGAATATTATATCATGTTAAACAATATTCAATAGGTTTTTATGTTCCAATGAACACAACAAAACAAATATGCAGTAAAAGATTAAAGCTAAAATGTTGCTGAAAAGACATTCTGTGCTGCTGAGTTTCAGTAATTTACCTTGAAATACATAAAATGTCTAAACAAAGATATAGCTTCATTAAAATCACAAAGGTATTTTATTTTTTTACATTTTAATCTTCTTTCAGTAAAAAACGTTTACAAGTTGGTTTCTATGGAAACAATATATGATCAAAACAACCCACAGGTAATAGCAGCTAATTGGCCCTTTTGTTATTCATTCAGTGTTAGCATGAACTTTAGATTTATCTACATCATATAGATTATAAAGAGTAACAATTTGTCAAAATCAACAACAGCTGATTAGTTATTATCATTTCCCCAAAATTAAAAATAAAATTATCTGTTATATCAATAAAACAATGTTCAGTACATGGTTTTATTGATAAAAACAACAAAAGAAACAAAAAACAATCACTGATGAATTTAAAATTTAAATGAGAGAGTCAGGTTATATAGAAGAAAAGCTGTACTGTGAAAATTGTTATGTGTGTTAATATGTATAAAGAAATATACAGACAGGTTGTAAAGAACTAAAGGATCATAACAATTAACAATAACAAGGATCATTGTCAGGGAAAGTATATCAAAATAATGATAGCAGATACATTTACTGAAATATTTGTTATCTACTGACAACTAATTCAATGCTACAGGACAAATATGAACCTGTATGCATTCAGATGTTTACTGAATTTCAAATCAAATTTCAATGATAGCTATTATCAGATTTTAAGAAATAAGTCCCATATTCATAAAACAGAGACCAACTGACCACAGATAAAAAAAAAAAACAACTCAAATAAACTTAAATTTTTTACAAATATTTAATTTTGTAACAAAAAACAACATTAACTCTGACATTTATTTAATGCTTCTATCTTGGAAATTTTATTGTCATATCTCTGAAAGTATTAGGCTGATAATGTGTCAATCAAAAACTGTGCATGGAAATTTTATATTGGATATGTTGGCTGATCAGTAACAAGATCATTTTTTTGATCATTCACCAATTATCTTGTTCTCCCCATTGCACAGATCTCATCTTTAGTGATGGGCTTTTTACCTTTAAATTACAAGCAATATAATATTTGGATACTTTTACTTTCTGGGGGTGGTCATTGTGGGGAGGAAGAAGTACATCTAACAGACCAAATAGTGTACAATGCTTACAAAGTATAGATCTTGTTACCTTGTAGATTTACAAACACTGGACTGAATATTTGTAAAATTCTTTTTAATCTATTTTAGTAATTATGTTTATATACTTTATATCATTCAGTCAAATAGAAAAGAACACAAAATAAAAGCAAATTTATTATAATTTGCTTTAAAAAACTACATCATATTACTTGATTAAAAATAAAAAAAATAAATTTAAAAAATGGTTAACATGAATTATATTTATTTATTAAAAGTATTAAGGAATAATATTGCTGATAATAACCAGCAGAATACAATATAAAAATAATAATCAAAAACATAATTATAAATAATAATAGTATTACCGAGTTTTGTACTATAAAGAAAATAAGGATTCAGAGTTAATCTTCCAAGTGTGTATGTGTATGTGTCTAGAACTTTTATAAAACATATGATCATTGTTTTTTTTTACTCAATTTTGAGAAACGTATATGGTTTCATATTTAAAGAAATAAATATTTAAACAGATGTGCTATAAAAAGTAACAGGCTTTACATTAATTTGACACACTGAACAAATTTCTTGGTGAAAATGACAGTTGGTTCATATCTGGTAGAGTGACAAAGTAGCACTGATGTTGGTAAAAAGAGGAAGAGCAGAGAAGGAGGAAGAGAAGAAACTTAAAGAACTACATACATAAAACTACATTATAAAAGAAAATCATGAAAACAGCCTTTAGGAGAAAAGAAAATAAGTTTTATTTCAGTTCTATCATTAAAAAGTGAACATTAAATAAGTAGTACCTATACTCTTAGTACTTCATTTCAGGAGATATTATTCAGAAAGGGATATAAAGTTTTATGTAAAGAAAAAAGAAAGAAAGAAAAACAGTGGGTGGGCCTGGAGAGAATTGTATAAGTAAGAAGACAGTTTTCATCTATCATTAATATTTGTTGAGAGTCTAATGACACTCAATATTGATACACACTTTACTACATACAACATAAATACAATCCAATCTTTTTCTTCTTTACCTCGCTTTTTGATGTGGACATCTGTGAAAGTATATATTCCCAGCATTCCCAAAATAAAAAAAAAAAATAAATAAAGAACTTTGGGGCAGTACTACCTCACCTACCTACTTACCAGCATGTTACAGCTGCTAAAAGAGTGCCTTCCAAGCAGAACTTTAGTTCTTGCTGGCTGATGGAAATATTTACTGAGAAGCTAAAAGAGAATGAGTAAGACAGGAAAAGAGAGAAGGACATTGAAAACAAGAAAGAGACGATAACATAGATGAAGGGGAGGAGAAAGTTTTCTCAGTTTCTGCTTAAACCAAGTGGTATCAGTACCTTATCTAAATCAGATGACCTTAACATACATGTTGCCATGACAACAAATATTCCAGGACAGCTTCTTTGTTTCTACACACTCAATCCTTGACTTGAAAGAATAATGCAAAATGGTAAGGCAGAAGTAGCAGATTTTAGACCAAAAAGGATTGTTTATTTTAGAGAAAACCAACGCAAAACAATTCAAAACAGCAAGAAAAGACTTTTGTCAATTCCTCCTGTTAATGTCATGTCAGAAATGAAATCAGTGTACAAAAGCAGAATACAAAACTATTGAGTTGAAGCAGGAAGAAATAACAGACTTTTTTTTTTCAATGACAGTACTGAAGCAGTTTCATTTTTTGCAATTCAATTGTAAGTACCATTTATCAAGAATTTTCAAAGGAACTCTAAAAGGCTTTATGCTATAGAAAAAAGCAGTTCCAAGAGTAAACAGAAAAGAATCTGCATATAATCTCTTATAACAACTTTATTGGCGGGTAATGAAATGCATAAATAATATTTATATTTATCATGTAGTTATATTTTCAAATAACTACAATTCTGAATGATTTTATCTTGTGAAAATTTAGAATGTTGATTAATGCTTATTAAGTTACTTAAGGATCAAAACAATCATAACTTTTATTACACATAAACATATATTCTTTGATGATTTTCATTTTTCAAATTGATTATTGTTTCTTGCTTTAAATAATTACAAATTTGAAAAATGAATTTCATCATTGAAGTGCAAAAATACATTTATATTTGCCATTTAGTTGTCAACCATGATAATAACTTCTGTAGAGCTATTCTGTGCATAAATTGGGTTGTAACAGAGTTCTCCATGGCAATTGACTTTTGTAAATATAAAATGTAAGAAAGGAGTCTAAAAAGAAAGAGAGAAAAGAAAGCAGTGTGGCAAAAAGATTAGAAAAGTATGAAAAAAAAAAAAAATGAAAAAGAAAATAAAAATTTAACAAGAGCAATGACTAGTCTGTCAAATGCTTTGTTGTAACCTTCACTTCCTAAGCCAATACTGTGCATTTAATAGACACACACACATAAAAAAGGTTCCAGTTAAATATTTTCTTTCATCACTTGAAGAAAGCATAAGGCAATAATTTATACCTAAATAATAATATGTCTATTTCTATGAGGGTCAGTTTAAAAATAATATTTCCTATTGTATTAGGCTGTTCCACAATGTGAAAAGTGAATGTTAATAATATGGTAGTAAACACTGAACCTTTGTAACAATAACCCATAATTTGCTTTTGCCTTGCGTTTTTAAATCAGCTGAAAAACAGTCTGGTAAAATAACATTTGACCTGAAAGGGCATATGAAGTAGAGATGCATCATTGCAGAAAAATTGTACTCATTTATAATTGACACATTGAATGTAGATCAAACAATGGATATAAGCACAGTTAGATGGTAGATAATGTGTTTCAGCAGTGATAATGATAATCCATGTGACAAGCCATATTTTGCACAGCTGTCAACCCAAAAAATGTTGCTCTTGTTTATTGCTGGTGAAAATGTATAGACACTGGCATTGATCATACAGAAGAATAGTTTTTGATAGTTGAAAACTTGCTCTATCCAACAATGTTATTGTGTTCCCTGTATCTGTGGTAGTTTTTATGCAAATAAATAGGACATTACTTTTAAAGTATCTCTTGAATATTTTTTTTCATTTAGCATTCCCTTTTTATACTGAATCAAGTATGATGAGGGACAAGTTGGAAGAAGGGATATAATGATACTCTCTGCACTTGTAAAGAGTAATGAGTTTTAAGATGATTAAACTATGCAATATCTGATGAGTGAAACAATTCAAATTCTTAAGAAATGATTGTTATTGTATTTCCATTGACTCACTTCAAAATTTTCTGTTAAAACATTAGGTTGATACAAATTTTTGAATGTCATCTTTTCTACAATGATAAGGAAATCTTTGAAGTTTCCCTATGCAATCAGTCAACTGTTGGATGTCATTAGCAAACCTTACATAAAATTCAGAAACTAGAAAAACAGGTTCCACACATTTATCAGTGATTAAATATTTGTCTTTCTGTTTTTGCTTGACACAAAAAGGTACTTGTTCAACAAGATAATCACTGGTGATGAAAAATGGATTTATGGAAATTATAAATGAAGATAATTATGGTGAAATTCAGGAAAGCCTTCAATATCTCAACAATATCTACATGTATTTGGTTAGATTCAAAAGGAATTCTTTATTATGAATTACTGGAAAATGGAGACAAACTCTTACTATGTAACACTTCAGTGAGCTTATTGGAATGATGTACTGGAAGAGAAAATGTCTTTTCTAGCAAGAAAATCAAATTTGATTTTGCTGCATGATGACACCTGTCATGTGATGCAGCAAATGATCATAAACCTGCAGAGTTCTTCCACAAGCAATGTATTCTTCAGCTCTGTCACCTTCCAACTATTACTTGTTTTGTTCTTTGCTATACAAACTTATCTGCAGAACAGTTGCATAAAGTGCAAGATATCAAAGAAGTCAAAACCAATATTGCTTGTTTTATGATGAAAAAAACATTTGGTAGAAAAGAAAACGACAGTATACTGATTTTTAAAAAAGTATTTTTTTTTAAAGTTGCCTTAACTATGTTCATTTTGAAATAATTAAAATATATATTCTGGGATAACACCCAAGTAAAATAATTTATGTAAAATACTTAAATAAATTGAACCATACTTCTACCTTTCCATTTTATTAAAAAAAAGAAGAAATTAAATATCTAATCATACTAGACATAGATTGATATAAAAATCTAAAATAAAACAACTTTTAATATTTTGCATTTAATACATCTAATGTAAGACTGATTCTTTTAAAATGAAATTTAACTTCAATAACTAAAAAAAGAGCTAATAACCTTGAGAAATTTAATTCTCTTAAAAATTATATTTCAGGATTTTATTAAGAGAAAAGGAATTACAAATATTATTTTTTAAGAGAATAAAAATTGACTTTACAAAAGACCTGTAAAAAATTTCATTAGTGAAAATAATTCCAAATTTATTCTCATTTAATCTATAATACTAAATAGTAACATTAAAAAAACCTCGTTATGAATAATCCAATCCAAACTTTTCTATGGATATTATAGACTGTAGTTCAGAAATGGAAGAGAAATTTAATAAGATATCTACTAAGTTTAACAATGCCTGACATAGTTGTCAGAAAAATTAGGTTGCATATGTTTCTCTTGACAATCAGTATTTAAATTGTTGAAAGAAACACTGCAACCACTTCAGCTACCAAAAAGGTTATAAGTCATTTTCTAAGCCAAAATGTTATCTGGCTGACAATAAATCCTCTATAGACACATCATGAAGAAGGCAAGACAATTTATAGCAAGAGAATATATGATAAAATATATATAGAATTAAATGATAAAAATGTGTAAAAATTCTGACAGAAATCTTGTATGGTATTTTCAATTTTTTGTTGATTATTTTTTTATTTTTCAATATTAAAATCTTACTAAACTATGAAAAAAATTGTAGAGTCAATATTAGTATTGCCAAACTATTTTTAAAATTTAAACTAGGTAATATTAAGTTATAGTTTTTGAAGATTTACTTCATGACAAAATTAAAAGGTATTAATAGAATCTTGAGGAGAAAATATAAACAGAAGCTTTGCTTTTGAAATAAGAACTCAAATCAAAACAAATTATTACTAATATACTAAAAAGAAAATGAACAGAAATATATATGTATTGATAAGAAATTTTAACATGTTACAATTACTGCTGAAAACATTTCAAATCCTAAAGCAATGAGAATGTATTTTAGCAGAGTAATTATTTGCACTCAATATTAAACATAATATCAAGAACATTTCTATGATTATTTATGACTGAAAGGAAGAGACTGTGCCAAGAGATGAAAAATGGTAACTGTAATGAGAAACAATTTGTATTTACAAAATAATAACATTTGGATGTATTAACTGAAGTCATTTTATATTTTAACTGGAAACATTTTGGACAAGTTAACAAAAGAAATTGTGTATTAGGTTGCTGAAAATGAATTTTGCTGAAGAAAAGAGAATAATAGAATTTAATTATGGTATTACATTTTTCTCAAATTTTACTCAAAATAACAAATAAAGACAAAGTACTAATACTGAAAGATCATATCAGGTGACTGAAAGGACGATCCACTTAAGAATTAACATTTAAAAAGTCAAAAAGTCATTTTCATTTTTTTTTTAAATTGTAAATCATTCACATAAAAGAAATTAAGAATGATATGTTTTTGCCAATCCTGGAATGGTAAAAAGCAAGTATGTAAAATAACTTACCCTAAACTGTTCTAAGTATTCTTGACAAAGATCTTCATTGTCCAACACTTCTTCCTTGCTAGTCTCATCAGCCAGGCGACAAAAACTGTTTTCAACACTTGCCATCCAGCTGAGGTAGTTGTCTAATGCATGATGCAATTGCTGCAGAGAATTGCGATTGGCCTGAAGCGTTTGCCATTTCTTAGTCAACCTAATACAAAAGGAAAAACAATTTAATAAATTTTCTTGTCACTGATGTTCTATATTTAAAAAGTTTAATTATTTAATCTGTGGTGCAATATTCGTTCAGAATATTAATGTTAAAGATGCAAAATTATTTCTGTGTGTGTATTTAATTTCATGTGATTTATAAAGAGCTAACAAATTCATACACAGAATTATTTAAGAACTAATCTTAAAGCAGACAGAAACCAATCCAAACAGTGAATAATTATGACAACATTTTAATAACATTTCATTAACAACATTCTAATAACATTGTTTTGTAATAAATTTATTATGTATGTACAGCTAAAAATATCAATATTTTCTAAAGTATTAATTTCAAAACATGAGGCAAATAAAAATTAGCTTTATTTGATATTATCTTCCTATAGCCAAGAGGAGATATCTCTACTAGGGATTCCTAACCAGATGCCTTTGGCAAATATAACAATAAAAACTAATCTTACAAGTGCATATACATAAAAAGATGATCTTATATACAGTGATGTGCATAGTAAAAAACAAAAGAGTCTGTAAACATACATTGATATATCTAAATCTATACACACATATATGCATATTTATTTCTGTGCATATAAATTTCAAAAAAGCAATAATGCAACATAGAGAAGGAAGACTATTTGAGTTGTAAACCTAGGTGGCAGAAAGAGCATTTAAAATGTTAGCAATAATTTGACAAATTTTAAATAAAAGGTGACAGATTTTTCTGATAAGCCTCCCTCTGCAAGAACAACCATTCTAGATAATGATCTTTTGAAGGAGATCCTTATCATCAAAGTACCAGATATTTAACAAAAAGCCATCATTTTCAATCTAGACATGAACATCAAGCAAATAGAGAAATAAATCTAAAGGGGAAATTTGGATTCCCCATGAACTCTCACCTTAGAATTTAGCATAATGGTTTGCTGACCAATAAATCTTCCTCTTGACAAGATGAGAAATGGGCACATTATGTTAAGAACAATCAAAAAACCAAGCAATAGTTATAAATCGTCGACAGGTTATGTATTGCATTTGGTGGAACATAGCAAGTATCATCAATAACAAGTTACTAAAGTATCACTACATATCTTTATTGTTAATAACTCAAGTTGATACACAAGCAATAGACAATTATTTTGGTTGATAGAAAAGATTTCATCTTCCCGCATGACAATATAAAAACTCAGTAAAACAAGCTCAGAAGAAAAAAATAAATAGCCTGGGAAGTTTTACCTCATCCTCCAGAACTCACTAAATCTGACACATGTGGATTAATTATCATTTATTTTGATCACTAGAACATTTTCTTTCTACTATTAAAATAATAAAAAAAACAAAAAAACAACTGTATTTCAGATATTTTCAATTAAAGAATGTCAACATTTTATCATGGAGGGGATAGAAATAAATTGCCTTATAGTTAGGCTATTGTAATTGCTAATAATGGTAATTAAAAAACACATTTTTATTTGCCCTGTGAAAATATATTAATTTCTGAACAACTTAACAAACACTACTTATAAATTACAGAAATAAATTATTTCATATGCACTACAGTGGTAAATAAACAGACAATCTTAAAATGTTGTCTGTACTTATGATACACATAAATTGATAAATCAAGAAATGACCCATCATAAACAGAGATAACTGATCTGATGCAAAGGTACATAAAAAATAAAAGTTCTGTTGAAACTAATTTCAGTTTATAAGTTATTAAGAAGATTTCTTTCTTTTATACACACACACACACACACACACATAAAAGAGGCTTTAAAGTTCATGACAGAGAGAAAGAGAATATGTCAAAGAAAGGAACTGACAGGTATTTTAAGTAATAAACATAAGAATAAATAAAAATTTCAAAATTTATTTTAAAAACTTTTGTGTCATATGTTGTTATGCTAATGAAATCTGTCTCTGGTATGAGATAAAATCATATATGGAAAAAATTTACTTGTCAATTGCAGAAGTCAGAAATAAAATGAAATTTTTAAGAATAACTAAATAGTGGAAAAATTTATAACTTTTGGGGATGATTCAAAAATCTTACATTTATGGATGTTAGATAGGAAAATTGAATTTGTAATTCAAGACTAGAGAAATGCAAATGGACAAACAGTTAAAATGAAATTGGCAAACTCAGCTCAGATTGCAACGGAGATAGTTTGTGAGTTCACTTTACAGTAATACTTGGGAAAGACATGACCCTATCTCTTTTCTCCTTAGGTATGGGTAAATATAGCAAAAAATAAGAGATGCAGCTAGCACTCTCAGTCCATAAAATTCTACTTGCTAAAATGTGATTGGTGCACAAATTGAAGAACTGGTTAGATCCAGGATCCAGTTAGACTAAAGGAGTTAAAGTTTTCTATTGAAATAAAACTTTTCAGTGAAATCTATTTCTTTGTAGTTAAATGTTAATACTCCAAATGTTTATCTATTTATCAAGAATGAAACAAATCTGCTGAACAGCCACAAAAACAACATTTCTTTACAATATTCAAAATATGTAAAAAATAAACATTTTAAAAATAAGACTAAATTAAATTTTAGAATAATTTGTTTCTTGTAACAATTTGCAATGTCTTGAGAGGGAAGTGTACATCAGAGAATGTCCAGTAAAACAAAATCTAAAAATAAAATTTTGCTTCAACATTAGAACCTGAAGAATCTCATAATTAAAAGAGGAAGCTAAGATGGCTTAGTAACTCATACACAAGTCAGCTTATAGCTTAGGAATGTTTGTAATCTAACAATTTAATTAACAACTGTTTATTCTTAAACATAATAAGTAAGCTAATGTAATGTACAATTTTATTTCATCTGTGTTTTGTATGTTATCAAATGAAGTTTAACAAAGCATCATGGAAGATGTTCTTTTTTTTGTCCCTGCCCCAAATTTGTCATTTTTTGATACACTGTAAAATCTCTAAATCAATTACTGCTATCAAATAATGATGGGCTTATCATTAAGCATTTTATTTCCAATAATAAATACTCATCAATTTTGTGAAATTACCAGCAGAAGATCCAGTAACAATAACTACTTTGTCATTTTTACTAACATGCCCGGAATACATATTTGAAGATTATAATTGACACTTTTTTAAACAAAGATTTTCATGGTTTTGTTTTCTTTCAAGATTTATTAATCATTACTTGCTAATAATCAAGAAATTAATTTTATTATTACTAATTCAATAATCATGGAGGCTTGGAAGAAGCATAAAAAGATTAATATTTCCATTAAAATACAGCTTCCAGAGAAAAAGAATTGATCATTTCACTAATAGACAGACATCTTGGTAAAAGCACAATGGTTAGAGCATTAGAATGAAGGTGACTGAATGTGTTCAGCTTGAATAAACAAAGTTTCTTTATTTAAAAAAATATTATGAAATAATAATTATGTCATTCTTCATAGGATCACTTAATTAAAACTTGTAACCATTTTAAAAACACAAGCATAAAAGAATTCACTAAGAATTTAAATAGATCCTGACTTAACAAGGAGATTTTTAGTCAAATCTGTGTTCATTTTATTGTTTCTTCATTTATTTATCAAAATTTATGCATTGTGAAACTTGAAAATAATATTTCAGAATATTTCTTAGAAAATATTCCTCTTTTATTCCATAGAAAATAATTAGAATTTTTTATACTGAAATATTTGTGTTTTTTTAAAGAACAAACAAAAAAAAAAGAAAGAATTTTGGGCTATTTTAAATATCATGTGATATGATTTTTTGGTTATTTTAAATGTCATGTGATACAAAACTTAGTTAGAAATGAGGAATTGGTGAATAATCTTATTGTGAACCAAACTGCCTTTTGTTATCTTTTGTACACCAGTTATTTAAATATATTTTTTTACTCATATAGACACTGGTTTCCAACAGAAAAAAATGAAAACAGCTGAAAATTATTAAATATGCAAGTTTAGAATAAAAAGACAAAATATACATTTTAATTGAATCTTCAGTTCTAATATAAATTGAAAGGAAAAATCATTTTATTTTTATATTCTATTTTATGAATCCCACTTAAAATTAAACTACAAGTGAACTAAGAAAATGTTGGTAACTTCATGAACTTGCTCTACAAGAGCAATTGAAATATATGAAAAACAGTTTGGGTAAGCATGAATGATTTTCTATATTGAGATGAGTTATTGATTTCATATTGGCTGGCCAGAGAATGAAAAGAAAGAAGTAGTGGGTTGGTTAGCAGAAGAAAAAAGTTGGAGAAGTACAATCATACTTGATACTACTGCAGGGCTATTTCAAAACTTGTTAGATTTTAAGACATGCATGCATAGATGCACATAAAATTATGGATATACAAAGATATATGTCAATATATGGAAACATGTATGTATTTGTAATCATACCTGTGTGTGCATACATGTACACTGGCATATAGATACTAGTACACATATATTTTCACTTAAAGACAAAACAAGAAATATATATTTATACTAGAATGCAGTGAGACATTACCCAGGCCTCTTAAGAAACTGAGATGAAAAGAATATGTACAAATTTTGTCAAAATGGCATGCATATATATATATATATATATATATATATATATATATCTCATTAAAAAGTATATTGAAAAGAAAGCAAATAGATTTTTTGGATGGAAAAATGGAGACAGGTTTGTTACTTTCTCAGGCAATATTCTGAATATTTGATTATTACTGAATATTTATTTATTTCAGAAATACAGGTTCCAGTTTAGAAAGACCTGCTTCAATGTTCAACCCAGCTGTGTATTTCCATGTTGTGCATGTTAGACATTATTTTTTAAAAATAATGACCAAAATATATTAAAGTTGTAAAGTTAGAAGTTGAAAGAGAAACATGCAAAAATTCCACCATTATTTTGATGCACTTACATCTGATTTTCCTGACAATCTCTGATAATACCCCTTTAAGTGGCTAATGTTCAAAGCTGAAATAGACTCTTGCTCTTCTTATCATTCACTGATTTGATCCTAAATTCAACTCATGCAGAATATGATTGGGATAATTTTTGTTGCACTATAAAAAGCAGCTATCTCTTTTTAACACATGAAATATGAGTGTGCCTTAAGATTAATTTTAGTTTTCACCTGAAACATTATTTGATATTTATAATCATAGTTTATTTTTGTATTACAATTTGAATGGGACATTCTTCAGAATGTTCACAAGAGTTTTTAGGTTAAAGGTTTTTAGTTTATGTTCTTTTAAAATCTCAAGGTTTGATATGAGAAAAAGAACCAAATTCTATATACTTATATAACTAATTATACAATTGATATATGATATACATAATTTTATCCATATTTACTTACAATATAAAAGATACTAATTATACCAACACATATGATGGTTTACTCAATCTACTTTCAAAAATCTGACCAAATGACCAAACACTAAAAGTGTTTTGGAATCTCTTTTTGGTTGAGTCAAGAAATTTTCCACACCTCCCCATATTATTGGCACATTTATAAATATACCTACAGCACAAAAATAGATTCACTTAAAATATTGGTATATAGAGGTATTAGTTTTTTATAAAACAGATACGAGTAATACTATGGTATTTCAAACAACTAAATGTAACTTGTTAGTAACTAAATTTAATAAAATAAAAATGTTATTGATTTACTTTTGAATAAACAGAATGAAAGTAAAATTTATTTTATTGCATTGTATTTTGGTTAGAAGTACATATTTTATCACACACTTAATTTGAGGATCCCTTTTCTGAGAGTTTCAAGAGAATTCTGTTTCTCATAAGAAATTTTGCATTATCTCAGTTTTGTATCAGCAACTTAACAAATATTGACTTTATTTGAAAAGTAGAATGTAAAAAAATGTTATAATAATACCCCAAAGCAACTGTAGTTATTAGTTAAAAAATAACTTTTCTATGAATAAAATATTATTCTAACATCTTACCATGTAGTTGTGTGAAAGTGTTTTGCACAAAAGGAAAGAGGCTTTAGGAAGGTGGGTGTTAGAGTTGATCAACAGAACATTATATTGAAAGGATTTTGATTTCTCTAAGTGTTACAATCAGAATCAAGTTGATTAACTTTTAAGATATTTCATCAAATCTGATGGGTAACAACAGACAAGTTATATAGATTAGCATAGAAAGTTATGCATATTTCTATGCATACACTTAATGCACACGTTCTTCTATACATATATTCACTTTGGAATTGAGTTCTCATTAATGCACATTATGCGAAAAATACTACTGCAGTTTTTGTAATATCTTTATTGGTGAGTTTTTGTATTCTTCATGTTATGATTAGTCACTTTATATCACTTTTCATGTAAGTTTGCCTTCAAAACTTACATGATATAATAATTATTATACAATATTCCTTATCAGTTTTGAAATGAATATTATATTTCACTTTCTTAATTCTTGTGTATATGTTGTATATAGTTACTGATATTTATATTGTTTTCCTATCATAAAAGTATGTCTTGAAGTCATTTGTAAAGTTGAGAATAAAGTAGCAAGTGTTAAAAGCCTGGCAATAAAAGATAGCTATTCAACTATCAATAAGACAGAATGTATGATTGTGAGCAAAACAGACAACCCAAAGTGTGTGCTATACACTGAGGACATCAAAATCAAGCAAATACAGAAATTTAATTATCTGGGTAGTGCAGATAGTGCAATGGAAAATGTGACACAATTCTGTAGGTGCATAAATTTGCAAAAGATATCTTCCAGTAACTACACAAAGAATTAAGACAAAGGAAAATATTTTAAAAACAAGAAAAGAATTCTGAATTAATATGTAATATCAAATTTACTATATAGCAGTGAATGCTGGACAATTTTCTCATAGTTGAAGTAAATTCTTGAAATGACAGTGATATGGTTTTACCAATTAATGCTGAGAATACCATAGACAAAACATATGAGCAATGAGGAAGTCTTAAGGAAAATAGAAACAACAAGGAAACTTATACTTACAATCAGAAAAAGTTGAAATTTCTGGGACATATGAGGAAAGAGGGTCTAGAGAATTTAACATTCACAGCACAGTGAGCAACAATGAGTTTGAATGGATGGAAGAACAGAGACAAAAGGTCAAAAGTTACTTAGAACAACAAATTACAGGAAGTTGCAGAGAGCCATGATTGCCTATGTACCAAAAGTATTTGGCATGTAAAGGAAGAAGATTCAATTATTATGCAAGAAAAGCTGTTTAAAATCATTTTTCTGTTTCAGATGTGTAAACATGATTGTAAGCATCACCATTTCAGTATCTACCAGAAAATATGAAATTTTAAATGACACTTGTCAGTGCAAATACCTGTAAGGTTGTCAAATCAAACCAGAATAAAATTGTTGAGTGTACAAGCAAACTGTACATGCATCTGCAATATGTTCATGTCAAAACAAGCAAATTATTCCACTCCTGTTTAATTTTGCTTGTAAAACAAAACAATTTGAAGAAACAATTGAAGAAGGAGAGGCCCTCAAAGATGAAAATTTCCTTATAACAAGGCAAAGTTGAGGCAAAGTAAGGTAGGAAGAAAACTGACATCTCCAATAAGTACATAAGATGAAGGTTGATGCTCAATGATTTGAGTGGCAGCTTTAGTAGCACCTATACAAAAACAACTATTGTTTATCAAATACATTTTATTTCTACTCTAGCAAGATAACCTGTGCATTGACAGAGAAAAACTACACTTATGATCTACATAAAACTTTTGTGTATGAAAGTATACTATGCTTGGGAACAAGAGATTTTAGTAACAAATATTGCCCAAAAGATTTTCTTTCTATTCTTATAAGGTGATAACATTTGATATAAATAACGTGGCTTTTATGATTTTCATTCAAAATTAAAACCTTTTCTTATTTTAAGTTCTTTAGTCTATAATAAAATATTCAAATAAGTACAGCAGTAAAACTTTTATGGAAAGTAGCTAATATGTTTTTGGAATAAATTAAAGATAAATAAACATAAATATTTATATTATGATGGTTATAGTGAAAGATTTCAAAAGATACTGTACTATGTTTTTCTTTTAAGCTAAAATCATATGAGCTCTCTTAACAAAATCAGAGATTTTGCTCTTACGTCTTCTGTTGCCACATCTCAAAAGTGTAATAATGGATACTGACCATATTTTTTGTAATGATAATTCTAAAGGGATGAAAAATAGAAACAATAGGGATAAGATTAATCATCAGAGTAAATAATCATTCATACTTTATGTTCATTAAACACATTAAACAAGAATAGAGTAAAGATTAGTTCTTTTGTTTTATCTATTGGTTTATAAATGGAAAATCTACATTTCATTGTGCATTCATATCAAATTAAATTTTAAAAATGCATATATATATATATATATATATATATATATATATATATATATATATATATATATATATATATATAATGGTTAGTCCTACTTGATTTTGAAAGTTTATGAATGAATATTGAGATTAAAATCATTAATTCTAATAGGAGAAAAATGAATGTTTTAAGGTAAATAGGAGTGAAAAATTATTTGCAAAAAGAAGGAATTGAAATGAAAAATTAAATCATCAAGGCTTTGGATCAATATAACAAACTCTTGAAAATCCATTTTCAAATACATTCATGATAAATACTATTTTAACTTGAAATTATCTGAATCATTAGAAAATAGAATAATCTTGACAAGGGAGCATGTTTTACTGATTTTATTTATGTAATTAGAAGTTAATTACAATTTATGCTGGTAATACAAGAAGATCATCTAAAACTACTCTTATTCTTTATAGCTTAATATTGATTTTTAATTTCAGAAGTATCTGAATTATTATATGTTTAAAAATTTGTTAGCAAATTTGCTCCAAGCAAAGCATATCATTATAAAGAGGTTATGATTTCAATGGAAATGTTTCCAATAAAATGCATCAGTTTATAATGGGTTTATGATTTCCTCAATTTGACTCAGACAACTGATTTATTTTTGTCTTTGTTCATAAACACACAATATTACAAGTAATAGTTCCCAATCATTGTTTTTAACTTTATAAATATGTGACCTTGAACAATCACATAAAAAGCACCATTAAACTGAAAGAGAAACTTTAAATGAAACAGAAGCCATAAATACTAAAACAAATTTGAATTTGTTTTATGTCCCCAAATTTATACAACAGGCTCCTGGTGCTACTATTCTTAAGTAGTACCATTAATAACTCATTGTAGGTATTTGCATATCAAACACTAGCAAACCGGGGGGGACACTTCACAGAGTAGTTCTGAAAAAAGTCTGGCATAATTCACCATCATAATTTGAGAGCCACTGATTGCAATTTTAAAAAAATATATAAATATAAAGATTGTTTAGTCCAATTTTCAATTTATGGGTATAAAATATGCAAAGAACACTTTTCAGCAATTTAAATTTTTTTTAAGGAAATGCAGACAAGTAGAATTCATTCTAATAAGCATCAGAAAATTCATAAGACACATTGGTTATTAAAATAGGATTCTAAGAAAACTGCAGCAAAAGTTAATCAAATTCTATTTGATAACTAAAAGTTTTTGACTGAAAATCTAAATTCATAATGACTTTTGAGTCCCAAGTTTTTTCCTCAAAAAATGTCAAACTTATTCTATAGCCATAAAAGGCAATCATGTACCTGATCTGTGTTTTAAAAATACCAAGTACTGTAAATAAAATCAATACTGTCTTAAATTTATTTGGGTGACACTGCTTTCTAGTAACTACCTATGCTCATAGTTGAGTGGAGGGTATCTTATTGTTTCTAAGTTCTGTTTGATTAATAAATTTTTATACATTGTTTATAACAATACATAGTTTTCTTTCATAAATGATCTTTCTTATTTATTGCTCTTCTTGTTTTCTTAATATTTTCATTCAAAACATTTCACAATTTGTTCAGTTAAACATTAAAAGTCTTTTTTAGACAATATAAACCTTTGTTTATTTTCCTGATTGATTACTTTATAGAGACATGATACCAGAATATAAATATGACTGCTATTAAAGTTTACAAGGAAAGTTTGTTGATAGCATAGCTGATCATGTAAGCAGGAGGGGGGTACTAGCATCAGTGGAATAAAATAAAAATATCAGACAGAGAAGAACACTGGATAGATGCATATGCTGTGGGGGCCTCCTCAGTAGGCCTAGTATAGAAATTAATAAAAACAATATATATATATATATATATATATATATATATATATATATATAAGCATTAGTTTGTGAATTTGGTGGCATAGTAATTATGAGTTCAATCCTTGGGCTGGGTAATGCAGACTTAGATTCACTGAAAACAGGGCAAGCAATAACAGAGCAATACTAAATAAGAACAGAACAAGGCCTGAAATTCCAAGATATGGACAGTGGAACAAGAACAATCTATGCCCATGGATTAAACAAAAGGTTCAGTTGAAAATTCATTGAATCTTAAAAGCACCTAAAGAAGCTTGGATGGTACAGTTGCTGAAACATAGTGATAATAAAAACAATGATGAGAACAATAGTCCAAAATTAAATAATGATAACTATTCATCCGAGAAATTCAAACATAAATTTTCTTTGTTACTAAAGAAACAAAGAGCCTCTACTGAAATCACTGTAATCTTTATAATCTACATTTTTTACATTTTTTTTACTTTAACATGTTATACTTTGACTTATTCTGACACTGTTAGCCTGAAGCATTTTAACCAAGAGGTTGAAAACTAAAAAGTTGCAAGAATGCTTCTCAAAACCAATGTTTCACATATTATTGGCTTGATACTTAAACCAGCTGGAAGTTTTCTTGTTTTAAAATGGAATTGTTATGAATTAAAGAAATTATTAAACCTCTATTTCTCTTTCTTCAACTTTATTGATAAAAGAGGAAAAACAAACACTATACATTATATGTTATACTATACATTAATCATAATCTGTAAGCAAAACAGATTAGGAAATAACATTTCTTCTTCTAATCTTGTCATTTTTATTTTCATATTAAATGTTGTTATATACGAACTGTGTTTGGCATCAGGTTACTATAAAGAAATATAATATTGGCTAGAAACTGATTTAAACAGGTGAGAAGTGTGATTTTGTCCAGAGAAGAATGGAGAACTGGTTCCACACATCGGTTGGTGTGCAGAAAGGATGTTAATTGTCCCTTACACTTTTCAATATCTTTTGCAAAGAAGGATGTTGCATGCCCTTGAAAACCATATTGATAGAGTCTGTATTGGATAGAAAACAGTTATGAACCTCAGGTTTGCTGATAACATTGATAGCCTGGCTGAAAGTAAAAACAAACTAGGTAACCTAGTAAGATGTCTGGATGAAACAGCATCCAGATATGGCATGGAAATCAATGTTGAAAAAATAAATCTGATGAGAAATAGTGAGAAATCCAAAATAAGTCAGTAGCCAGCAACCGGAGAGAATAAAACAATTCAAATACCTTGGTGTCAAATCATCAGCCAAGATGAATCAAAGCCAGAAGTCAATGAAATGGACACCAAAGAAAGAGATAGTTGGACAACATGAAATGGACCAGTGAGAGCTTTATCCAAACCCAGGCCCTAGCCAATAACCAGATCAGGTGGAGGCTTCTTGTTAAGCAAGCCAATATATAGCACTCCTATGACCCTGGCAGGTTATAGGACAGGAAGAAGATGATATAGAAACCAGAAAATAAACAGTATTAGTCTTGATCATTAGAAGAAATTAAAATTCAAACAACATTCCAAAAGCTTTATTATTCTTATATCAAAGAGGGTAGGATGAAAACAGTCTAGGAAGAATGGCAATGAAAGTTGTCTCTTAGGCTTTTTCACTTAAAAAAATTGTAGAGCTCAGCAAATCCCAGAAACCTACTTTGGAAATTCACCTCCAGATAAAAATACAATGAGAATAAAAACAAGTACAATAGGAGAAAAAGAAAACAATTGACCAATGAAAACATTATGTATGGGTATTTTAACAAGTGAGAATAATACGCCTGCAATAAGAAAGAAGATGCAAGCTGATTGCAAGAAACTAATGTTCACTTGGCTTAGTAATGCAAGCAGGCCTTCAAGTGAGCAGTGAAGCATGTTAATAATTCGATGAGGCAATGGTGAATATTAAGCAGATGTTTATCAGCAATCCCCAGAACCAGAGTCCGTCCCAGAGGAAATTTGAAAACCTAGCTACAGGTTGATTGTTAAGCTGACTGTTACAATTGATATAAAGTGAAAAACAACAGCCAAGCTACAACTTCTAAGAATTCTTTGAGTACATTAATCATCCAATTCTGTCTGACCTTTTTTATAGATTGATTCAGAATATTTTGGTTAGAAAGCATAGTCTTAGGTAATAATATTTCTTGTGCAATCAATAGTTTGTCTACATCTGTAGCAGTTAATAAATAAAATAAACATAAAAATAAAGAACTAAATGGTTATATCAAAAGGCTGAGATCCATAGCATAATCTTAGGAACTGTTTAGAGAAATCCAAGTGCTAAAGAAAAGAAAAAATTAAAACAAATGAAAAAACCCTAAAATGTTTTTCTCCTTACAACTGGCAGTTGCATTGTTGTCATTTCACTTCATATGATGTCTCTGTGAAAACAGAACTGCCTGTTTTGAGTGACATTAGAGGAATGAGAACAAGCACAATTCAATTTTTAATCACAGAACTAAAGTCAACCAATAAAAACATTTTCAAACTTTCAAATTCAGAATGGATTATATATATATATATATATATATATGTGTGTGTGTGTGTCTGTGTGAGATAATGATATATAAATTTTTTATATATCAAGATCAATTTTAGGGAAAAGAAGTATGACAAAGTAGAAAAAGTTTTAGGGTGACACATTTCGTTCTTTAGGACTTCATCTGACTAGGTTTATGCTTATCTTGATACAACTACACATGTACACAAATCTATCAGATATAAAACTATCCAAATACCTCAGCTTTAGCTTAAAATTCGCTACCAGTATTCATAAAGGAGATCTAATTGATACAATCATAGACACAGAATTCAACAAATAATTAATGTTGCTCTAGAAACCAAAAATGAAAGAACTTTACCACAGAGACACTTAAAAATGTACGAAGGAACCTAGCAAAAAATAAGGAAATTCACATTAATTCCTCAGACAAAGAAAGTGGGATTGCTATTATGAATAAGAACACATACAATAATAAAATTAATTTACTACTCAATGATACCAACACATATGAAAAAATAGATGAACAGAAAATAATTACTGAAACACAAAAATTTAATAAGGTGATTAAGAAACTAATTAAAAATGAAAACAAATCATGGTATAGACTAATAGAATATCACCCTAGAATACCCAAACATCTAGCGGCCTCCAGCTCACTCCTGCGGCGCTTTACTGACGTCCCGCTACCTATTCCAGCACCCGCTGACGCCTGACGATCTAATCCTGTGCCCACTGACGTCCAGCAACCTGATCCAGCGCCCGTTAACGTCCGGATACTGTTCCCGAACAAACGACCTCTGTCGTCTTACCATCCACCTTTCGCAAATAAAGACACGATTTCAACGGACCATCTGCGTTTGTCATCCTTCTTTGCTATTGCCATCTCCTTGCCTTTGTGTCCACCTTTTTTAGTTGTACGGTCGATTGGCACTCACTGCAACAAGATGTCACTGTGTACACTGCACATGGATAATACAAAATTAACTTCCATAACTATATTGGCCTACTTGGTAAGTGAAATAATGACAAGTTTAAATCTAATGGAAGTTGTAGGTCTTTAAATTCATGTATATGCAGAATTTGAAATAAAGATTCTTAAACAAATACTTATTTCCTTTTGGAAGATTTATACTGACAAGTATAATGATTGTGTAATTCTAAAATATGATGTAATATCCAAGAGGTATATTGTTGTGTCGGAAACCTACCACCCCTCTTGAAGATGAACTTGTCTGCGTCTGTGAACAAAGACTTTAAATAGTGGCATGTCAGTTGACATGGGGGAAGATAGATAGACAGAGAAGTTCTTAGCTGAGCTAATTATTGACTACTCAGGCGATTTCTGTACCTTTTTACCAACCTATTAAAACCCTTTTTATTGTTACGTGTTATTTGGCGTTTGTCTCTACTAACCCCAAATCAACATCATAACACATATATACCTATTTAGCTATATCTTTGTTTGTGTGTATCCATGAATATTAAGTGGCAAAATTTCATGGTGAAATCTGTCAGTGATTTGTTACCCTAATACACTGCACCAAGATATATCAACATTTTTAAATTGCACAAATGAATCAAATTACTTTTATCTTGTGCTCTAAATTATTTCTAGTCACTACAGACCCCTAAAAAAAAAATTTGATATCAGACAAGGAAAATTTAAGACATTATACAATCAATTGATAGAAACTGAAGAACAAAAGCATAATTCTAAGTCATGATTGTATAATACAATGATGTTTAAGGAAGGGTAGGAGTCATGTCTACATGTCAATATATTTTGAAATATTAGTTTCTTTGCAGAAGAATCTCATTTATTTTAATTGCATTCACATTAGAATATCAGTTGCTGAAAGAATTCTCTTGTTTATCTCTGCATATAAAATCTTTTCATTAAAAAATTTCAATGACTCATTTTTAAAATTTAATTCCCTTTGAAATCAGATTTATTTATCTGCACACATATCAATCTCATACATTGCAACTGTAATAGCATTTTAAATGTTAATGCATTCAAATCAAATTTCTTTATATATACATCCACCTACTTATTGTAATTATATTTAAATATTAAACCTGATCTTATAAGAACACAAACATTTTAAATTCTAGTTATAATAAAAAGAAAAACTGAACAGTTGAAAAAGAGTGATATTTTAAAAACTCTAAGAGACAAAGCTGTAATGTAAAGAACACTTGAATCTGGATTCAAGCATTATGAACAACTCAAATAAAATTTGTGCAGTGTTGAGTCATTATTCAACAGCTATTCATAGAACCTAAGGATCAGGAATAATGACCTTGAAGCAATCTTTTTCAGATGCCTTATCTCTTGGGATCTACTTTGGAAGACATTATTATTATTATTATTATTAAATAAGTCAAAGTTCTAATTGTAAAGATTAAAATAAATTAAATTTTTGATTTTTTATCTTTTGTAAATGATAAAAGGTTAGTACAAGGGTTAAATGACTGCTGGAAGCTATGAATCTTATAGTTACATTCCTAATGCTGTGTAGTTGAGATTGATCACCTAAAAAAAATGAATAAAAATTTGATTATCCACAAAGCCAAAACTCACTCCCTATTTCCAGTAACCTATCATCTACTTAATTACCTGAATATGTAGCAAGCCAAAGAAAAATAATACAAATTTTAAACATTCAAATATAGCCTGATACCAATAAGTCAAAAAAGAAGAAAAAAGCAGTCTCACCATTGTTGGGATTAATAATAATAAAAAAAAAAGAAAGCAAATCTAAATGACCATTCCAAACAGAGAGAAATTTTGTAAGTTGAAATGACAGGCACTTTTTTTTTTAAATCAATACATAAAGAAAATTTTTGATTTTAATTATATCTGATGAGAGTAATTTTCAAATTTTATTTATTTGAATAATATTCGAAATAAACTTAATAAAACTATGCACAAAAGTTATTAGACTAAAATAAAATTATACAATGTTTCTTTTCAGATTTTAAATAATCTAATTCATGAATTTTAACCAAAAAATTAAGAAAATTGCTGACTTCTTGTTTTCGCAACATTTACAGTAAGAATATCTCAAGTGTTATGTAATTGGAACCTCATATCCAATTTAAAAGCAAATAACTTCTAGTAAATATACTACGAAAATAAGAAAAATATAATTCAAATTACAAACTTAAAACAGAGCCATACAAAAAATCATGAACACTTTGAAATTAGTTTGAAATCATAAACTATATCAAAAAAAAAAAACTACAATAACAAAATATCATTATCTAATTAAAAGTAATGATAAATGCTTTTTCATCAAATTTCATGTGAAAGTTTACAATATATTTATTCAAACATATAATTTATAACAATGAATATTAACTATTATGAAAAAAGTGACTGAAATATAAAGATGTCAGTACATTAAAAGCATTACATTTTCTTTGAAGTAAATTCTGAGATTTATAAAAGTTAGATGTCAGTAGAGATGTGTTATGTTAAAAGTCACAAGGTGTATGAAAAATAAATTTAGGCAGTTAAAAAAAAAGAAAGATTAATGCCTCATTAAATTAAAATCAAATATAAAAAAAACGTTATTTTTCTTTAATTTACGGTGATTATGAGATAAAAATATAATATAAAGCATTAATAGATAACTTGAACCATGTATGCAAAAGCCTAATTTCATCGCATTTCCTATAAGTTAAAATTTTAAAGTTTTTTTTGTACATTTACAAGCTTTGGTTTAACAGTCATTTCTTTGCAAAATATTTTTCTTTCCACAAAAAAAAAAAAAGAAAAAAGTTTACCCTTATCTATACAAATTTATCTTTAAATACCTCTTTTATGAAAAGAGAGAGTAATTTAAAATCTCTTTTTAAATGAGAAATCATAACTATTTTCAGTTTCATCAACATTATTACATTTAACATGTCATCATACAACTGCATCCTTTCTTGCTGCTTTTATCAACACTGACTTTTCAGATTTTATAACAAATTTATGCATTTATTCTTTTTATTTTCATGAATAGTTTTTATGTAGCATGACTTGGAAAAATTAGAAAATACTGATTGGTGGTTTAAGAAATAATGAAAATAAATAAACTGATAAAAAGAAATTGATATCACAGCTTTTTTATTTTATCAAATCTTAATATTCAAAGAGAATAAACGTCAAATTTCTTTTTGTAGCAATTAAAAATGTGATTAGGAAATAAATTTAATTGTGTTTAAATAGCTGAATCAATTAGATATTTTACATTTTTATATGAAATTTATTGGATAAAAGGCTAGTTAAGTTTCTAGCCAGAACAGTCTTTATATAAGGGGATGCTGAAAAGTTCTTGACTTGACTTACTCCTAGAATATGATCAAACATCAGAATTTATTTTGTAATCTCTTCTTGAGCAGGCTTTTCACCACTCACATCTGAAATTTTCTTCTGTCTTGTCAGAAGATAATGATTAATTTTCAGGTAGTATAAATTTGTAAAAATTAATTGGCCATAGTAAAAATTTGTTAAGAAATAAATTGTCATCATTATGATCAAAGTAAAAAGGACAAAGTCAAGAGAACAGTTGCTTTCAAAATTAGTTAATCTGTTTTCAAATATCATTATAGTTTAGTAATTTTTATGCTCCTTCAGGACATAGGTGATCATGGCTCTCCACAGATTCTATTTCTATATTATCTGTGAATTGCTATGACTTCTTGAGAAAGATAGTGGAATGGTTTCCCATTGTCTTCTCTATGGTTTGTAATTAAGTTTTCCTTCTCTTAGATCCAATACTAGAGTGCCTAGACTAAGTAAGGCATAACTTTGGGGGAGGGAGGGGAAGAATTGGATTCATGCCTTTCCAAAGTGCATAAGTGTGAAAGTGAACACAAGATTATCCTGAAATTTGAATTTGGCTTGCTTATTTCATTTTTCATGCTATGAAAAGACATACTTCAAGAGAAAGATAATATAACAAAGTAAAAACTTCAGTGTCAGTAAAATTGGTTGTTTTAAAGCAGTTTTTTTGAGTTTTATAAAGTGATGATGCAAGATTTGGTCAAACCGTATTATGAATAGCATAGATAATATTTATTTTTTCTTTAAAGTCATAATGAAATAGCTTTAGTAATTGTTTCCCAAAATGCATAGTTATCTATATATAAAATTATGTGACCTCTGTTATTCCATCCATCTGTGACACTCTCTAAAATAGCCATACATTGACCGATTGAAATCAAATTTGGGTGAGAAGTGTAAACCGATAAAGGGATACAAAGTACAGTTGGTTTTATTAGAGTGTATGTACAATAAATTTTCATTAATTTTTTTAAAAAAAATTAGTTTTATTATTTAACATACAAAATATTCCCACTATTTTAAAAACAATTTAATGATTAAAATAAATACTTATTTAATAAAAATGCAAATTCCAAGTTTGCATTTGCAAGAACTATAAACAAATCACAAGGCCAAAAGCTTCAAAAAGTTGCAATATGACTCCAGAAAGAAATATGCACAGCCAGTTGCATGCTCAAAAGTAAGAAATCCTAAGAATTTATTCTTCGCTGTTAAAAAGGAACAAAGAACTTATCTTTAAAAATATTGTTTACCATGAAGCCCTATAAAATTAAATTAGAGAAATTACCAAACCACAAAGTAGGGTTTTTGTTGAAGTATTTTTCTCAACAAATCAGCTTATTTAAATTTTATCAATTAGTTTGCGAAATTGAACAAAACAAAGTTTGTAAATCTTGATAAAAATGTTAGTGATAAACTCAACAATACTGTGAAGATTTCAACACATGTTAGTGTGTTGCAAAAAAATTCTAGTATATGATATATAAAAAAAGGGAAAGAAATGGTGGAGAGACAATCATTGTCAATATTCTTAAACAGATATAAATATTAATGAAATAATATGGAATAATTAAATATAGTACAATATTTAGCAATGATAATTTTATTTGGAAAATAAAAGCAGCATGCTGAAGTTAGTAAGTAAATAAATCTTAATATTTTTCATATTCTGGTGAAGAATTGCTGTTAAACATTTTTTCTGCCAAAACAAATAACAATATTTCCAACTGATAATATTCAAGTAAATAAAGACAACATTTAGCAAGGCTTACAATTGCCTGTAATGATAATGTTAATTCTTTTATTTGTAGAATAAAAATGAAATAAAGAATGCTGCTTACTTGGTTGTTAAGCTGGACCATCGTTTAATAACTTTTGCCAATAAGTCACGCATATATTGAGTGTCCTCCTCATTGTATTCATCAATTAATTTCCCAGCCAATTGCTTGACATTTTCTGCTGAAGATTTCCTTTGGTCAACCTCATCTTGAAGAATCTGAAACAGAATTAAAACACTGAAACACTGAAGAGAATAAACAGCATCATAGTAAGAATGTTTCAAAGGAAGAATCATCACTTTTCATAAGCTTTTGGATAATTGTTAATTTAATAACTTATCATGAAGAATACTTTAAGAACATAAATCATATTAGTATATTTGATTGCACATAAACTTCCACTTTCACCACAAAATGACTACAAAGATGTTCCCAAGTTTGATATGAAGTTTGTTTGTTTGGTAGTATAATGTTTACCCAGACACTATAGGTTACTAGTATTTGTACTGGATTAAAATCTACAACACTGCAATATTAAATATAAATGGTTTAGGGTAAGGTAGGTGCCATTTAATACAGTATTATAACATTCACCTTAGGTTATTTTTAATTAAAAAAACTGATGTATGAATTGTATCCAAGCAAAATCAAAATGTTATTTATTACAATGACATTACTGACAATGCAATTTATTGAATTCAATTACTTAAAATCTTTATAAATTTTATTTAATCAACAAAAGATGTTTTTGAAAATGTAAATATAAATAAACTTTTTTTTGTTATTTTATTGATCTCTAAGGAACTTAGATAGTCAGTATTATTGTTTTTGTTTGCTTTGTTTAGTATATTTTAATTTATTTTTTACATTTACAATAGTATTTTTTAAATGCAATGTCTTGTCTGTATGCAACGAACCATGGCACTCCACAGGTTCCTTTTCTTTGTTATATGTGAATTGCCATAAATTCTCAGGAAAGATAGCAGTGTGATTTTCTATTATTCACAGTTATGAATTCAGAATTCAGAATTCTCCTTCTAGACAGGCTGTTGTACAAAGCTTAGAAAATTCAGTCATGGGGATGTCTTTCCAAAGTATGAAACTGTATGATAAGTCAGAAATTGAACTTGGTATGCTAAAGTCCTCTTTTTCAGCTGATAATGATTATGCTACCGACACATTAATTGAAATAGTATATATAACATTAAAAAAATTGTGTAGCTATGTTCTTAAAGGAAAAAAACCCAATCCAATGTTGATAAATCAACATTTATAAGCATTTTATTTACGTTATTTAGACTGTTATCCTCATCTTCATTGTCATATTCACAACATTTTGGATGTTGTATGCTCTAACCTTCTTCAGGTGATTGGAATTTTGAACTGAACCTTTTATTTCATCCACTGGGGTAGATAGATAACCAGCATCTTTATCCACTGGGCCATGTTGGTTCGATCCAGTGACTAGACCCAAAGAGTTGTGAGTTCAATACCAGGCTACAGCAGTGGTAAACCAAAAACTTGGAGAGTTGATTTAAAGGGAAATAACTGAAACATTCGGAAGCGGCATGGCACGTGGAACTAGAACAATCTACCCCAGTAGATGAAATAAAGAGTTTGGTTCGAAATTCCAATCACCTGAAGAATGCCAGAGCGTACAACAGCCGAAACATTGTGAATATGGCAATGAAGATGAGGATAACAGTCTAAATAATGTAAATAATCATAACTCATCTCAGAGATATAGACAGATATAAACATTTTTGCATTAATATAAATAATAATCAAATTTGATTATGCTTCTATATTTTCATAATTATATAATTTCTTAAATAAAAATAAAGTTAGTTATTGAATTTTATTTTAAGTCACCAAGCAAAAAGAATATTTATACAATCTGTGAAAAGGCAAATAAAAGGCAATCTGTGAAAGGCAAATAAAGATAGCAGTGATTTAAAGTGAAAAATAAGGGATGGGGTGAAAAGATCACATTTTATCCAACTGACAAGATGTATTTCATGTTTTTTCCTTTTTTGTATCTTCCTAATTTATCAGAATAAGATGTTGTAAATCAGGATAAAAATTATGAATGAACTGTTCAAAGTTTTGTTCAAGTACTTTCAATCATCTCAATCATAATGATAATGACCAAGTTGAAAGTACTTGAACAAAATGGAAAACAAACATAAAAATTGAAGTTTCGACAGTTTATTCAAAATTTGGATTCTAATCTTATTTGAAAATTGGGAAAATACAATAAAAAATTCAATAGACAGACTTTGTCAGTTGAATTTAACAAAACTTGTTTGGATGAATTTTGCTTCCTAACATATATATATATATATATATATATATATATATATATATATATATATATATATTATTTATATATATATATATATATATATATATATATATATATATATATATATATTATATTATATATATATATATATATATATATATATATATATATATTATATATATATATATATATATATATATATATATATATATATACACACATACACACACACGCACACATATACAGAGATAGACACATTTGTGCATGTATCTGTCTAAATGATTTGAGCAGAATATTAATAAATCAATGTTAGCCTGTGTTTGGCTGATTTGTATTTTAGTTGAATGTTTAACAGTTTATATTGTATATTACGTCCTGAATGACGAATTTTCTAGATCATTTTGAATTAATGCAGGTGTTTCCCTATCTATCTTTGAACTTACATTGTTCCTAATTTTCATAAATGACCTTCCTGAGGTCATCAGTTCTCAATTCAGTGTGTATACTGATTATATAACTATTTACTCCTGTCTTAATAGTAGTCTGATCGGTTCAATTAGTTTAAATTAGCAGCTGATCTCAAAAATCTTATTAATTGGGGCAATGAATGACTTATAATCTCTTTTAATCATCTGAGATAACTCTTTTTAACTTTCCATCAGCATGGCTGATGCTAACCTCCAGGAGAGTGATTCATTGCGCCTTCTCGAACTAACATTTTCCAATGACATAAAGTGGAAAGATTATATTGACTCAATTGCTAAGTCTGCTGCTAGGAAAGTTGGTTCGCTGTGTCATGCTAGACAATTTTTCTCATCAGAATCTACCTTACATATTCATAAGTCTACCATTTGTCTTTGCTTTGAATATTGCTGCCACATATGTTCTGGTTCTCCTGCTATATATTTAGAGATTATTGATAAAACCCAATGAAAAATCTGTAATATTATTTGTTCTGACCTGGCATCTTGGCTTCAAATACTTTCTGCATTGCTGTAATATAGCTTCTCTGTGGCCTTTATAGAAATTCTTTTATGGTAATTGTTCTGATAAACTTTCCTCTACAGTCCAAAGACTTCAAGTGAAGTACCAGAATAGTGGCAAGTTCTCTTCATTTTACAGTTGAAATGGCTGCTAGATGTAGCCATAAGTTCTGTGCTAATAGTTTCTTCTCTCATATTTCTTACTTTTGAAACTCTCTTCAGGCTTCTTGCTTCCCAGTCAACTTTACTTAAATGTAACATCAATCCTTATCTTCTGTTTTCGTAATTCCTATTCTTTTATTGTTCTCTCTCCTTAATAGTGATTTTTTCCTCGTATTCTCTAACACACAGTAACTCTTTGTGTCTCAGTGACTTGTCATTGTGGGGGAGGATGATTAATATATATAATATGAATGTGCGGGTGGTATAATGGATATCAGTTTGGAATGAGAAATCAGAGAGTCAAGCTCAAATTCCAGTCAAATTTGTTACATTCATTTAGGGCCAAGTATGAATCCATCTCTTCTCCCTCCCCCAGTTATAAGTTAAATAGTAAGATAGACTGGACTCTTTACTTTTGGTTGACAACCAGTCTAAGAGAAGGACAACTCAAATACAAGAAAATTTATACTAAGTATGAATATGCATCAAACAGTAAAGAACCAATATATAATAATTCTTAGTATAATTAGTAATAGCTATTTTTCTTATGTAAGGGAATGAACTCTCTAAAATATATTTGAATTATTTACCTTAAACTAAAAAAAATAGTGCTGTGGAAATTTTGATCGATGATGATGTCAGATGTTATTTTTAGTTCTCTAGATCAATTTTGAAATTAAAACTGTTGATTTCATTTTTCTTTCAGCTGCAAATGTGAATGTATATTGTCAAATGTTTCGTTTTCATAGTCCTGCTTTTTTTTTTAAAAGAATTCTAAAGGTAACTTTTGGCTTATGGTCAAAATCATGGTAAAAGCATTGGTTCTCATCTGATCACCAAAGTTAAGTATGACCAGTATTTAGATGGGTGACTATTTAAGAACATTAGGCACTGAAACCAGTTTGTAATATAATTCAAAATGAGACTGAATTCCCAACTTTATTCAACTGCAATTTTACATTTTGATAGAATAACCTTTTTTTTGGAGTAGAATACTCAACTAAAAACTAGTGAAAAACAAAACAACTCCATTGCAATTTTTTAATGCATGATAAGGATTTGTAATCTTGAGCAATTACTGGGTTATATTTTCCATTCCTTTATTGAAACTTCAAATTTTTTAGCCAATAAAAGGTTTTGTCTGCTTCCAAGAAACACCAAAATTTTAAACCAAGGGACAATATGGTTAGCAAAAATGGTGAAATGATAAAAGTGGTATGGCCACAAATGGTTAGCTCAAGCCTTCCAAAAGGTACTGGATATACAAGAATGTTGTTGCAGGAAATTTTGACCTAATATGATATTGCAACAGAGATTGTTTAAAATAGCAAGCTTTATTCTTTGGTAGATTTTCCCCCTCAAAAATAGTTCCACAGAACAGATGACATGAATTTAGGATGAAAGAGATGAGGAGGCCATGCCAACAGAGTTAAACATAAGAAAGTCATACATAATCTACACTGTTTTCAGAGTTTACAGTATCAATTAAAGATTTTGCAGGAACTCTATTGAGTGCTGCATTCATAATAGCCCACCCCAAGCAGTCTGGGGAGGCTGTACTAAGAGTTGTGGCCAAGGTCAGGTCAGCTACTGAATGGTTAGACCTGCATACTTTTGCAAACTAACTTCTTTCTTGCATGATGACTGCAACCATAAAAGAAACACTTATCTGAAATGGCTGTGACTACAGAGTAGTTTTAAGCAGTAGCAGGGTCAGTATACAGCTCAATCACTGCAGTATTGATAAATGATGCTTCAGCAGGGATTGGACTTGTTTATAACTCATTTCAAGAAGTATAACCTGGTTAAAGGCTGTATTTAGACATGAAGGATCCAGTTTTTTAGCTTCTCATACATTTCTGAGTAGACTCCATCCTACTTTCATAGGAATTATGTTTGTATTCATTGTGATTTTCATTGGTTGTAATAATTCTAATGTTACAGTTTTTATAATTGTCCGGGTGCATGAAATATTGATCCAGATTTTCTTACACCTCAGAGTAAGTATTTAGGAGTTTAAAACTGTAAACACACCAAAAGTGGTGAAAGACAAAACTCCACCCAAATTCAATATAAAAGTAAACACTAATATCACATAGTCTTGTGCCAAACTAAACAAAGTTTAGTAAATAAACTAAAAGTAATTCACTTAAAATATATGACATAACTAATTGTACTCACCTTATGATCTGACAGTGATTTCGTAAGATCTTGAGAGTTATGGGACTTGGATTTCATTTCTTCTTCAATCTGCTGGAGCCACCGGTTGAAAGCTGAATAGGATTCATCAAATTGCCGACATTCAAGTAACATATCCTCCAATTGGTTCTTGCGGGAGGAGATGTTAGCCTTTGTACTATTCCACTGATGTATAACTTCATCAGCTGAAAGAGAAAATAACAAACTAATCAGTTTTGATAACCTATGATTACATTAATATTAGTTAAGTTGATTTTTTTTTTTTAATTTATTTTTTCTTTTTTTTTACAGTGAGGCTCACTCTGTACAAGGCCTGGGGGTCACTGGAGGTAGAGGGTTACAGAGTAAGAGGCACAATTTATGTGGATAGGTGGGGAAGATAATGATTAACTCTAGACTTGTACAGGTTAAGATTGTAGTGATCAGGGAAACATTGTCTTGTGAGTCGATTCCACAGAGCAGTGGTTTGCAAGAAACTGCTGCTTGAGTGGAATTACTTCTCACTAATGATCAGATGAGAGATCAGCTGCCAATCTGGTCACCACGAGTTTTAGAGGTGCACTCATATACCGCTGTATTGTCAGTATTTATATTCACAAATGATTGGGGTACACTCTTAGGAAGATCCTTTATGTAAAGTAAAAAAAAAAAACCTGTTGGTCCAAGCTAGAGAGTTTGAGCAGAAGTCCTTTGTACCACACTTGTCAAAAGCCTTTGAAATATCTAATGCTTATGGCCCTTGGGGTGTATTTATTGTCTAGTGCCTCACTAATTCTGTGAATAATAGTGTTTAGGACATCAGCAGGGTATTGAAACGATCAAAACCTGTACTGCTTGTCATTCAAGAGGCTATTCTTATCTAAGTACTCATCCACCTACTTGTTAATTATAACCTCAAAAATGACTTAAAGGCTAAAACTGATTATAGCCTTGCTAATTACAATGGGGAGACTGATGGTCTATACTGAGAGGGGGATGAACACTTGCCTGTGATCTTGAAAACCGGGTATATACTTGACACTTTCCACATTCCTCCTTCAAGTTAAAATATTAATGTTCATTCATATCATCTAAGAATAACTGAAACATATTGTTCTTTTTTATAAAGAAATTAAAAATAAATAAAATAAAATAGTAAATTAAATGATTCATTGGTCTTGAGAGTATAACTCAGTTGAAGTAAATCAAATTATAGTGTCTGAATTTCAGAGATGAGGAGTTATTAATATTTACATGTGTCCTCATTTTTGTTGTTGTTATTACAATGTTTCAACTGTTGTGCCCTCCAGCCTTCACCAGGATTGACATATACCTGATGAAGGCTGAAGGACATAACGGCTGAAACACTGTGATGATAATAACAACAAAGAGGATGACAATAGTCTACATGTAAATAATGCAAATATCAGATTATAGGTTGTGTATTTCATAATACAACAAAAACAAGCTCAATAGAAATCATTTACCTAAATTACTCTCTAATTAGGAAGATGATCTATTCAATAGTAAATCACAATGTTATATTTGTCTTAAAGAGAATTTCTTTTTAAAAAAATCCTAGATATAGTAATATCATAAAATGTTCTCTAAACATCTCTTTATTAGCATCTATAAAAATTATTATTAAAGTTTAACATTCTGATTTAAGAAAGTAGTATAATTAAAGACTTAATTTTTCCAAATAATGTTAAATTCTATTTGGTTAACAATCTTTATGGTAGATTTATGGTTATAAAAGATAAAAAAGAAATTTGATCATTGCTTAAAATTTACACATTTTATATAGACAGACTAACAAAAAGACATCACATTTTAATTAACATCATATGTAAAAAATGAAATATTTTTCTTGTATTTTGTTACATTTAAACTGAAAAGAAAATTTAATCCTAATCCTTACTGTGGCATTTTAAAATAAAATGTACATAAATATTTCATATCAAGAGCACAAGCAAGATAACACGAGTTATCCCCCTTAGATAATATAAGTACAGCGTGCAGCAGAAATACACTGCTGGCAAAAATCTTAGGACTAATGAAAATAAAGAAAAAATATACTTTTTGCATTTTTAGACTCATCCTCTTATTTGAGTAGAGCTTTAAAAAATGAAAATAAGATAATGAAAAATAAAAATTAAAAACTTTTTTAGCATTTAATAGGGAAAATTTGAATACTGGAAAATTAGGCCAAATACTAGCTGGTCAAAAGTTTAAAACCATATTTAAACAAAGCTTTAATTGGTAAACACAACAAAATTTAGTCATTTGTTTTTAAGTATTATTGCAGTCAACTTCTCTCCCTGGTATCTCCTGTATTAAATTAGGTAAAAACATGGCAAAGGCTAAAAAGGTGGCAGAAATGTAGAGCTGCAAACGCAATGTCTGTCTCAACATACTATTGCTGGTGAGATTGGATATAGTAAAACTAATGTTGCAAATTTCTTAAAAGACCCTACAGAATGAGAATTTCAAGTGGTCGGTCATAGAAAATTTTGTTGTCATTGAGCAGGAGGATTCAACGTGTTGTCTGGCAAGACACAAGCCAATCATCAAACCAGATTAAGGCCCTTATAGGCACATAATGCAACTCAAGAACAATAAGAAGGTACCTCCAAGAGAAAGCCTTTAAATATTTTCAAAGTCTGTGCCTCCTTCCACACCACAAAACAGCTCAGTTAAACTTTGCTGATAAGCACCAAACATGGGACATAGAAAAGTGGAAGGTTTTGTTCTCTGATGAGAAAAAATTTAACCTGGATGGTCCAGATAGCTTTCAACATGGCACAATAAGGATATCACACTGCAGACATTTTCTATACGACATAGTGGTGGAAGTTCCATCTCTGGAGTGCTATCTCCTTCCAAGGAGCAATGGAACTTCAGGTTATGGAACAGTGGCTGGTTACATTGGCATGTTGGAGAGAGCATCTTTATTAACTGAATGTGTGGACATGACTGGATCTTTCAGCAGAACACTGCAATCCATAACATCCACAAAATGAAGGACTTTTCATGGTGAATAACAAGATTCTTTTGGACCATCCAGCATGTTTGTCTGACCTGAACCCTATTGAAAATATTTGGGGGCAGATGGCAAGTGAAGTCTATAAAAATGTATGTCAATTCCAAACAGTGCATGATCTTCATGAAGCCATCTTCACCATTTGGAATAATATTACAGCTAGCCTTCTGCAGAAGCCAAAATAAATTTTTGAAGTTATTCACAATGACAGCTGCAGATGCCAAAATAAATTTTTGAAGTTATTCACAATGACAGCTGAGATGTCTTGTTGGGCATTTCCTACTCTGTTTATGTTATGATGTTAATTTGGGGTTAATAAAGACAAACGCCAAATAACATGTAACAATAAAATGGGGTTTATTCAGTTGGTAAGTTGGTACAGATATCGCCCGAGTAGTCTATAACTAACTCAGCTCAGAACTTCTTCTACACTGTCTTTTGACATGCCACTATTTAACGTCCTTGTTTGTAGACGAGTTCATCTTCAAGAGGGGTGGTAGGTTCCTACACAACAGTTTAAAACTTCTTTTAGGTAAGGTTTTAAACTGTTGACCAGCTAGCATTTAGCCTAATTTCCCAGTATTCAAATTTTCCCTATTAAATGCTAGAAAAGTTTTTAATTTTTTATTTTTTCTTTTCTTTGTTTCATTTCTTGAATCTCTACTCAGATAAGTGTTTCAATCAAAAGTCAATGCAAAAGGCACATTTTTTTTTTCTTTATTTTCATTGGTCTTAAGATTTTTGCCATCAGCATGCTGCCCACACAATGGTAAGACCTTAGCTTGATGAAGACACCAATGCCACTAATGTCTTAGGTAGGATGTATTTCTGTGGCGCCCAGTACAATTACTGGATGTTTTATTTTAAGCAACAGCAATTTATTTACATTATAATTCAATTCAGTAGAGAAAAGTGATTGTAAATATGTTAAGAAATGAATTGAGTTAGTGGTGTTCCTTTAAGATATTTATTTAATTTCAATGATATATTAATGATAATATCTACACTCTTTATTTTTATCTGTGAATTTTCTTATGATATAAATTATTAATATATTCTAAATAAGCATGTAAATTGGTAAAGTTTAAAATTTGTTACAATTTAATGGGGACATATGTACATCAGTAAAAACATTATTTCAACTAGATATCTTCAAAACTAATTTTCCAGGCTTCAGTAGATGTCTCATCAGACAAAACAAAGAAAATATGGAAACCAAAAACAAAAACATCTAAACTTTTATTTCATTAATAGAGACAGTTAATGAAATAATAGTTTAGATATTGTTTCTCTTTTGGTTTCCATATTTTCTATTGTTTTGTCTGTTCAAGCAGTAGAAAAAAAAACAATTTGTTTTTTCTTTCATTAACCCCTCAACACATCTATATAGTCAAAATACTAACTTATTTATAATATTCTTGTAGCCAAAAACTGATTATAATAAGATTCATTATCACTGAAAAGAATGTAAATCATTTGAATTTAAAAAGACTGATGCATAAAACTTTTAGTAAATGATTTCAAGTTAGTCTCACATAATTAATAGACACTAATAATATTAAAGTAAGAAATTGAATAATATTCCAGATTCTGGATTAGTTATGTTTCTAACAAGTTAAACTTTACGTTTGTAGCATATTTTTAGTTGTGTGAAATTTGTTTTAGTTTTTTCATTTATGCATCACATCAAATGTAATGTCATAATTTCAAACAAATGCCAAGTGAATTTTTTTTTTTTACTTTACTAATATAAATCAATAGACTAAATCATTAGTGCTGCACAAGTAAAGAGAATATAAGGCATAGAGTCTTGTCCCTAAACCTTGGTAATTCTGTCAGTAGTTCTAAATGGTTGTGATGAGGTTGGATAGTAATTTGTGCAGACTGTGTAGAGCCCCAAGGAGGTTTAGCAGCAATTGAAGAAAATAAATGTAGAAAGGCCAAGTTTTATGTTATAGAACCAGAGGAAAAACACAAGAGAAATCTTAACTTTGATTATTGGAGTTAAATAAGAAAATAGAACGAATTAAGAAAGTTAGGTTTGAAAAACTAAATAGGCTGAGGGATTTTTAAGAAATCAAATCTATTAACTTTAGTATAACTAAATACTTAGCACCCTGCAGCCACTCACTACGCTTGTCAAGTTGAGCGAAAAAAATGATGTGAAATAATATATTTACTTCCTTGGTTAAAATCAAAGATAATTCTAAATCCAATAAGAATAAGTTGTATCTATGAAGAACTATCAAAAAAGAAATAGATCTCATCCATCGTCAATGAAATCTATACAGAGTTTGTTTACATAAAAACTTATAATCTGTCAACTGTCGTATTACATTTGGTTGCCAGGTTCATCCCAGCCATAATGTTACAAACTGATTTCTCTTCATTTTTCATCACAGTGACATCACCCAGTCAAGATGATAATTGCAAAAATAACATCTATAATTTCAAACCTTTAAAAGTAAAGGGGTCACAATGGTGAGTCATGTTTTGTTCTATTAACAGTAAAAGTAAATAGTCTCTAAATAAGTTATTAAATCATTTAGAATAAATGTTTGAAAGTAAACAAGATCAAAACAGTTGTCCTAATGAATTAGTTCCAACTGGTTTCTTGTTTTTCAAAAATAGGTGTCATCTTTCTTCATGCATGACTTCAAAATTTACAAAATCTCAACAAAATCATCTCACCTTTTTCTTTAATGCTTTTCTTGTCTTCAGCTGAACTCGCTTCCTGTTGCAACACTTCTGCATTTTTAAGAATATCTTCCAATTCCTGTTGCCTGTTTTCCATGTTTTGCAAAATATTCTTGAAAAAAAAAAAAAAGTGTGATTACCATACAATATGTGCTTTGGAATGTTATAATGATTATTTTGAAAGACAATTATAGAATTTCAATAAATTGAACTGATAGCTGAAAATGAGAGGTATTCTCAGTCAAGAATGATAATTATGATGTATGAAATTATCATTTCAAACCTAATCACTGAAAAACTTGTAAAAGCTATAATTGTTAGATTTGGAACAAAATATTTTTCTGTACTTCTATGAATGTAAGTTGTGGAGATTTCACAATTATTAAACTAGCTATGAGAGGGAAAGAAATCTTGTTATGGTATGAATTCTGAATTTTTCTGTTACTGAATATATTAAAATGAATCAAGATGAAAAGCTATTTTTGTCATTTCCCATTTATCATTAAAAGGCAAGGTTTACTTTACAAGAATATAGCTCATTATAATATTTGATAAAATGAAAATACAGAGTATTTTTTTAGAAATGTTCTTAAATATTATCTACTAAAATAAAAAATCAGATAAGATTCAATTTGTGAATGATGATTTACAGTCAAATACAAAAACTGAAATATTAAAATGGCTTTTCTTTCTGTTAATGTTATTAACAGATTATATTCACTCATAAACATAATACATTTCTTATTGGATAAAATTATTTTTTAACGAACTATTTTTTCTTTGATTAAAGTTAACTTGGTATAAAGTTTTACATGTGAAATTTTTATCAATAGAAAAGTTCTATTTAAACCTAAAACTGTCAAAATCTACACAAATAATTGAAATTTCTTTTCTTGGCATCTTAGTAAACATGTTCTATTTAATCTCCAATGATTTAGACAAGTTATAATGTATCAATCCCAAATCTTACAAATTTCTTTTGGCTGAAAGAAAGATATTTTATTTTATTTTGAGAAAAATAAGAAAAGCTGTTTTTCTTCATGATACTGAAATAAAAAATTTATTCACTCTTGAAATTCATTTTTATCACTTGAGGGAGGATGATAAATAATATAAAAGAAGAAAATATTTGAATTAAATTTCTATTTAATTTTTGAAGGAAATTTTTATATATGTGAAAAGAAATTTCCTTCTGTCCCTATGTTAATATCAGAGTTTAAAATAAATCTAAATTGAAAGAAAGCAGGAAATGCACATTTGATCAATAAGTTTGGAAAGTCTTAAGCCAATGCAACCCTACTTTTCAGTTTTTCAATGATTAACAAGGAGTAGAAGTTACATATTTTGACTTCAGGAAGTAAAAATCAAATAACCAAGAAAAAGAATTTTGTACAAAACTAGTAATAAAATTTTCTGCTTCAGAAATAATGAGTTACCTTTTTTTCTAAATTCTGCTTTTAAGTGAATGACTTTGGTAAAAGAGTCCATTTACACAATTGGTGAAAATCAACATGATATTTTTTATTATTATCAATTATATAAAAGACATTTTAGTTATATTAAGTACCATAAATTTGTGTCACTTTTCACAAACTATGACTGCTCATATATAGATATGCCTGTCTGCTAGGGTAGCAAACTAATCTTTGTTGCAGATGACTTCTCAGACATATCCATGTATGTTTAACACCCACAGAGAGTGCATAATCTGGTGTGATCAGTAGTTGAATAAGGCCAGTATGTTTAAATCCTCAATTATGATGACTTGTGACGCTGTGCTAGTACAAACATTGACAGCTACCCAATTTCAGTCACAATGAGTGTGCTTTCCCCAATAGTGCTGCATGCTGGAATTATCTCCCCCAGGTTAATATTATCAAGAAATCACCACCCTGACAAATCAACCATGGTGAAATTTGAACCTAGGTTTTATTGGTCAGAATGCTACCATGTGTCCTACACATCACAAACTATTAAACTTCAACATCCGTAATAATACATAGAAAATACAAATGTGAAGTGAATATGAAAAATGGTGATAAAATGCAAATGGACAGATCATGTAATGTAAAATTGAAATACTTTATGCATACTTATCTTCCTTCTTGAATATAATTGTGTTTTTTTCATCTTTGTATTGTTAAATTACAAGTAACAGAAAAATATTAAATATTATAAGCTACTTTAACTTGTACAATGACTGAGTCTAAATAATAAACAGAAAGGAGAAGGAAAAGAAAATGAATAAACTTAAGTGGTAAGGAAACACAATCAGGTGAAGAAGAAAAACATTGATAGTCAAGTGGTGGAAAGCTAAGGGCTAACTTCATGAATAATGGTTGCCTGAATTAATATTAGATCAATGAATGAGATTCTGAAGAAATGAAAGCATAAACAATATGTTTAAAGAATGATGATCATCCCAAGAACTCAGCAGAAATACTTAAGAAGATTACAAGGATTCACTGTTTGCAACAAATATAAAGAAATATTAAGTGAAAAGGAATCTATTTTACAGCAACTATGTATATCCATAGAGAATAATAGACAATAGATTTCAAATATAAAATATTATTTATAGAATGTTCTATAAGGAATATAGACATCATTTCTTCATAAAAACAAAACAAAAGGCTGTGTATACAGAAATATACAGTGTGATGTGTAAATTGTCGCCATTTTATATTTTTTAATTTGGCATGTGTACATTGTTTATTTTTTATTCTGTCAACAGCATTGGTATAGTAGGGTCAGTTGGGCACTGTATGTGAGAAAAGAGCACCATGACACAATTCACTTGGCCATAAATTTATAAATGGCATGCTTTACTGCTTAGTATTTGTACCAGAAACTCTATTACAAATATTTCAGTGTGTTTGGGTGTAAAGCTAAGGACAGTGCAGAAGATTCGGAAAGAGATGAATGAGTCTAATGGTGATTATGAAGGTATGGCAGCTCAGAAAACTCACTCTGATTGTTCTGATAAGAACTTCTGAATTTGTTGATGAGGGCCTCTGACGTAACACTGAGGCTTACATCAAATGTCTTGAGGGGTCATGCTGCCTTGGGCCAAGAGGTTGCCTGCTGGAAGACCCTATGTCTGGCAACAGGATTCTGCACCAAGCCACACAAGCAGGAGAACCCTTCCATGGCTTCCATTTGTCCACCTAACTCCCCAGACTGCAACCCCCATGATTATTATGTGTGGGGGGCAGTTGAGCAAGATACCAACAAAACTCCTTGTAACACCAAAGACGAACTAAAGGCAAGGATTACGACAACCTACACCAACTTAAACAAAGAGTCCATCCAGAAGAGTTGCAGGAAATTCCAAAGTCATCTGGAGGCCATAGATTTTCAGTTTTCAGAATTTAGGACAAGAGATTGTCGTATCTAACATTACTATCCAATTAGAAACACAATAAATCTATGACACTGATTTAAATAGACAAAACAAAATAGTGATAACTCAAAGAATATAGCAAAGTTGACAGTAACAAATGAATTGCAACAATTTGAGAAATAACAAAACAATAATCAGATTTATTTACAAGAATTCTTTGTTTTAAACAAACACTTCATGTGAAAGGATTAAACAAAATTTGTTTTGAATCTACTTTGAATAGCACACTTGTTATTTTTAATAGAATCACAAATATTTTGTTTAAGTGGAATTGTTGCAAAAACAATTGAGAGCAAATAGTTCTAAAAAATATGCTTTCAGTTATTGATAACCAGAAAACTACAATGCATACAGAGATTTTGCTTTTATTCAGTCACCACTACCATCAATATGACCCCCCAGTTTCCTTTCAGAAATATGAATATACAAAAATATAAAGATACAAGATATTTTAATTAACAGATTTTATCTATTATATTCTAGCATCTGAATATAACTCTAAAACAGTCATTCTGGATGAAGGATTGTTATTTAAAACAAACAAAAACATTGAGAAGAATAGAAAAAGAATTTCTGTCTGAATTTCTAAGATGAGGAATTATTATTCATGAAACACAATAATAACAAAGATAAAGATATTAGTTTGAATATGAATAATAGAAAAGGTAATCTAATGATAGTGAATAAAATATTGCAATACAGAAAAAAGTGACCAACGGCAAAGCCCAACAAAATTCCTTGTAACACAAAAGATGGTTCATGCCAAGAAACTTTGTATATTTGAAATTCTGAGACAAGATTGATTTTGGATGGCAACATGAAAATGAGTTTATTAAAGGCAGAGGTTAATTTTTTTTTCTTCAAACAGAACTGATCAACTGTAAAAGGATCAGGATGATTTGTGTTTATCTTTTATTATTCAAAGTAAACATGTTTTGTATTAAAATTATTTAATAATAGTAAAAAATATAATTGTGCAATATGAATTCTGTTAAAATATGATGACTACTTACCTTTTGTTTAACAATCAACTGTTCAATATCAGAAATATTCCCAACTGAAGCTTTATTTGCTTTTTGTAAATGATCTTGGACTGCCAGCCATCCAAGAATATCAGCCACTGATTTATCGTAATTTGACCAGTGAGTTGAAACAGGCGGGGACTGAAGCTGTCCCTGCTGTTGCATCTCATGAGCCACTTTAACTAAAAAAAAAAAAAAAAAAAAAAAAATTAGAACAGAAGCAAATCTATTTGTAACAAATAAAACCAGAATCAATTATTTAATCAATCCAAAAATTATAAAAACAAGCTGGAAAAACTTTTATAAATGTATCATAAAACTTATGACCATTTAATCAAAAGGATTGTTAATCTTCTTGTCATGTTGATGTCTTCTGTAGATTTAAACTTGTGCATCTGTACAAATAATCATTTATTTTTGTAAATATGACTTGAAAAATGAAATAACATAGAATCTGTAGAATATAAGTATTAAGCTAATGCAAAAATTTCCAGCATGTTTTTTTGATAAACTCTTTTATTCATGGAAATTCATAGCATCATTATTCTGTCATCAAAATATTTTCCTTGCTTATGTTGCCTTTCAGGTAATTGTGTATAATTAAAAAATAATTCCAGTTTTGAATTTTTTGATATCTCCAACTTGTTGGAACCACTGAGAAGTCAACAAGTGTTGCATCATGGGAAACAAATGATAGTTTAAAAATGACAGGATCAGCATAATATACTGCATGGAGAGGCAGGGAGATTCCTATCTCAGTGCCATTGACATTTGCTATATTTTATTGGCAATGGTTGATTTCCTTGTCCATAAAAAGGATTTTTTCTTTTTTCTAATGCATCATCTAATCAAAAATAATAAAAGTTTTTGCAATTCAAATAAAGAATTTCTTTTGGATCCTACCAAATATAAAGAGTAATTTTTCTCCCCAGTAGATTCTGTTTGGATTGAAATGTTTAAATATGCTCTAAATCTAGCCATGTAAACTTCATTTTGAATTTCCAGTTGCTACTGAGTATCTTGTTCAAAAATGAACTTTTTTCTGTGTCAAGCAAAGAGAGAAATTGTTCAAATGTTTGCTGATGTTCCTTTCTATAAATGTGAAGCACTCATTTTCCTACCTTCTGAATTTTCCTAAGGCTTGTAAACAATATTCAAGTGCTGAATGATTGTACAAATAAACAAATAAAAAACTGACTAGACTTGAAAGGCACTTCTAAGAATTCCCCAACATTAAAAGATAATGTGGGAAATTTATGCATTAACCTGATACTTGATAAAGGAGAAAGGTATTTGTTTTTTCTTTGCATGTTTGATCTTTTAGAAAAGTGCATAGAATGAACTGAGATAAGGAAAATAGAAATAAAAATTTAAAAAAAAGAAAAAGAAAAAAGTAATCTTTTAAATTGATAAAATTGGTTCACAGGTTATGAAATATCTGTGTGTGTGTGCATACACATACAAATATACAAAAGCAGTAGAATCCTATTAAAGTTAGAAATGAATACTTTTAATTGATCCTAATATGAATAACAAATATCCACTAAACTCACATGATTACTAATCAGTAATATAAAGAGATTTCTTTATCTTTAGGGAGATGTTTTATGCTTATTTATTAAGCTTGGTTTAATTTGACATTAGAGTGTCCAGTGACTCCTTACACTAGTAAATAGTCAATGTGACTAATTTGTTAATTATCACCAGGGCTGGTGCAAGAATCTCATGCCCCTCCCACTAAATCTATGATACGCACCCCCCCACTCTACTACATCTCAATTTTCATAAGGTAGTATTCATATAAAATACAAATTTTATTGTAACCTAATTATGTACAATAATGGATCATATCCAATACAGGTGAACAATTCTACTAGAAAAATTGAAAATAAATACAATGTATGTAAATACAAATTAGAGACATGTCATAATAGATCATTCAATCTTAAATCAACAATGTTTTGTGGCAAATTTTAAAATCAAATTGAAATTTTTCTTGTTAAAATGCTGAATAATTTTAACACATTCAACATTATGGATAAAAAAAATAGTGAATTTTATTTAGTGATTTTTTGAGACTTAGCATGAGCAAAACAAATTTATGAATTTGGACAAAAAAAGAAAGGCCCCAGAATGATGCCAAAATCTGTAAAGAGTTTTTATCCTTTAATAGTCAGTTTAATTTGTAACATATATAAATTATATATGTAAAAAAAAAAAGCAAATATTGATAAGATAGCAAGAGTCAAAAAGCACTGCCCAGGGCCCCCAATTAATCTCCCCATCATTACTTTCTAAGAGGTACACTTAGAGATGTGTTTAAACATGTTTTGCACCCACAGAAAATCAGGTTAATTTTCTTTTTAACTCTTTATAAAAAGAGTGTTATCAAATCAAATTGTAAAGACTCGGTTAGCAAGGACTTTCATTACTGATGCATTAATAAAACTCAAGCAAGTACAGAAATTTAAATATCTAGGACTAACAGATTTCTAACAGATGACAAAAAAATGTGATACCATATACAAAGGTGCATTGAAATAGTGAAAGATAAACAAAATATCAAGAAACAGGAAAATTTCATGAGAAACATAGTTGAACTTTTATATAATATCAATCCACCAATATGAGAGTGAATGCTGGACAATTTCCTCACAAAATGAAGAGAACTCTTCAGATAACAGAGATGTGGTTGTACAAAAGGATATTGAGAATACCATGTGAGAAATGAGGAAGCAAAATGGAAACAAATGGTCATTTGTATAGACAGACACATTTGGAATTTCTAGGATGCATAATGAGGAAAGAAAGCTTGGAGAATTTAACACTCACAGGACATATTGAAGGTCCAAGGAGCAGAGGGAACAGTAAGTAACCTATCAATCTTGTGTAAATGGATGGCAAGACAGGTAATTGGAGGGATAATAAAAAGAAAAATACTGCTAAGAGCTACAAGGAAAGGAAGTTGTAGATGGACTTGATCCCCGACATCTTGGAGAGACATAGCACATATAAGAAGAATCAAACTCAAAATACACAGAACATTTTTAACATCATTTCGAAGTATAATCTTCTCATTTTACTTTTGTCTCTTTTCTCAACTTGATTCATTTTAATAGATAGGCTATTTTTTAAAATCAATCCTACACATCTATGTATACATGCACTTAATGCTATAGATTTGTGAGAATGAACAAAAATGTTTATCTTCTGCCACTTATAGTTTTATGGACATGACAAAGGACATTTTTGCCTGTATTATCAAAGATGAATCTTTACAGACGACAAATTAATAAAATAAAATATTTGATAAAACAAAACTTCTAATTGCAAAAAGAGATAATCAATATAGAGATTTAAGTGGCACAAGCTCAAAAGCATGTGAAATAACATGATTAAAAATCAATCAATTAGTATTATAGAGAAGAAATACATAGAAATGCAGAGTGCACTACAAATTCTTTTACAGACCATAAAGAGAACCATCATTGATTATGGAAAAGTAAAATCATTTAAAAATTAATTAAATGACAAACAAAAAATATAATCACCCTGAATTTGCCAATCTCATTACATTTAGATGAATGAGCTTAAACTAAAGATAGTTTCTGTATTAAGCTTTTAAAACTAAAATGAAAATAAAATATACAAAAAAAATAGAGAATAGGGAACTGAATTTGAAATTTAACATAAGTTAATCCAGAAATGCATGCTATCATTTTTCTAAATAAACCAATCAGAATAAAAGCAAATAGTTTCTGAAACAAATAGAAATCAAGTTCATGCTTTAATTTGAAGACAACAAAGAGTTTTGTAAGAATAATGGTTATTATAATAAATATAACTTCATTTTTCTGATTTTGATATAAAAACTATCATATTTATATTTCTATAATATTTTCTAACCATTCTTTCTAGAGTATTTTAAATGGGAAGGCATTTAAGATTGCTCTTTTTCATTCTATTTCATTTAACTGAGCTTAGTGTGACACTCAGTGAGAATCAATCTCACTACAGTAGAAATATTTGTGGACACTTGCTTGCTAAACATTGCTCTATAGTAAAACATTCATTTAACTCAAACTTCAAAATTTACTAAGTATTTTTTTAAACTTTTTTCTAAATAAAAGAAAGGCAGACATTAAAATGTTATTTTTTATTTATTTTTTTTTACACAGATTCATTTTAAAAGCAAGCCAATATCAAAGTAAAAGTGTGAGATACTTGAAAAGCAAACAATGTTATCTAATTTAAAACCTTATATAATCCTGAATATTTAATACAGAGTTTATATAATTACGTCTATATTACAGGATTTGGGGATTATAGTATTAAACAAAATAAGCCTCAATTAAAACTAAGAAACTGGTTCACTTTTAGAATATAAAGCAAATATACAGGAACTTTAGTGTGTTGATTAAGTTTGTAATAAGAAAATTAATTAGAAGAAAATAATTAGTTGAGACACTAACATTAGAAATAGAATCTCATTCAAAATAACACTTAACTTCTACTTTAATATTTTAAAAATATCTCAAGGTACTTAGCATATATTTGTCAAGTCTCATAATAACCACCAAAGGAAATTTAAATAACCTCAGATATGTGTCTTAAATTATTAAAAATATTATCATAATTAAATTATTACATTTTGAATTATTTTTGCATTGTAAATAAACAATCAATCTACTTAACCAAAACAATATGTGTTCGTTTTGAATAGCAATTATTTTTATAATAAAGCTGTTACTATTTTTGTTTTAAAATCTGAATGTGACTTATGCAATATCAAGCACAGATCTTATTAATTTTGTGTAGAAAAATCTGATTGAATTGTATATGCTCTATTTGTGATTTATATCATCTAAAACATAATATAAATTTATCCTAGTTAATAACATATTTGGAAACTCATCTTTATGATGAGATATATGAGAAAATGCTTTACAAAAAGTGATATTACAACAGAATAGTTTAAATCTGAACATTTCCAGAAATTAGACATTTTAATGTTTTTTTAATGATTTTCTAAATGCCAGTACTAAGGAGAGATAAATAAAAAGTAAGTGTATGATACCTTTTTTTAGAACTTCCATGGTTGAATCTGTTGCTGGTTTCATACTGGAAGCCATAATCTGGATGTGTTCCCAATCATTGTTCAGTTGAACAACTCTACCTTGAATAGTGTCAGTCATACTGATGCTTTGCTTGTGGTTTTCTTTAACCATATGGCCATACTTTTGGTTGATGCTGTCTATCTTGGGCTGTCGAGTACTCAGAGCTTTTTGCATAGTCTGAACAAAAAGGTGTAAGAAACAGTGATCAATACATTAATTGATTCCATGTAATAAATAACAATCAGTTATTACAGGAAAAAAGGAGAAAGAAAAAAGCAAATTGCAAACAGTAGATTTATGGATGGATTTTTACATCTTCTAATTGTTAAATGTGTCAAATGAACAAAAAAACATAGTTGACCAGTTTCGTTGATTTAATTAAAGATTAAAATTTTCTATTAATATTTGTTTATTAGTTGAAGGAAAAGTTTTCTCAAGCCCTTAGAGAAAGAAGCTTTTACAAGATGTAACAAGAAGAAAACTGGCTGATATCAATAAAAAATAAATTTTATTTAAAACATAATAACTATCTCATAACTATAATATCCAAGCTGCTGGATAAATTTAAGGAATTTGACATCTATTAAAATAAGATTAGATACTTACTTAAGGTATAATCACAAATTTGAAAACAAATTATTTAGCAATAACAAATGTGGTTTACAATCTGATGAAGCTTATCTCTTTCTATAGCAAATATTAGTTGTTTATCAAGGCTACCCAAACTAAAGGCCTACCAACCATGTAGTATTGGAGACAAGTAAATTACTACTAACCTTAAATTACTATTAACCTTAAATAACTACTAATCTACAATTTCTGAAAAAAGTTTTAGCAAGAGATTTGTTAGTAATATCTAATAATCCTGCCTAATATTAACAATAAATTATTATTTTTTATTAATCAGAAAGTGGGGCAAAGGCTACATATATAAATCAATGAGAAAATTATTTCAACTTTTATAAAAAATACTCATCAACAAAGCATAAAAATAATAATGCAACTCAGAGAAACAATAATTTTGAAAGTTTTGTTCCATGATTTTTTTTTCATTTATTTTATAGACTATGAAGAAAATGCTCATGTTACCATGCTAAAATCATAAGAGAACTTTAAAACTTTTAGTGCTTGTACTTTGGTTGCTTTAGGAGACTGAAACAAACAATATTTTTTTAAAAAGATGTTTGAATGCTCTCTTTTCTTTTTGAAATGAAGCATTTTAGAAACTAACATGAAAATTTATGCACATCTTTAATAATGTTAAACATCATAAAATGGAACATCCCAGCATTGAATTGTGGTATCCATTGGAATTTTTAAATCCCCATGATCTGTTTCCTTTAAAAAAAATCTTCATACTCTTGACAATAAAAAGATCATTAAATATCTTGTGCTCCATGGGACTGTTTATGTAACATTGCCTACTACATAAAAAATGACATTTTAATGTCTGTAATGGCTAGAAAATTGGTTGTTTGAGGCTCTTAAGACAACTTAAGACCCAACAATAAAAGATTTTGAAGTTGTCTTAAAATTTTAACATGGTAACACAACTATTTACTTCATATTCCATAAAATAAAGGCAAATAACGTGTGAAAACTGAATTTATAAATATAAGGAATCATGGAATAAAACTTTCAAATATCAAAATTTTTGTTTTTTAAGTCTATTATTTTTTCTTATTTCTAAAATATTTTCATGCTTCACTGATGAATATTTTTGTAAAAGCTAAAATCATTTACTGATTGATTTGTACAGGTACATTTTCTTAGCTTTCTGCTCAATAAGAAATAATTGATTGCTAATATTAGGTAGAGTTGCTTATTAGCTAATTATTAGATATCACCAACAAGTTCCTTGCTGAAAATTTTTTCAATAATTGGTGGTTAACAGTAATTTAAGACTAAAATATTCACCTCCAATCAGAGGCACACTCTACATGGTTGCTCAGCCTCTACTTGGGATAATGTTGCCGTTTATGTAATGCATATTATAGGTAAGCTTTATTAAATGATATCAAAACTTACATGCATTGTAATGCTTACATCAAATTCTAGAGGTTGTGGTAGAGTCATAAAACAATCATAAAAATTTATAACAAACTACATTTAAATGTGGCTTATACATAGGCAAAATGTTACCTTTTCTAATCACTGCCAACTAATACTACAACTAAGCTATTACTCACCTTCTTAGTTTTAGTCATTTTCTGCACTAACAAATAATATGCTTCTGATGGTAAGGACAAAAAACTGATGGCTAAGAACTGAGCTGAAACTTGTTTTAGGAAGTTACTAAGTTAAGTTACTAATACTAAAGTTGAAAAATCAAGAAGAAAAGGAAAGTCAATAGGCATGTATTAATGCAAGTATTACTGACGGAATAGAGTTTATTATACAAATGTTAGTCAAAAAGTAATGCCTGTTCTAATTTAATTTTAAAGTATTAGTCGGAATTCTCTCTCTTTTTTTAACTTATAAACCATAAAGTGTTGAAAAGTCCTGGGAAAAAGCTTGCAGAGTTACCTTCATTTCATATTCATAATAATCTTTCAAAATGGCTACCCCCGCTGGATGCATGAAGAAAGCAAAGAGCTATAATAGAATTTTTGTTTTTGGAAAGAGAAAGTGATGCAAACATTCACATGAAGAGATTAGTGAATATTTATGAAATGTCAGCACTTGATGTAAGTGCAGTAAGGCGATGGGTTCAGTAGAATTAATGGTAATCGTAGAAACAAAACAGAAATTGACCAGCTTATGAATTGACAGAATTATGATTCCAAAATTCCTTGAAAGCCTTTAGTATTGCTTTCACTCTCTTTCCTATTCAAAGGTATACACAAAATGGGTTACCAGAGTGATGCTGACAGATTCCATGAAAGAACAAAGGGTGTTTCTGCCTAAGAACTTCTGAATCTGCATAATAAGGATGGCACTTTCTTAAGCAGAACAATCATAGAAGATGTAACTTTGAGTCACTATTATGAATCAGAGAAGATCAATGGTGTGGCGCTACCCAGATACAGCAAGAAAAAAAATGAAATTTAAGTCAGTATACTCTAATGGAAAGTGATGACCATTCTATTTTAGGAAGAGAAGTAAGTCAGAGTTTACACCAAATGGTATCATTATCAATTTGACTCCTATGAAAACACATTGTCAAAATTCAAAGCAAGGCTTCTTTCAGCTAGAGCACATTTGAAGATGAATCATGTGCTTTTGCAACATGACAATACAAAGTTTTCACAGTAACTCAAATATTACAGCTCATCAACTGTTGAAGACTAGATTTGGAATCCTGAGATTTCTGTGTTCTTTTTGCTGTTATATTCTGTTTTATTTGAATATTACTTCATGCATGCAATAAAGCCACTAAGACACAAGGGGTTGCTGATTGTGAAATAAGAAAAAACGGGAAATATTACTGACGAGTAAGAACAATAGAAGTGCAATCAAGAAGACAGTAGACATTGCATTTAAATTTTTGAAGATCAAATTTGGCTGGAAAGCATGGAGCCAGAACAGATTTCCACAAGCGAGAAGTGTGAGAAAAAACAGCATAGACCTTACCATTACATCTAGCAAATTCAACTGTGAATTGATGAGACCAATCTAGTACTGTGCTTAAATTCATAAATTCTAGGTACTGCTAATTTTATTGTAATTAAAGAACAGGTATTTTTGACTGGTTTTCATATCAAAGATCATTGATCATTAAAAACGTATTTTTGTTGTTGTGAATATCAAAAAAATCATTATACAATCTATAGCTTATATAATTCTTATGTAAAAAAAATAGAATATAACTGATATTAAATATTCATCCATTTTAATATTTTTATTGTGAAAATTAAAATGTCCCAATTGTAAATATATCCCTTTTTAGCCTTCATTTGACAAGAAACATATTCTAACCTTCCTAATATTTCAAGTTTATTTCTTTCTTCTTATAACACTGTCCAATATGTTAAAAAAAATTAAATACAAGACATTCTTACAAATATTTCTTGAATAATACTGACACATAAAAAATGATATAAATGATCCGGCACTTACATGGGCATCAAGGACGAGAGAATCATGATCATTGGCTGAAGGAATGGAAGAAATTGGGCCTTGTGTTTCCAAGACTGATTTTGTTGTGCTCAACCATTGCTGAAGTTCATCAAGTTCATCCAAAAATTGTCGTAATGAGCAAAGTTTATCTTCAATAAATTTCACATGTTCAGGAATTTTGGTTTCCAACTGGAAAGAAAAAGTTCCAATTGATGGAAATAATTCATAATAAGTTAACAATATAGGCATTTCTAAAATGTAGATATAATCAAGCTTTAATGTTTGGAAAAAAAAGAATTATTCTCTAGTTTGAAATCATACACTTCATTCTGAACAATATAAATAACTTAACATTTAAGATTTTAGTCAAACTTGCTACTGCTAAAAATAAAAAAGGAATATAAATAGCAACTTTCATAAAGAAAAGAAGAAAAATTAAACCGATGGAAAATTATATTCATTTATACATCAGACAAACATGACAGACATTTTTAAGAAACATTATGCAATTAGAAAGTAAAGCTTTATAGAAATTATTCACATTAATTTTTAAAGCTATACATATTATATAAATCTTCATCTATTATTTACTTTTTGCATCAATTTTTCCTATAAAAATTAGATTTTACAAGTTGATAAAATTATTGTCTAGATGCAATCCTATTACTTAAAAAAAGGGGTTTTTTTTGACAGTTTCAGTTGAAAAAAAATCTGGTTAACTAAAATAATTAGGATTCAAATGTTTTTGTAAAAATTATTTAAATCTCACCACCAGACAAATTTCTTATTTCATTAATTTTTTATTTGCACTGAGAAAACAGTACATAAATATATATTTTATGGACTGAAATTACAAAAAGTAATAATGGTAATTTTAACACAGGCCTTTACAAGATAAATAAGCATAATTACCTTTTTCCACCGACTGTTTAAGTTATCAAGATCTTTACTCATGTTTTCTTTGTCCTGGTTAGACAAAGTTTCTTGCATTATCATCTGTTGTGCATTACGATTGAGGGCTTTCAACCTCTGTTGTAGAGTGGAAAGCTCATCTTCTCTCTCCTGACAGAATAAATGAGCTATACTGTTAACTTGCTCTATCAAAGATTATAAGTAAGTCATGCATTTTATTAAAAAAAAAATCATATTTACAAAAAACTAAACCATCAAAAGAAAAAAGAGAATTTTTAATCAACAATTTGAAATTAACAATAACAAAAAGAAAGAAACCTAAAATGATGACAAGGTTTTTGGAAAGATACTAAATCATATGCCAAAATGAAAAACACTTGCATATCATGTTGTCTTTTACGAACAGTTTTGTCTGTTAATTCATATTCAAGTAAAATCTTGATTTAGAGATTTTAAGGTTGTCAAGGTGTATACTGATCATGAGGTTAAAAATGTCATGCAAGAGATAGAAGCAGCAAGTAAACATATTTGTAGATGGCATTCCTCTTTGAGTAAAGGCTAGAAAGAAGTGAAAATCTATAAATTTGAAATTTCCACAAAGAACTAAAAGAAAATCATAAAAAATGAAGCTGTCAACATTATGTTTTCCAAAGAGATCAAATAAAGAACATAAAATCATTTTTCTCCATTAAAATAGCAATTCTATTAAGAAGTAGATATTGCTATGAAAGAGTAAGTTCAGCATCGAATGTCTATATTTTGTCAACAATGGTTGTGGTAAACTTGAAGTACTGTCTCTGTCTTTAAAAAATGCTAATGGAGGTAACACATCGCCACTATTCAATATTGACTTGTGACATTATTTTTAATGATATTGATTATTAGCTTGTCTAGGAAAGAGGAAGATTTGCTGAAAGTTTTAACTGTCCAAATACAATTTGTGATGGCAGATGTTCAATTTAAGATGATGTCACTTCAATGGTGATAACATGAATTTTGTGTGCCAAGTTAAAAAAAAAATTTAAAAAATAATAAAAAAACAGTTACATACAACATTCAAAACTATTTAAAAATCTCAGAAAAAAGTTGCATGCCACTACTAGTGTTACAAATAATAGTAATAATAATAGATGTGAACAAAAATGCAACAGCCATTAGAAGGTTAATTTATTGAGTAACCATAACAAAAAGATTTACCTTTATGATATACTAACTTTTAATTGTATGTAAATATTCACAGTGTGTTTGTGTATGTACACATATAATTCGTAAATACAGTCAGTAACATTTCTGATAATAATTAGAGGAATCAAACAGATAAATTGTAATATTTTGATGTAAACAAAGCTTCAAAATATTATAGACTGTTATTCTTTTTCTCTTTCTTCAATTACAGAATGCCCAAAATAATAATTATCATTTTTCTTCATAAAATTTCTATTATATAAGGATTCTTTTAGGCTAGCAATATCATTTGTTTTGTTTTTTTTTGTTTTTTTTAAATATATAAGCAGCAGTAGCTTCCAGTCTTTCTTAAGTGAGTGTCACATTTGAGAACCCTTAGGGAATTAGGAATGGAAACGAGGAGAGGATATTCCTAGATTTTCTGTTATGTCCAATAACTTTCTTAGGATTTTCCAAACTTGTAGCAGTCAATTTCTCTTCATGAAAATACTCTGTCTCTCCTGTGAGTTGCTTTATTTATTTAATACTATGGCATTTCAATAAATAGAATGAACTTGTCAGCACTTTTATCCACTGTCTCACAAAACACATAAGCACTGGAATTGTGTGAAGTTAAAGTTTGCATTTTTCCTTTTCTAATTAGAAGCCCCTAGATTGTGTTCATTTTATGCAAACTGAATTTTCTGATCATAGTAGGTGTTGTGTTAATTTATTTTCTAATATCATTCTTTACTTTTAACCTTTTTCCATAAGGCTCTGTATATTGTCATTTTCTCTTTATACATTATCAGGTATTGTTGATTTGAGATTCTCTCTATGAAAATTGGCTTTTTGATCTACATAAAGTCTTATTTAGTTATGAAGAAATTAAATCATTATTAAAATAACAATTTTGTATATTACATAAATTTGTTATACACATTTTATGCAATGTCATATTTATTTTACATTGAATATAGAGACCAGGACTAAATAAATTCTAAACTGCAGTCAATTTACATACATCTATCAATGTCACTTGATTAAATTAATAAAGGAAACAAAAATGTTGTCATTTTCAAATTTGGCTCATCATAAAATTTCAATTTCATTCTTGGAAAATGTATGTGTGTAATAAAGAAAATCAAAATAATTAATCAAAGTCTAACAAAATATTTTCAAACAGGAATGTCATCAGTTGTATTCAGTTAATTTCATTAACTCATGTTAATGTTAAACTTTCATGTTTCAAACTGACTCTAGATATATACTTTATTTACTCATTCATTGTCTCTTAATCTCCTATACATAAAGATAAGCATATGAAGCCATTTGGCTCAATAAGTAGTTAAAACAAAGTAAGACAAGCAGTCAATATGGTTGTTGCATCAATAGTTCAACTTAAATCTTCAGTTGCCTTGATGGCTGAATAGAAAAAGTAGAGGGTGATGTTATACCTTCCTTCCATGATAGAAACTGATTATGATTTTCATTCAAAGCTGCTTTATTGTTCTGTATGCAAGCAAATACATATATTCACCAAAGACATATGCATGAGTACATGTGCATAAATATTGATATCATATGTACATACATGCTTATGGACATCTCTCTATATGCACTTATATATAGTCTCTAGGCTCTCCCAATACACACATGTATTCAAACATTCACACTTTATTTCTACAGATATCTAGATATTCATGTATATATGCCATTCCTCTCTGTATATAAAATAAGCATCTATTTAATAATTGCAAAAATACCTAATTCATATTTTAATATATCTGAAATTGTTTGTATTGATAACTGCAGCCAGCCATATCAACACCTTTAACAATATATATATATATATATATATATATATATATATATATATATATATATATATAATTATGGAGAGAGAGAGAGAGAAAGCACTTGCATTCTCTTAATGGCACAAAAGAGCAAACTTGAAGTTTTTAATCCTCACCAGAGCTAGCATTTGTTTTCACTTTTGTAAAGTAAAAAGTTTTGTAGATAAAAAATGGAAAAAGCTTAGGAACTAATCATGTTATGGCAAACTTTAAGAAATTCTATCAATTAAGTAATTTGAAGAAAAGCAAACAAAGTAGCAACCAACAAAGAAGTAATGTGGATCTAAAAATCTAAAATTAAATCAAAAAGTCAAAGAACAAAAGTGGCAAGTGGCAAGTATAAAACAATCAGGTCAAAATCAATCAGGCTGGAGGAGAGCATTAAAGAATTTCTGTTTAAAAGCAATAAATAGAAATGTCTACAATGTCACTTGAAATTCTAAGTGAACTTTCTTTAAGAATTGCCACCTTGATGTAACAGAAGCTTTCTTGTCCATGTGAATCAGAAAATAATGTCATTAAAAGTACATAGATTTGGTAAGAGCATAATCAACAATGAAATCAAAGTTGAAGTTTTAAGGATAAGTGTTTTTTAAGGAGAAAATAGATTTTGATCAATCTGATAAAGTTCTACATAAGCCCTTTGGTAGAGATGACCTTAGTGAAAAATAGTCTTTCTCAAAACTAAAAGCAACTGAACCAAAACTCAAAGGAAAAAAACTAAAGTTGATAAATGATCATAATAAAGTTGATATATGATATTTTCAGGTTCTGTAAATTATATGATTGAAAACAGCACGTGTCACAAATTAGTGTTTTCTTCACAGTATCATATAAAATACAAATTTCTAATAGCCATTATTTTTTATATATTTTTCACTTCTTATAAAGGTTTCATGGGTTTGAACTATGACCTGATCTTAAGGAAACCTTTCTTCAATTCCTCTTTCATACTGTAAGAAAAGAAGAGACAGAAATATCTTGGCTATTGTTGATACATTTACAATCATGTTCTGTGTTTTTCTGAAAAAGATTTGTGCCATCATAAAGGTGAGCTATGCTTATATTAAAAACTCCTGATTGTAAGATTAAAAAGTTAATACAGATAAGCTTTAAAGATTAATACCTTATTATAGTGAATAATTTATATATTATTTAATACACACTGACAAATTTTATTATGAAGGTCAATGTCTTTACAATAAAATTGGTGTTAGCTTCCGATATGATAAAAATTTTAGGATATATTTTTATTTTTTATTTCCCAGTATATTATGGAAATTTCAGCTTATAATATTTATCCTTACTAAAAATACCAATAATAACTTATTTTATGGGTGATTAACACAATATCTATGTACTTGAATAAATTATTATTTTACATATTAATATTAATCCTAGAACCTTTATTAGTTCTTTATTCATTGATTTTGTTAACTTTTCTGCTGTTTCTGCTTTAACATTACTTACAGCAGTTTTTATTGCTTTCTAAAGACCTTCACTAGAATACTATTTTCTATTCTCATGTAAATCTCTTTTAATGATGGTCCACAAGTTTTTTAGATTAGTATCTGAAGAATCAAGGAGCCATTCCATTAATTTGGTTCCTTTGAAACCTCTTTTGGCAAGGTGGGAAATAGTTAGCTTTTCTGAATGTGAAAGAGGGTTGTTTTATATGAATATACTATTTAGCTTAAGTCTTCTTCAGTGTAACATGGAAAATTCAAAACTTGTTTTTTCAAGAATTTACAATAAATGTGTGCATTTGAACCATCATCATCTTTGTAAAGATCTATAATTTTACTGCCTACAATACTAAGATAAAGTATTTCTCTAACTCTCTAATATTGTCTTATAAGTTGTGTTAGTTGACTATTTCAACTTTTAAACAATTTCCAACATTGTGTCTATCACTCAATAAGTTTATAATATCTTGTTTCTCCTTTGAGGTTATATCTTTCTTATGTTCTGCAATAAACTTTACATCTCATATTTTTTTAAATAAATATCAATAACTTGATTACTACATATATTTATTTCCAATATTATGAACATGCTACCAAATAATGTATTATAAATACTTATAATATTCCCACATATTACAAAAGCTAAAATTCACTTAGTATATTTATGTTATAAATATAAGTATCTGTTTCAAAAATTTTACCAACACCATTCTAACTGAAAACATTGACTTGCATAATAAAATCAAACATAGAGCATATCCTTCTTGGAGAGATTTATATACTTAATAATGTTGTCAAAAAAAAAAAAATGAAGATGATCTTTATTTGCTTGAAACATCTACAGGAGTCATTTGCTTACAAATACAAATTCTCTTATCTTGAAATCTCAATTGATCTTCAAACATTATGTATCATCTAAAATATTTTAAATTTTCCTTATTCTTAGTTAATTTATTACATGCACAATTTAAAGTATTTCTTGGACTCAAACTGAAATTTATTTTTTAATGTATAATGTGAGAAAAAAATGAGACATGGTGAAATGAGTGTGTAGTCATTTCTTTTTCTTGCATATATATTGAATAATTAAAGTTATTTAAATTTCTATTCTAACATAATAGAGAATATTCTCTATAATAGAGAAACATTCTAGTTTTCTGTTATCAGGCAGTAATAGTTACTGGTTTTATTAAGGTCAAGGATTTTGTATTAAAATAACACATCTTCTCCTCACTCTCAAGCTTTCATCCAAGCTGACCTCTTGTAAACCCCATTGTCAAAAAACAAGAATAAATAAAAGATTGTTTGATATTTTAACTAAAAAGTATAGCATTTCTTTTCAAAATTCAATTGAGTAATTATTTTTAACAGAATTAGATTTCTCATTTACATACTGTATTCTTTGTAAGATTTTGAATTGCAGGAGGTGAAAATTTTGATTTTGATATGCAATAGATATGGAATAATGTAATGTAATAAAATATAAATAATTGCTTTTAAAACAATCTAGTTCTGGTTTGTGTCAGTAATGTAACATTTATTAGTACTGAAAGTAGAATTGGTGAACTGGGTTCAAATTCTCACCTAACCAATTATGGTCACTTTCATACTAATGCCTTTGAGAAAGATATGAATCCATCTCTTCAATCTCTCAGATATCTATTAAATACCACGATAGATTAGGCTCTCTAACTTTATAGATAGTTTAGAAGAATGACAACACTGAATTCAAAACTGTGGAGAAATCAACAGGAAATCACTTCACTATATTTCTCAATAAGTCAAGGCAATTCACAGATAATAAAGAAAAAGAATCTATGGAAATCTATAATTACCTACACCTCAAAGGGTCATAGCATTAAAAAAAATTGATTTAAAATTTTATAAAAAAGTTTCTAATATTTTTTGAATAAAAAAGTAAATTTAGAGAAAATATTAAATTATTGCATTCTTTAAGAAGCTGAATCATTCAATGTCAAGTCTGCTCAAAATGGATGGCATTGAATGTTTCAGCTTCTTAAAGAATGCAATAATATAATATTTGTACTGTTGATTAATTGAAAGATATCATGCATTATTGTTAAATAGAATTCATAAGTAAGTGCCGAAAAGTTCTCATCCCATTTCTCACAATCTGAGCATTATTTTGTCATTATAACTGGAAAGTGTGTTTTTTTATGTTGTAAACTATCAATTTGCAGGGGGTTTGTACCTTGATTTATTTTAATGGAAAGGAAAGAATTTTCAAGTGTGGAAATCTGGAATATCATGAAGTTCTTTTCCAGTCAAAGAATACTCCAAAGGAATCCATGAGTTCATGATGCAAACATTGCATTGACAAATTACTGTTGTATTCAACAGTAAAGGGACATCAATTCCCAGTGTGGATATTTTGAGATAATCTAGTGTAAATTCCAGAAATTGTTCATCATGTTCATGTCTAAATTTTGGCCAAAGGAATTGCTAAGACAATAGACATATCCAGTGAATGTGTTGAGGTTATAATTTACAATGCAGAAACTGTCAGCCAAGTGTGTGCCAAAATGTTTGACTGCTAACTAGAAAACAATATCATGTGAACATTTCCAAGTTGATTTTGCACCATTTTCAGTGATCTTGTAATCATTTCTTAGAATGACTTGTCACTGTTAATAATGAAACATAGTTACACCACTCATTATAATGTAGAGACTGAACAAGAGAACATAGAGTAGCAGCATTTGGTGTCTCCACAGCTGAAGTAATTCAAAATTACAAACATTAGTAGGAAAAGTTCTTATCATTGTTTTTGAGGTTTTTGTGGTAAGGAACTTATCTATCTTCAAAAGAACCAAACAATTAATATGGAATATAACTCTAGCTTGCTGGACTGATTAAAAGAGGCTTTGGGAAGCTGTGGAGTGATTTTCTCTTTTTGCATATAGGGCTCACAAAAGAGATGTTTTGAAGGATTTGGCATTTGAGTGCCCAGATCATCCACCCTAATCAACTGATAATTACTCTATCTGATTCTTTATTGTTTCCAAACTTTAAAAAGAATCTCAAAAGAAGAAAAATTTTTAATGATTCATGTTACATGTTTCTAATTCATTACTTTCTTAGCAAGCCCAGGCACTTTTCAGGATTAATTATAAATATCTCAATTTAAACTTGTGACTGAAAAATTCACTAATGAAGAAAAGGAAAACACTATGACCCATCAGAAATGTGACTCCATGCAACAACACAGAAAATTGAGAAAAGTCTGTATTACATGACAAAATCAGCTGAAGAATGTATCATTATGACATAAAAAAACCTACATCGTAAACCAGTTAGCATTCAACAGATAATTGAGATGGTGGACACTTGGAATTTTATCTCACTCACATTCTTTCTTTTCAGTTCTAATTTACAAATCTCAGTCTAAAGATTTTCTTACCAGGATTTTGCTTCAGTCCATTAGCACATAAGATAAATTCTCATTAATGGTATAGATATAAATTTGGAGCACTTTTGAATGCATAGAGAATGTAATGTATAAAGAAACTGAAACTTTTTATGGAGGATAAAGATCCACTCCATACAACAAAAAGGACTTGACAATAGAAAAACTCTCATAGACATTTCAGTTTCTTGATATGAATCATTAAATATTAGACATTTTGAATTGAAAAATAAAGAAAATTTCCAGAAAATATTCACCAGAAAAACAAGAAGTATGTTATTAGTCAGGTTGCCTATTGCAATTTTTAAGCATGGCTTAGATGTGGCCCAAGGCCAAAAGAATGGAGTACACAGTGAGGATTGAACTTATTATTCAGTCAATTGATCTAGTGAGACAAGCTTGCTAACCATTACACCATGCTGAAGTACCCAACAGTCAGGTTGCATATAGGTCTGAATACATACTAGATTAATTAATGCCTTTTAATTCACAAAAAAACAACAAAAAATGGTGCAACCATTTTAATGAAGATTTCTGAAGATTTTTCTAATCATTATTATTTAATAAAATTTTATTCCTGCAATTTGAATAAATAACTTGAACATTCTTTGAAATCTCTATAAAATATTTTAGCATGAATGTTTTTCTTTCAGCTAACATGAATCTAATTTGTAATTTGGCAAATAAAATGAATGCAAAAAGCATGACTGCTAAGGTTATTTATACAGGAAATATTTTCTTCAACTTGATCATTTTCTCTCTTTGTTAACAAACTAATCAATTAATTTCAATCTTAAAATATAAAAATTATTGTCAACATAAGACTAATTAGTTTATTATTTTATAAACTTAATTAGATTTAGTAAAAGTATTTTCTATAAATATTCTGATAAGGAAATATTTAAAACAAAATATAATCAGTGATGGAGTAATTTTACTTCTTTCTGTCAAATATATAAAACCATTCTTATTTTGATTGAAAATAAATTTATTGACTATTTATACTAAAATTTTAAAACTTATTTTGAGAGCTACCAGATAATATTTAGATTCTGGTTAATAGTCCTTACATTTTATCTAAATCTGATATAGACAAATATATCCAGTAAGAGGTTACTATTTTTATGTTTATGGGTATAAAGATTTATAAGAAAATTCCACATATTTTTTAGGTTAACTAGTGACCAACAGGGCTCATAAGAGACAAGTACTTTCTCGATAGATACAGGAAAAAAAAAATAGCAGCTGGAGTGGGTACTGGTTTTGTGGCATTATCATTTCTTTTATCCAGGACTGCACAAATCAATTTTTTGAAGTGGGGACACTAACAAAACCCATTAAATTAAGGGTTTACTTGCATGGCTCAGCAAGTAGAACAATGGTAATGAGTTTTTTATGTTGCAGTTTCCTTCTCTTAGCCAATAGAGGTATGAATTTAAGAGGTCTACTGTTTCTTAAAGCTGTGTTTGATAGCAAAGCTGCCTGAATTACTTTTAAACCAGACTTTAAGCAAAAACACAATACATAATCTATAAGTTTTTAAGTTTTAATTTAGTATAAGTTCTTACAGTGTATTCAGCTTTGGAGAGAGCCTCTAGCAAACATCGTTGCTGAATGGCATCAGATGATTATTTTTATGTATTCTTAAAATTTTATCCGAACTAAAACTATAGTTACATAAAAGCATATTTTTTAAAAAAATTTTATTTCAGGGCACTTATTTGTTGCACATTATTTTACAATGAGAAAACTTGACTCCTTTCATCTACAATAAAATTGCAAGATATGTTAACTTAAGTACATGCAAAGAAGTTTTTAATTTGTTTGATATTTCATTGAGTAAAATTCAGGCTGAGGATATTGCATTCATTTCACATAAATGTCTTTAGGAAAGGCATAAATTCATCTTTTTTTCTCTCCCAGACATAGATAAAATAGTGGGGTAGGTAGAGGAAGTAGACTCTTTAGCCTTGGTAGGAAAACCAGTCTAGAAGGACAAGTTTGAAATCAAAACCACATCACTATTTTTCCTAAAAATAGGCATGACAATGCACAGTATACAGATATTGAAAAAAAATGTGAAAATCCATGTTCACCTAAGAGACACAGCATTATTTTATTATAAATACTGTAATACCAATGAAGTATTTGTAGTTGCCATATATAAAGTGTTATGAAATGCACATATTACAATTCTGAGTAATCAGATGGTCTTTTAAGAATCTCTAACAAACTAAAGGATAAAGTTATGTTTTTTAGAGATCTTGTTCTTTTATATTTAAGAGGAATTTCTTTAAAAATAAAAAATGGGTGAATATATACAAATATAGCAAATAATATTTATAGAAAATAATACATTTTTACTGAGTTCTTCATTAAAAAATAATTGATTAATGGATATTTCTGAAAACTTAAGCAACAACATTTTTATCAGATCATATCGATTTACAAGAATTAGCTTATGTGTATGAATTGATTTCCTATAGAAACTTAACAGCTAAGCAGTAGCCACTTATATGTTATCCTTAACTTACACAGTAAAACAGGTTCAACTAAGAGGAATGTTTTAACCTCATTTGTTTCTTTTTAAACAAGAGACATTATTTGACAAGTTGATTCTTTAATTTGAAATACATTAAAATATAACCATATTTATGAAAGACAATGCAAGTGTATCTATTTGATCACTAAAATGTCAACCATTTAAAACTCTTAATGATGAAGATGTGTATTCAGATCAATCTTCTCTTTTTAAGTAGGACATTCAGAATTGTATTTAAAGCTCATTGTTTAGCATAAATGTTTGAGCTTATATCAGGTTGTTTTATTACTAAGCACAAATACAAATTTATAAATCTCTTAATTGAAAAAAAGATTAATTGATATATTATCTCAATTTGGGGTTAAGTGATTTAGAACATTCAAGAATGGGATGTTTTGGAATAGAGTAAAAAGTGAGTTAAACTAATAGTATGAGTGTTTATTTGTATTATCCTGAAATATGGTAAGTTTGCCAATCAGTATAGTCATAAACAATTGACCTCATCAAAATCAAAATAAAATGAGTACTAATAAGTGTAATACTTACTGTAATATACACAGATGCCAGTTTTAGGATTTGAAAATTTATAATAATGCAATTATGTTACATTACAGCTGTATTATAAACTACACAATAATATATACATGTATTTATAGTTGTACTATTCAAAATTATACTGATATACATATGTGCACATGACACCAGCAAAAAATAATTTTTGAGGAAACGATAGTAGATAATTTTTAAATTTTAAAAGGGCTTCAGATCAAATTTTGAAAATGCCCATTTTGCTTATTGTTTTTTTAAAAATTAAAATCCTGCTATTACACATAATTTCAGCTTACACTCTGATCAAACAAAACTATGACAATAGAAATTATCTTGTTTAATACCTAAAACCTATTTCCTGATATTTTTAATCTTTTTTATTATGCAATAATGTAAGTACACTATAGTACATCAGATTAAAAGATTATAAAACCATCACACAGCAAATATGAATGATTTAAGTAGAAGTCTTCAAAATATTTTTAGTTCGAGGCATCATCAATATCCAGAATTCCATAACTGGAATGCATATTCCAACAGGAAATTGGCAAAAGATAATTTTCTGAAAATACAATCTTGTTTACTCTATGTAACTCTTTAGCACACTTATGCCAGAGATTTGTTTTTCTAGTTATAGCAATTTACTAAGCTTAGCTTGACACTAACCTATAATAGTAGATTACTCAATAAACATCAAACTTAGTAAATATATGTGAAAGTAGTTTGTTAATCATTGTGCTATGGTAGGTGTCTTGTTTTTCAATTATATAAGTACTTATCCCAATTCATTTTAATCTGTTTTCTTTCATTTTTATTTGCCCGTTTTTGTCTTGACTCTAAACCCAAAACAGATTTGGAGGATAATTAATTCTTTTATTTGTATTACTTCAGTTATTGCTGATAAAAATGAGAAAAATATTAATTAAAAGGCAACAAATTCTCAGTAATCCATCCTGAAGAAACAATTTTGAGTAAGATGTCCTGAAAAAGTAATCAGGCCATTATTGAAATGCTTATTATACACATAAAAGTGAAGTAACTTTTTGAGTAAGTTTATTACTTGTTCATATCTGTTAACAGAAATAAAATGTTGTTTTTTCAATCATTTCATAAAAATATGATTTCTGTTTATCTTGTCTTCTATTTTTTGTTAAAAATGGGAATAATTAAATGGCAAAGACAATTATAAATGAAATAGAAAGCTTTGCTTAAATTTCAAAGTGTTAAAAGAAATTTGTGTGATTGAAAATATCAACCTGACTTTTCCAGATAATTTTACACTTACAGGATTTAGAATAATGGTATCATTTTAGAATAATAATATATGAATTAAAATTTTACAGACTTGTGCTCTATTTAACACAAATCAAATATAACACATTACACAGAATTAATTAAGTGGCAGAATCTATCAAATAATTGGCTACATATCCATGAGATATCAAATGTCTGCATTTTGCTTGAAGAATGTGTGAACACAATGTGTACTGACATAAACACCAATCAATGTTTGAGTGATTGTTTGATTCTAAAGAGAGTCCATGGGATGAAATAACAAATCTTAGAATGAATAAATATCTTTTTAAATATTTATCAAAGTTTTAATGTCAAGTTAATGTTGTATTCACTGTAAACTTTTTTCTCTTATAATAATTTACTGTAACATTATAGGTACTATATAAATCAAAAGAATTCTATTTTCTGTCAAAATATATAACAGCAATAAATTATATGCAATAAGTGTATTTTGAAGTGAAGCATCAAAGCATCTATCTTAAAACATTTTATTCTCTTTAATTAAAATATAATACTGATTAGAGAGAAAGGAAACAGTTAATTTAACATCTCTATTTGAAATTAAATTGAAATGTAATTTCTGGTAATAAATAATTCAAATTTTTATCTGCTTGAAGTGAAGCTATCTATGTTTATGGTCAAAATTAAATGGAATATATTCACCTTAAGCAAAATTATAGCAAAGTGTAAAGTTAAAAATTTAAATTATAAAAATCATGATTTGAAATTGACTATCATGGAATAATTTTGATGCAATTTTACTTCATAGATCAGATTATTTTTAGAATATTAATTATTCATGGTATTCCTACTTATGGTTCATTTATTGGATGTATATTTTAACAAATTCAAAAGATGTTTTTATTTTTCTACTTAACTTCTTCATTGCTTAGTATTGTACACAAAAAGAGAAATCTAAAAGAGAATGAATAAAAAAAGCACATTTTTCAATAAAATATATAGATAAAACTGTACTTAAATATGAGATAAATGAAAATTTTTTTCCATTAACAAAATAATTAAACAACAGATAGAAAGTAAGAAAGGGTGCTGAAAAGTTCTTAGCTCAACTATTCAGTCCTTTCAAAATAAAAACAAATCTGATGTTTGGCCAGATTTTGGGGAGTAAGTCAGGCCAAAAACTTTTCAGCACACCCTTGTCTATTTAAGTTGTGAAATCAACATTTGTTGAGATCTATTCAATAAAGGATGAAGAAAGTGAATGTTTTCTGAAAGTAACATGAAATACAAAATGCATCAGCATTAAATTTAAAACAAACATATAATTAAAGCAACTTACCTTGAATTTTTCCAATGATTCTTCCAACTTTTCTTCTCCTTGTTCTAGTGGAATGCTCAGAAAGTTTTCTGTCTCATCAACCCATAAAAATAGCTCATCCATGTCATCTGTAAATTCACTAGTTTTCACACTCTCATCATCAAACCTAAAAACAAATGGACATGAATAAGAAGTCAATAAGATCAATTAATAATAATAATAATAATAGAAAAAATGAAACAATGTTTTAAGTTTAAGAGCTCACTTTTCTGGAATTATAGAAAGCTGGAAATTTTATCAATGACAGATCATTATAAGTGGATTATTTCAGTGAAAAGGAGAAGAAATAAAAAATTCTATCATGGTCATAGTAAACAATCTGAGTCAGTTGAGAAATAGCTGCAGAAAACAGCAATACACTCACTCAAAGTACCTTTGCAGTCATATATAATCTGCTTAGGTACAATCCAACATCAAACTGACATCTTCTTTCATACCATCTTGCTACAGCAGAAGGAAGACAAGCTTCTTTTGAATTCTCTAAAGATATTATGAAGAGTTAACTGGCAATAGTTTTTTTTTAAAGTATCAACATAAAATAAATAAAAAATAATATGTATAATAAAGTATTATTTGACTGATTTAACATTATGAGAAAATTAAATAAGGGTGGATATAAAGTATCATTAACATTTAAAGCTTTATTGTAATACTTACCTTATCTTTTGAACATATATTGATGTAAAAAGGGCAAAATGAGTTAAGTGATAATACATGCACTAACATAAAATCTATATTAAATAAAAATTATAAGCAGATTTTAACAAGTGTTGTGTAAAATGTAGTTTATAATTCTACACTTTAAGACATTATGTTTACTATTTGTTTAAATAGTTATTAATGCATATAAATGGAAAAAAGTAAACTTACTAATTTCCCTGTGTTAAATCAACTGTTTTATGTTGATTCATTTGATAACATTAGCTATTACCTCAGCAACTGATTCAATGTTGAAAAAAAGTGTGATTAACAGAATTTTAATTTGCAAGTAAACATAAGAATTGATTTTGTAATTATATATGTATCAGTCTTAACTTTTATAGTCAATACAATGTACAATAAATTACAGAAAAATTCATAGTATTGAAAATTTATACTATAAAACTTAATCTTTGGATGTGTTGTGGCTTGAATTACTAATTAAATTCTCTGACCCATAAAGACTGTTAAAATACTTTTTTTATCTTTGCTTTTGTTCTGAATAGTTATTTCATATTCTTTATTCAAATTTTAAGTTTATTTGATATAGGTGATATTTTCTGTGAAGTATTTAACTTAGTATATCTAAGATACATTTCAAATTTACAAAGTATATAGATGAACATGTACAAAAATTTTGTTTTATTAAGTCATATGTCATATTTGAAGTCTTGTGTTTTCTACTTTTACATAAATAAAGATAATTCACATTTCCCATAAGGTTTTTCTTCTGCCATTTTATATTTTAATGAAAAATAGCTACTATTTATATATAAATATAACAAAGTATGATCAAGAAACAAAATGCTAATAAGTATTTTTAATGTTTTCAAAGGCAATTATGTGAAGATCATCATCAATATATTGAGTACAATACAGTATGGAATCATATCAAAAGTTAGAACCAGTTGGAAAATGACAATTCATCTTATGTATTCTGAAAGTATGACATGATGAAAGTAACATGAAATATTTGTGATATGTAGTTTCTCACTACAGATACCACACAGATGAAACATTAATGACATATACAAAATATATATTACACATAGTATTTATATTCTTGAGTATCACAGATTTTACAAGTTCATTTAAGTAAACTAATTACAGTGGGCATGAGTCATAAAAGACATACTCAAAATGTTGTTTTCTATGCAAATGTTGGAACATGAAGCAAGAAGTTTTATGCTAACCTGGCACTCCCTATCTTTGTAATACTGTTATCTGTCTCCTTAATGTGTCAATGCACTTGATTTTTAAGAATAAAAAAACTGTTTGAATATTTGTGAGTGAGTCCTTTGGTTCGAGTTCTGGCCATTTTCATGATCCAGAGTCATGTGGATATGTCAAGCTTTCACATATTCAAATACTTTTAGAACACTGCATTGAATATTGTGTTATCATTATTACATGCACATGTGACTGGCAAGTCAGATTCTTCATTGGATAAATATAGTCAATCATGGGATACATTTAAAACAGCAGTTCTAATTTGAAAGAGATTTTCTTTAGTTTTGTTTTTTAGGTCTTCTGATATTTTTTTCTTTACAATTAATATGTTATTTACAAGTATTTGTTTTCTTCTAGTAGAGATTGCAGTAAAGTTATCAATATAAGAAGTGCCCTTCCTTGCAAAATTTGATGTTGATCATTTGGTCAGATTTTAGGAAGTGAATTTAGTTGAGAACTTTTCAGAATCCCTTTATATGTGTACAAACACATATAAAAAGGGATTCTTCCTCTAAGTAGAACAATTTTATATTTTCAACAGATACATTTATATTTTGAGATATTTAATCATTTATATACTAAACTCTAAAGAATAGATTCTTTTTTAATCTGACATTTTTATTACTTTAAATGTTATTTTTAGTGGATACCCATGTTTGAATAATACACTGTTTAAAAAAAAAATGGGGCATCTATTCAAACACAGGTATCCACTAAAAATAACATTTGGAGTAATATTAAACTGTACATATGAAAATCTAGTATTAACATGCAGATTATATTTTCACCTGCTAAAAGTTAGGGTTTTGTTTAACAACTGGCTGTTCTTTCTCAAAACACTAAGACAAACATATCTGAGTAATTGATCAGAGAGGTTGATGCCATCACAAAAATTGCAATCCATTTGTCTGACCCAGACCTCCAAGAGAATGGAATCCATCAGCAGAATTTCATTAATTCTTCCTTTTACTAAAGACAGACGGATATCTCATATTTATGCCAACCTAACCAGATGGCCAGAGCCAAAAAATGTTTACTTTTGTTGCTTTCTTTCTTGAAAAGCAGAGAATGTTAAAGATAAATAAATTTAAAAAAGAACTACCTATGATTTGAAACATAATGGAATAAGTGGGAAAGGATAGTAATTTCATCTTTGGTTCATTTGTGTTATTTCTGACTGAGGAAACAACAATATAAACATAGTAGTAAGGTTTCTTGGCATTTCCTGACTTACAACTGCTTTTGAGATAAACTTATTGGACAGATTATATACAAGACCACTAAAGAGAGCAAATGCACAAATTTCATAATCGAAGATATCTTATTCTTTTGAGATATACAACAAAGCACACATTGAGAGACTATGATAATAAAAAACATGGTTTTCCAGGCCCTTATTTTATTTTTTACTTGGTTAGGTTCTAAAAAGCATTAATTTCCTTTCAGTTAGAAAAAAAAAATCAATATATTTTGTTGGTATTTGGGAAAAATATGCACCCCTTTATAAGATAATGACATAGTCATCATCATATTCAAAATAAAAATAAAATTCAAAATACTTTAAAACCCTGAAGTTCCTTATGTTTAAACTGAAGCAAGAACTTTGTATGATCAAAAATATTAAGAGAACAGAGAATCAAGTTATTCCTTTATATACTTTTCTGTAAGAAATCTTCAGCTTTCACAAAAACCACCTTTGTATTTTATCAGACAATACATTTTAAGACAGCAACATATTTGTTTAGAGTTTATACTATTCATAAAGTTAATGTTTTCATGTATATTGAATTCTCTAATTAGTTTAAGAATATCAGAGATTTGTTAAACATGGTAAACTATAATATTCCTTTAAATAAATGTCTAGTCACAATAAAATTTTGAAATGCCTAAAAGTTGGATTTTATTTATCAAAACTAAAACATTTTAGATTAATGAACAAATAAATAATCATATCCAAATATGTTTATTTCTAAAATACAAAAATTCATAGTTTTTTTTTATCTTAGCTGTAATCTGCTCTTGACAGGATTGCCCATGAATTTTATTTATTTTTTATTATTTAATTCTTGAAGCAATCAGTAACAGATATATTTTAAAAGGTTGCTCTTGTTAAGGTAGACACTTAAAAATATAAATAAATAAATAAATTTTCAACATTGTTAAAAAATATTCACATAAATTTAAAAATAAGTAAGCTTAAACTGATTGGTGGAATATTTTAAAATTAATCCAGAATTGTGTATGTGTGCACACATATATTCACACATATACGATGGATTATAAAAATGTAGGAAATATTAAAACAAGAATATATTTTTCTTTAAAATGTTTCACATGAGATTCAGAAGTTTATCAAATTGTAATACATCAAATATTGTAATCTACAAAGACTCAATGAATATTTTTAAAAACCATTATTTACATGAAGACTATTGTCCTCATCTTTGCTGTTATCATGTTTTGGCCATTGTGCACTCCAGGCTTCATCAGGTGTATGTTGATGGGCACAGAATATCCTCATTTCCCTCTACCCATGTCAAGGGATATCCCATCTAGTTCTTATTTCATACTGCTCAGTTATTGCTTGCCTTGTTTTCATTGATTGAAATCATAATTGCTATTACACCAAATTCATAAAAAAAACAATGTAATCCACTAGTCTATTGTCCTGATCAACCTGTCCCATTAATTGGATATAAATAATAGAATAAAACCTGACTGACTGAGCTGTAATCTTATATTCCCTTGCTGAATCATACAAGTAAAATTAATATTCATCAATAATAGTTGTTGTAGTTTCAACTTAAATAGAATTTATTTGATTTTGCTACCTAAAGTGACAACTCAGCAAAGCTGCAGCTAAGAGTTAAGTGGAGTTAAAATTTGATTTGTGAGTTTAGATCCTAATATCAACTCTCCTGGGTATGATGATAAACTACATCTGCGTCCTAGGTAAGACAATAAATTACATCTGACAGCAAGGCCTCTGATCAGGAGGTTTTGAGGAGCATGGAACCACCTCTTAATTGCTGTTGTTCCTAGGTCCACTCTGACCCAAGGAGGTAGCACCTGTTAGGATCCAAGCTATGGGCAATTAGTTAACCTCCAAACTGGGGTCAAAACACAATGAAAGTGTAAAAATAGGTTTTAGTATCAGCAATACATTTTTGTAAAAAATTATTACCAGCAATGAACTTTTGAAGAAAAAATTATTATCAGGAACACATTTTTGAAAAAAAAATATTACCAGCAATAAAAATCTTGTCAGCATTAAATAACCCATTGAGGTTGATATGCTGTAAAACAAAACAAGCCAAATCAAACAGTCTCTTTCTATACTGAATATATACATACATGCTGATATATTTAGGAAATCAAGTTGCAGTGAATGAACTTCTTTTCAACATTACTTGATAGAAAAGTTCATCATCATGACAAATTATTTAAAACAAAAAGTATATATGAAATTTATAGTTCTTACTTGTCTGGCCTATCGAGGACATCGCCACACAAACACTTCCATCGATGATTGAGAGCATCCAGCTTTTCTCTCAATAAATGAGAATCTGGTGCTGCTGATTGGCGAATGATTTCATTGCCAGCTGCATTCATACTATTTACAGTACCTTGATGAGAACGGATACCAATTTCCAGTTCCTGAAAAACAATTTTCTTTGTTATTCATCCATAAGTATTTATAATGGTGGAAATAAGAAAATTTTATTACACAATTATGAATGTAAAAATTTTATAAAATCATTCATGAAAATGATTCTTAAAATCAAATTTAGCATTTGTTTTAAATAAAATATACAACCATCAGATAAATTATGAAAAAAATGATTATTAAACTAAAAGGATAAATATGGGATTGGAACAAAAATTTGTAGCAATTTTTAAGTAAATTTCTAAGATAATACTTAAATATTTGTATATAGATTTATTCAACCACATATTTACCATTTTGTTCCACTACAGTTTGCCTTCTCTAAAGGGTGAAAATTTGGTCTTATAAAAATATTCAACTCAAAAACAAAAAACAGGTAAAGTGTAAATACAAAATTTTTTTATTGAAGAAATTGTTTTTTTAGCCCAGTTTCTTATGAAAATGGTTTTCATCCAGTAAGAAATAAACAAGATACAGGAAACTTTCTTAATGACTTCTTTTACTATTTTGACTCAAACTATTATATCCAAATGCTACTCAGACTATCCTAATTGATATGGTGTCCTTTTATTTCTATCTAACATGCAATCATAGTAGACACAAAATACATGTGTATATTTGACACAAAATACATGTGTATATTTAACAGAAACATGCTTAGCTCTATTTGAAAGTGTGTTACTTGAAGAGTATACATTTCTAATAACTTAATAACTATACATGCTTAAAAGATGAAACTTTGCAAATCAATAATTTTAAATGATGTGTAATTTTCATCTTTCTTCATGAATTATAAGTCAACTTTTAAGTTAGTATCCACTCAGTAAGGATATTGTCTTATTAATAATTTTCAATAAAAAGAGGTTTTTACCTGAAACTGATTCATAGAATATGTTCTAATAATATGCCGACTATAATCTGAATCTGTCTTGTTTTACAAAATTTTAATTTATATAGATTTTTAAATGTTTTCTTTACAAAGACTATAGTTCCATCCTCCTTGAACATGCCACTGATCTGGATGATGAACTGTTTTTTACAGAGTTCCACAGAATTGAAGTTTTTCCCATTTAAAGAATTTTGTAGTAATTAAAATAAATGGCAATCCAAAGGTGCAAGGTCAGGTGAATACAGTGGATGTATTAAAATGTTCCCACCAAACTGTGCTACATTCTGCAAAGAGATGCATTTGTCCTGATAGAAGATGAAACTCTTCTAATTGGCCAATTCAGGATTCTTTTCATTGATTGCTACCTTTTATTTGTCAAATTAAGACAAGTACTTGTCTAAATTTAATGTCTGATTTTGTAGAAGGAGCTCATAATATATAATGCTGTTCCAATCTCACCAGATACATATAACATTCTCAAGATGTGGGCCAGCTTTTGGAGTGAGTAACAGAGGCTAATTTCATTTTTATCTATGACCTTTCTCACTTCACATTGTTGTAAACAATCTATTTTTCACTGCCTGTAATCATTTTTCTCAAAAGTGAGTTTTGTTGTTTGAGTAGTGAATAACAGGTGAAAATGTGGTCCATTAAAATTTTTTCCATTAAATCATAAGACAGCCAAACATTTCAAAGTGTTTTCAAATACCTTACAATGCTCATATAAGATATGCAGAGTATCTTTGTGATGTCTTATATTGTATGACCCAGATTAGTTTTAATCAGTCTTTTGATTTGGTCATCATCAATGACTGCTGATTGGCCAGAATGTTCTCGGTTTTCCATATCAAAATTCCCACATCTGAATCTAGCATACCACTTATGAACAATACTCTCAGCTACAGATCATAAATGACATCTTTTTTGCTGCTTCTACAGCATTTTTTCCCTTCTGGAAATAAAAGAGCATCAAATGACAAAATGCACCTAATTTTACTCCATTTTCACTTAACACAATATATTTAAAATTTACAAATCTACACATGAACCATGTAGAAAGAAATGTTATCTTTCAGAATTTGTATATGTGTCATAAATTCCAGTCATGTGTGAAACAAAAATCACATATTGAAAAACACTATAAACTTTTATTTCAACACAATATTTGCTATATATATTATCATAAAATTCTTAACCATTATATTAGGGAAGATATTTATTAAAATATGACTAGAAGTATTTTTATTGTAGCATTTTCATTATAAACAAAAGGATTTATGATAAAATTAATATAAAATGTTATATTTTTTATAATAATACTGACTGATTATTTATATTTAAAAATATGATATACCAATTTATTACTATTCATTTATGTTTTCATTCATATTCCATGATGTCATTGAAAGTTAGGTCTCACTTACCTAACAGCATGGGCTTCAGAAACTACAACCCACAATTATTAGGGACAATGTCCTATTCCACTTCAGCTCATTTAAAATATTTTAGACTACTTACTCTGTGATATTTTCATTTAAGGAAATAGCCGATAGGAAGCAAGTGTCGAGGTCAATTGTAGATAAAAAAAACTAAGATTTAAACATGACATGAAAAATTAGGCAGAAAGGTAATATGATTGTTACTTGATCAGGTTAAGTGCCTTGAGCCAAGCTATATTTTATGTTTATCAAAAAGAATAATAACTAAGAAATTCAACTGTAGATGCAAATAATTAAAGAAGTACGTTAGTAGTAGGAGTAGTTAAATAAGAGATCAAAATAAATTATAGATCATTTGTAAATATTTTGTATCTATTTTCAAATAAATACACTTAAAAAGATTCATGTTACTTTCAAAATGGACACTTCTAAATAAAGAAAATCATCTATACATAGCTCCATAAGAAAAAATCATACTTAAATTTATTTCTACCACCAGAAATTCTTATTACTCATAGGAAATAGGTTTTTGTCATAGTAGATTATGAATGAAACTATGTTGTAGATAAATAGGAAACTTTAGTTCATTCTAAAATGTCCTCTTTTCTTTTTCTCCTTCAAAAAGGAAATGGTCATTTTTGTAAAAATAATATTTGTCATACAAACTATAATAAAATATTATTATTGATCTTTTTATTTATAAAAAAGAGAAAACAAAATGTCAATTACATTGCTTTTAAGGATGATTAAACCATCTTATAATAGGATTTGATTATCATCTCCAATCACTTTACAATGTGAGTTGGTAACATAAGATGATTCTTACTCACTTTTCATAGAAAAATAATGTCCAAAATGGTCTTGGTAATGTTAGTAGAAGCATGGCAATGAAACAGATTATGTGAAGGTCAAAAAGTAAATAGAAAGATTATTGGCAGGCAAGTTAGCAAAAATATATAACCATTACAATATTGCATATTGTCAAAAGTTTGATTTCAATTAACTTAATGACTTTACAGGAATATATCTGCAAAAATATATCTTTTTGCAAAGAGTATAGCAGACACTTTAATCAATAATTCAATACTAACAATGAAATAAAAAAAGAAAGAATATTTCATTGATAAACACTGTCCACATGTGAACCCATGAACTTATAAGCTACCAAAGATCCTATTCATTGGTTCATGTATACAGTTTATCTTAAACTATGTGTAGTAAAAAGGCAACATTATCTTTATTCATTTTTATAAAATATTTAAAGTTGCTGTCATGATATAGAGAAAAAAAAACTATTAAAACAAAAAAAGGACCCAAAATTTTCTCAATGATGACCAGATTTAATTTAATGAGACTTTCACACTAAATCAAAATATGAAGTGTGAGAATAGCATTTTCCCAATATTTGTTTCAGTTTTTGTTATTTTGAGGAATGTACAGTGTATTATTTACTAAAGAGTTCTAAGAATATTATTTAAAGAAAAAAAGGTTTAAAGTCTGAAAAGCTAAATATTGACCATCAAGACATTGGATAAAAAAGCATTACTGAAAAATGATTACAAATATTAAGTAATTAAATACAGTAATAAGGAATAAATAATAACAAATAAATATACTAATTAAAGAAACTTGTTAACTAAGATAACACGGGTATACACTGAAAAATTGCTTTTGTTATTTCAGGTCATTTGTTATATATTTTTAGGTGGTGAATTAAAAAATGAGAACCATTCCCCACCCCCCATGTAACATTTTTTTGTGTTCACTATAAGTTTGCTCCATAGATGTGGATATTTTATTTGGATGACACTATTTGTTTAGATTCAGTACCTTTTATGATGAACAACAGATAGAATATAACTGGAACACAACACAGCAATGAGTCATACCATTAAGAAGAAGCATGTTTAGCAATTAAACACGTCTGATCTTAACACTGATACAAAGTATGATGTCATATAAAATTTGTGATTTATTGAAAATATGGTGATACTAATTGATTTGTTTATGTCTTTGTAGATAAATTAGAAAATTATTGTGCTGTTAACGATGATGTCATGGCATCAATAGTTCCTGTGAATAAAAAAAAGAAAAAAAAAAGAACATAAAACATTTTGTAAAAAAAAGCCTATTATGTCTACTTTAGAATGAAAGAGGCTGAGATGAAAACTTGGCTTCTCACAGTGACTCCTTTATTTATTTTGAGGAATTAAGATAACAGACAAAAAGAAAAGAAAACACTCTTGCAGTGATATGGAGAGAAGCAAAAAAAATCATAGTAATACTTTCTATTTTTGTTCCTGCAAAATTCAAGGATATAAGAAAAAGAATATTAAAGAAATCACTTATCCTAATATTCCATCAACAATAAGACATGTACCATGCAGAGCTGATCTACCAATCCTTACTCCAACTGTTAATCTTGATTATGTAGAAATTCACTCAGAGGAAGAATGCTGCAGATAAAGATGTAGAATTTGCTCCAACATATTCAAGCAATGTGCCACCGACATTCTCTTAAGAAGAACTTAATGATTTAGTGGGAGACTTTGATCTCCTCAAAGATGCTGCAGAACTCTTGGGGTCCAGATTAATAGAAAAATCTTACATCTAAGAACAACTTTCGCTTTATACCAAAATAGAGGAAAAGATTTTGCACAATATTTAAATAAAGACGGATCCTTGGTTTATTGCACTGATGTAAGTGGTCCAGTGCAGAAATTTGACATAGATTACAAAACAGATGAATGGAAATATTTTATAGATTCATTTAAAAGAAGTCTGAAAATGATATTTCCTCGTAATGTGATTAAAATATTATAAATATTTCTTTATCATGTTCATAAGTGCAGCAATAAACCCTTATTCAGAACAGCGACAATTTTTAAAGACTTTAATTTTGCAAACCAACACAACTTATTAATAAATAAAATTCTATAACATTTTTATTGTCAATAGTTTATAAACCTTGTAAAAGTAAAAGGAATAATAAAGAATGTTCTTTCTAGTATGGTTATTTTATAAAACATCAAATATTGTGCCAATTTAACAGTTTGTTAATATTTTGAGGAATAAACTTTGATCTACTAACACAGCTTACATACAGTATTGTATATGCTAAGCAATTGAAATATTTAAAGTCAGTGAAAGTAATAATATTATTTGGTAAATATGTAAATGTACAATTAGAAATCTTAGAATGTGAGATATGTTTATTCATAATAAAATTAATTACTTTACAAATATGAAATTCTGAACTGAAAGCATTGTATAAAAATCAGATAAAAAAGAAAGAAATTACTCTTCAAAATAATTTTATTTATACTTAGGTTACATACAAACATTAATAAAGATAACAGAAAGTGTCAAGCAAACTTAAAAATATTAATCAATGTAAATATCTTCTAAAGTTGGAAGTGCTTTTGAAACTTTAACTGAAAAGTAATTTCAATAGAATTGTCAACATTCAACAAAAAAAAAGTGAAAAAGAGTAGAAAACATTTCAAAAGTCAAAGAAAATCAAACAAAAAACTGTTATGAAGGAAACTGAGTTTCAGCATAGAAATCTTAAATCAAATTTCTTTTTACTGTCTTGCTTAGATTCATTTAATTTCAGGCTCTGAAATCTTTCCATTTCTCTCAGATGAAACCATATTGCTCCAAATAAAAATGAACTTTCAATCAATAAGATAGAAATGAAGAAAAAAGAATCATCAAGAAAGGAAATCTTCAGAAAACTGATTCTGTTCATGGATACTGGGCAATATTCCATATTTTTCAAACTTTTGCTGAATTGACTTTTCTGTTGTGGAAAATCAAACGCCAGTGAACAGAATAAAGTAATTTGCTCTCCTCTACAGTCATTCATAAAGATGATATTCAATCAGGAAATATATTAACAAATGAACAGCAAATAAAGATTAGCAACTGAAGAAGAGAAAAATTTTATTGACTAAGTTACTTCTAACAGGATCAATTCAGAGCAGATTGAAGACATTAGTTCCAACATAAGATTTTATCCAAAAGATTAGTTGTCAAGGATCCAAGACCGTAACAACAGCAACAACAAAAAAGCTCACAATATATGTAAATCCAAGGTCATATTAATAATCTCAGTCAAGATAATTTTGAAAATGCTATAGATTTATACATGAATTTTGACAAAGATTTACTATTTTGGTAGACAGTAAAAGTTTGACATTAAAATTCTAGAGACAATTGATGTACAACCTGTGAAAAATAGGAATTTTTATAAGAAATTTAAATATTTAAACTTCATTTAATTTATAATTTAAAGATGATTATCATATGGCAATGTTTTTAATTTTTAAATTTGAAATGAAAAGCTCAAAGATTGAATTCTTTTGGAAATGTTTAATAATAATAAATAAAAAACAGGCATAATATTTTCATTTTAAAGCTTTACTAATATATTATAGCAATACTGTTGCATGAACAAATATGTTAATGTTCAGATTAGTAGTTGTTCCTTAACTTAGTTAAATGTACATAAGACAAAAATGGCCAACAATTATTTATGGGCTCAAAAGGTGAGACAAAATTGTATAACAATATAGATTATGCACATTATGAATAAAGAAATAAATCATAAATTTGATTTCATATACTGACTTTAAATAAAGTACTATTTTTCAACTACCAGGTAAATATTTATATCATTCAAGTAATATGGATTTTATGAGCATTAGCTGTTTAGTGAAATAATTAATCCTGGTTAATACACAACATTTTTCAAAAAGATTGTAAGAATCAGTCTCTAATGATTTGACAATCAAAATGATTCAGATTTCATAACAATGTAAATCTCCAAAAGTACAAATGTAACTAAAGAGAAAAATCAAGAAGAAGAAATACCATAATAAGATTCTTTCTTAAAGTGATTTTTTGAAATCATCAAAGAAAACATCAGCTATTTTTGTAACTTATAAATTGACATAAACAAATTTTCATAACAGAAGTCATTATTTTTTTTTTGTTTGGTATAGTTCAATAACCATGGTTTTTTTATTTATTTATTTTCATTGGGATCACAACTATAAAAAGTTGGGGAAACAATTATTCACTGAGGTAAATAAAAGAATCATAAACCACCATAAAAATTAATGTGCAAGTTAATACAATGTTTCACTTCATGCATGATCACATGGTTAAAAAAAGTCTGAAAATAATCAGAAATTTCAATAATTCAATACACAAATATAAACTGAAATCACCCAAAGGAAACATGATGATCCAGTAATAAATATGCTATTTACAGAGATTTTTTTAAAATATTCTTTAAAAAAATGCTTTTTATTCTTGATATCTGAAATAAATAGGACAAGCATAATGGAAAAAGAAAAGATGGAATGTACATGGTGTAGAGCTCTTCCATAACAACACAAAAGAGAAATATACAATATCTAAAACTTCTAAGGACCTATAGTATAAAATACTGGCCAAAATGAAGAAAAATAAAGCAGTAGAATCAAACAAGATTGTAATGGAAATGCTGATAGCCTTAGAAGGTTTCAGAATTGATACAGTAACCAAAATTATAAATGAAATATAAATGACAGCAGTAAAATATCAGAAGACCTCAGTAGATCGATTTTCATAATGCTGCCAAGAAAGCCAGGTGCAAATGAATGCAAACTCCACTGGACAATGAACTGAACTTAGGATTCTAATGAAAGAGCTCAAAGCAGAATTTGATTGGAAGCCTGTCAATAATAGTGTTTTTTTTCCAAGACACTAGAAAAAGAAATGCTATCAAAGTGAGCAATACAAATACAGAATAAGAACTGTACTTATGTTTCATAGATTACACAAAGGCATTTGACAGGGTATATAGCTAATTAAAATATTATAAAAGCTTGATTTATATGGCAAAGACATTTGAGATCAAATACTGAAAACTTGCATGCAGATAAAGAGGAATATGACAAGGATGATTTCTCATTGGATTTATTTAATCATTACAGTGAGACAATTCAAAGACCTACCAGGATTTATTATTGGTGGACATAAGATATGCAGATAGCACTGAGTGTCTGGCATATTCAGAAAAAGAAACTGCAAGAACTATTAGACAAAGTAGTAGAGGAAGAAAGGACCATTAACTGTAAGAAGGCAGAATGCAAGGTTGTCAGCAAAAGAGACAACTAAAGGTGTCAGCTATGTACAAGCAGGTACAAAAATAGATAGTGTAGTAAATTGATGGTAAGTATAAAACAGAAATCCAAAAATACATAGGAATAGGAAAGGTGTCTATCAGAAACTAAGCAGAGTATTAAGAATGAAGAAGAAGCCTTTAGAAATAAAGAAAAGTGTGGAACTGCTACATAATATCTCATCTCCTATTTGACTGTTGCCTTAGATATTTCAAAGGTGTTTGATAGTCTGACATCCTGGACTTTTTCATAAGTTGAAGGATTATAGAGTTTCTGGCCAAATTTTTAACTTGATTCAATCTTTCTTATCACATTGCAAAATGAAAGTTGTAATGGCCACTCTTCTAGATCTTTTTACATTAATGAGTATTCATTAATGATCTTCGCAATGTCATCAGTTCTTGACTTGGTATTTATGTTAATGATACAAGTATTTACTCCTGTTGATGATAAGTCCAATAGGTTTGGTGAGTCAAATTGGCAGCTGATCTTGAAAATTACCTTCAAGCTGTTGTTAAATGGGGTAAGAAATGGCTTCTTAATTTTAATGCCTCTGGAATGAAACTTCCCTCCATTAATCATATAAGTGAATGTTTTTTGCTATCCATCAGCATTGGTTAATGCTAACCTCCAGGAGAGTAACTGATTGTAACTTCTCAGTCTAACATTTTCCACGGACATGAAGTAGAAAAATTATATTGAATCAATTGTTAGGTCTTATGCTAAGAAAGTTTTCTTACTGTGTCATGCTAAGCAATTTGTCTTGCCAGAATCTATCTTGACTCTTTAGAAGTCTATCATTCATCTGAACATTGAAATTTGAATGTAGCATCAATCATCATTATCTGTTTCCTTGAATCCTGGTCTCTTAATGTCCCCCCCCTCTCTCTCTCTTCAGTTTCTTTCATTCTCAATAATCCCCCTGCATCTTAGTGGCATTATCACCTTGGTTGGGGGTGAAATGATTAAAAAAAATGGCAGTGAATGTCATTGCTGGACAATCTTCACAGGAAGAAAAAATATGAAGTGAGATGTGGTTCTACCAATGAATGTTGAAAATATCATAAATAGAACATAGAAAAAGAGAATAGGAACTACAAGGAAATTATGCTAAGAATCAGAAACAGCTGAAATCTTTAGGACATATAATAATGAAAAAGTGCCTGGAGAATTTAACACTATCCAATTCTGTACATATTAATGGTAAGAGAAGCAGAGAAAACACTGAGTAACCTACTTAATGAAATTGAGAAAATGGATGACAGAACAAAGAGAGATAATGTCAAATGCTAGAGCAACAAAAGACAGGAAGTTTTGGCGCAACATGAGCATCCATATCTTGAAAAAACATAACATCTATAAGATGAAGAATGTTTGAGACAACAATTTCTTATACCATTTGGGATTATAGATCATTTCTAAGAATTCTGCTAAAATGACAGTTGAGATTATACAGCTGATAATTTGATCAATATTTGAGATGGCAATTAAAAACTACAGACTGAGAACAAACCAGAAATTTGTTTTTATCTTTTGATGTTTATTCTTTTATTTGACTTTCTGACTGAACAGTCATACTAATGATGCAGTTCATTTATTGATCCTGCAGGTCACTGCAGGTATATATGATTCTAATTGGATACACCACATGGCCTTGTGCCACATTTATCTAAGCCTATCTAACTATTTAACTAAGTTCAAATAGTAGTATATATTAATTAAAATCCACATATGTCATTTCTGTATTTAAAACTTAATTTTCTATTTTAAAAACAAATTTAGTTATTTATTATTGTATATATAATTTTTAAAAAACTTACATAGTAATTTTAAAGCTTTTAGTGTCATTGACATATGAAAACAGAATTAATGTAAATTTTTCCTAGTAAATTATTTCAACTCATGAAAGTATATGAAAGAACAAAATTCTGAGTTTATGCTTGAAAACAAATAATATATTTTAGTAGAAATCAACAAATTCATAATTAAAACTTTCATTTTAATTATCTAAGAAGGGATGAGAAAACAATCTAATGTTTAAAAACATTGCTATGGTTTATACAGCCACTCCTGTGTTTCACATAAAAAAAAACTTTGTTTAGATGATGAGCAATACAAGTGTCTATTCTAATTTAATGATTTCTTTTTGAGCTACACTATAATTTAACTTTTAAAAATGTTTTTTTATTCCAAGTTATTACCAACCAACCAACCAACCAACCAACTAAACTTTACCAAGAATTCAAAGTGTTTTGATTTGCAAGTGTTCAATCTGAACAGACAACATGACAGCATCTAATTATCTTCAAGGATAGTTCTATCTCCTATACCTGCTAGAGATGCACAAGGTAATACTTCTTTTATATGATTCGAATCAATTGCATTGTCTGCACCTTTTGCAAGAATTTGATCAAAGTTTCCCAAATTGGCCAAGTGTGTGATATATAATTGTGATTGAATTTGTCACATAAGAGGTTCCTTTTTTTTAGTGAAACTGTCCTAGCTTGTGTCACCACTCCAAAGATATTGCTTTAAGCAGTGTAGATTAATCAGTCAATTAGTAATATCATTAATAATAAAGCTTACCTTCTTCATACATCACTTAATTACTGTTTAATAAGATTTTCAAGCAATTCATTAACTATTATATCACTTCTAGGATACATTAAAATCTCTAACATCTTTAAGCATGGAAGTAAACTACTTATCACAAAATAGTCTGTATTAACATTTTTATAATTTAAGTTATAATGAAAATGAATCCTTTTACTTGTGATAAGTGTATACAAAATATTTGGTTTTTAATATTTGCCAGAAAAGAAATCAAATTTCAAAAGCTGTAATAAATTTTAGATAACTGATAACAATGTCAGTATAAAATATCAGTTATACACAATATTTGTTGGATGATTTATGAAAATCAAAAATAAAGAAATCAGAAAAAATTCTTAGAAAAGGCAATTCTTCCTTGAACAAAATAAATAATGGATTCACCAAACGGTTTATTTGCTTTTTTTTTTTTTTAAAGGCAATTTCTTTTTTAGTTTTAAAATTAACTTTACTGAAAAAGATATTTATTATCTTTCAACCAACTTCAGGATTTTATTCTACCAGTTTTTTTTTTAAATTCTTTTTCAGTAAATAACAGCTATAGATAACTTTTGCTGTCTTCTAGAAATTTAAAGAAAAACTGCTAATTCAACAGTTTGATTTTTGATGAATATGCTCAGCTGATGAATGAAAACTTCTTAGTTAAGCTGTAAGCATTTTTCCTATTCATCAACAAAATATGCACTTGAGCATTATTCTGATAGAATATTACACACTTTCTCTTAAATAATTCAGGATGATTTTCATTGATTTCTATTTTCAATTGGTCCAATTAGGAGCAGTATCTGTTCAAATAAATCATTTGTATTTTCTGAAAGAGCTCCTAGTAGAATACACTTTTCCAGTTCTACTATATAAACAGCATTTTATCATATTAGTGGTGGTTCATTTTCTTTATCCTATGAACTCTTGCATTCCAAATTGTTGTAAATGATAGTTTTATCATTGAATTAATGTGGGGTAATGACAAATATAACCAAACTAGTACTAATAATTTTCAACACTTGATTTGTATATTTTGAGTATATTACCTATATTTTATGTAGTATAATTTTGATTATTACCAAGTAATATTTTAATTTCATTGCTATCAACCTTAACTAGACTACATCTGGGGTTTGAGCATTGTTCAATCACTCCAAAAACTTACTCATGTTTGGTTTCCACCAAAAGTATTTCTTAGTCTTTTTGTAAGTACTTTGAATATAATTTGTATTTTGCAAGTAACATGTTAGGGGGATTGTTGCTAAAGTCTTTATTATTTGCTTTTTTTATAAAGTAGAATTACTATTTTTAGTCTTTTTTTATTAGATACTCTTACTATGTCATTTTGGTTAGTGCTTTTGTTTATTTTAGATTTTGAAGCACAAACCTTATTTCATTTGTTGTCACTTCAGGAGCATCACATGTATCTGCTTGGAGTTGATGGTTCCTGTATTTTTTAAACATACAGGTTTGCATAGTACTCATTGGTTGTTCTTAATAACTTGTCTCTATATTTGGTAACTTACCCATTTTTCTTTTTCAATGGAAGTAATTGTTGTTCATTTATGTGATTAGTGAATCAAGACATTTTTCAAGCTCTTTCCTTTCCTGATAGCTTCTTCTACTCTTTCCAACTATATCATTTATTTTGTATCTCATGTTTTCGTAGATTAGTTGAATTCTGTATTTTCAATTGTAATTCTTATTTTTCATCAGTTATAATGTTGATTATTAGTATTTTCCTTTGTCATTCTTTTTCCATTTGTTATTTCTGCTGCTTCCTTAGAATTACCAATTCACTTCTCATATTTTCTGCTATTTTCATTACTGAAGTTAGTTAAAACGAAATGCTCCCAATGTCACCTAATGACAACATTTTGATTAACCTAATATTAGGTACACAGAATGAATTTGAATGAGATATTTTTTTAAATTTTTAAATAGAATAAAAATGAAAAATGTTTTAATGTTTATTTCTTTTCTAAATTTTACATTATATACATGTATCAACTGTCTCACTTGTTCTGGTTATCAGATACTCCTGTTATATATTTAGAGATACTTGACAAAACCCAAGAATCTGCAATGTTATCTGTTCTGATCTAACATCTTAGATTTGGTCACTTTTCACCACCATAGCATGGCTTCCCTGTATCTTTTCTATAAATATTTTCATGATAATTCTTCTGACAAGCCTTCCTCTTTGGTATACTGACTTCACAAATTTAATCACAGACCTAGATTGGCAGCTAGGTTTCATAATTTCACTGTTGAAATTACAACAGAAGGCTATAAAGATTACTTTATTTTCAAGTATAGTAATATATATTAGAATGAGAAAATATATATGAAGAATTTCTTCTTAGAGAAGTCTTTTACAAATTCTTCTAATAAAGTCTGTGGATATTACAGCAACTGATATTGTTAAGATGTCACATATTCTGTAAGAAACCATGTCTTTATGACAACAACTTCAAAATGCTTCCATAAATAATCACTTACGTTAGAAGATGTGGAACTTGGCTGATATATATGAATTGAAAACAAACATTCTATTGGCTGAAAATTCAGATATAATATTCTGTATATAAAGTAATTAGTGATTTACATCTGAGGCAGAACAAACGTAATATAGCAGATAAATCATGTTTAAAACTAAAGAGTAAGTTCTTTTCTGGAAATCTAATATGAATTCAATCCACTTGAAATATATATCACATGCAAGAAACTCTATATAACTGAGCCTGCAAAGTAATTAGGTATTTATCCTAATACTTCATTGTTGATATTACAAGGATGTACATAAAGAAAAGCACATTAAAAATAAAAAAAAAATGGATGTTTCTTATATTTACATGAAAATATCGAAGTGTATAGCTAAATTAAACATTGGCATATAAAATGCTCACAAAATCAACAACATATCTACATAATATGTGAAATTATTGTCAATAAGATTTTGTATATCTAGAAACAGTCATATTTAAAGACAAATATTTGCTTAAAGATAATAAAGAGAAAAATATGCACAAAAGATGAGTTAGAAATATTTGCTCAGTATCTACATGACAGCTACTATGTTTACTCTTTTTCTATGTGCCGTATTCCTTCAGGACGTGGGTGATTGTGGTTCTCAACAATTTCCTGTCCTTTGTAGCTCTTAGCAATGTTTGTCTTTTTGCTATCTCTCCTAATCTTTATTCTACAAACCATTTAAACAAGCTCATTAGGCAGGTTATTCAGTTTTCCTCTGTCCCTCTTGCATTCTGTCCTGTGATTATTAAATTTTCTAAGTCCTCTTTCCTTATAATGTGCTTTAGAAATTTCAACTATCACTTTCTGATTCTAAGTATAAGTGTCTTTTTGTTTCTGTTTTCACTAAAACTTTCTAGTTGCTCACATGTTCAGTCTATGGTATTCTCAGCATCCTTCTGTAAAACCACATTTCTTTTACCTCAAGTTTCTACTTCCTCTTTAAGGAGATTATCCAGCATCCATTGCCATATATGAAAACCAATATTATACGACATTCCAGTACTCTTTTCTTTATTTACATATTCACAACATTTCAGTCAATGTATGCTCCAGCCTTCTTCAGGTGATTGGAATTTCAAACTGAACTCTTTATTTCATCCACCACAGTAGATTGTCCTAGCACCATATGCCCTACCTCTTCCAGATGTCTTAGTATTGGTTATTTCCCTTTAACTCAATTCGCCAAGTTTTTTTTTTTCATTCACCTCAGCTGTAGCCAGGTATTGAACTCTCAACTCTTTGGGTGAAGTCATTGGATTCAACCAACGCTTTTATCCATGTTCTTGAGTATTTCAATCACCTGAAGAAGGCTGGAGCATACAATGGCCAAAACGTTGTGAATATGGCAACAAATATGAGGACAACAGTATGAACAATTTAAATAGTGTAAATAATTACAATACCTCATCTAAGAAATATAGACAGGCTTTTTTCTTTGTTTCTAACAAAATTTTCCTATTTGCTTAACTTTTGCTATTCAAGTGTGCCTTTGAGTTTTGGTGTCACATTTCCCTCCTCTGTTAAAACACTTCTTAAATATTTAAGTGTTTGTATGTGTTTGAATTTGCTATCTACAATTAGTAATTTGTATGTTGGGTTGTTCCTTTTGCTGTCAACCATACATTCTGTCATCTTACAATTGACAGTCCTTTTTTTTTTGCTTTCTTTTACTACCTTAGTTTACTTTTCCATGTCTACTATCAACATCTGTGTCATCTGCATATCTTATTAAGATTGTGGCTGCTAATAATGAATCCTGGTAGGACTTCTAATTTTCTCAAAATTAACTATATTTAATATTATTTAAAACAAACAAAATTGTTCTCATTCCACTTTCCATGCTTAGAGGATATCTTGCATCGATTCTATCTAGTCTGTTTCACATTTGTGTTGTTTCTCTGTGTCTTCCACTGAACCAGAGTATAATGCAAACAATCTACCATATGAATTGAATAAAGAGTCCTGTTCAAAATTCCAAGGAGGATATTGAGTAAATAGACACCTGAAGAAGGTCAAAGGATACAATAGCTGAAATTATGATGAGCATATTAATCTGAATAGAAAGGTATATTATAGAAACTCAGCCAGTTCATTAGTGTAGAAACACAAATACTTTTTTTCACTAAAACACTATGTTTATCTAATGAACAATTATGATTTTGATTTCAATCAGGATTCTATTCAATTCACACCAACTATATATATATATATATATATATATATATATATATATATATATATATATATATATACACACATATATATATGTATAAAATGTTTTCTAACTTTGTGGCTGACTTGATTTTTTTTTTTAGCCATGTTTAAATTAAATATTTTTTTTTTTTTTCTGTAATATAAACAATAAAGAATCACCTGAACTGTAAAAGCTTAAATTAAAGAAAATATTTTCACAACATCAAAACAAAATTAATTAAAAATACAAAGAGCAGGCAGAATTACAAGTTTCAATTAATTACAGTTTTTAAATTTTAGGCACAAATTCTGATAGAAAACTTTCCTTTTTACCACATCAATAAGAAGTCATTTTTATAGCCATCAACATCCTTTCATGATATAAAATTAGCAAACCTGCAAGATGTCCTAGTGTTCTTTGAGATAAAATGATCTTTTCTTTTTAAATTGTTTCAACCGTAGTTGACATATTTTTTCCTGTTATAAAACACTAAGCATGAATTATTGTAAAAATTAAAGGTATTTTAAGAATATTTACTGATTTTGTTATATGCAGAATAAAGAAAAATACTAATATCAATCATTTATTTAGAAAATCTAAGAGGTTTAGAAAATTATAAAAAATAGTGTAAATAAAATCAATTAATAAAATGTATTTAAAATATAACATTAAAATAGTTCTCTTTTTAAATAGTTGTGCATGTTTTTAAGATGTTATACTTGTATTACTTTTATCAGTACACAAATACAAATACTCAAATTTTTCATTTACATTTCATTTTATATTTTTTGCTTTTAATGATTTTCATAAAATGTAACAGCATGTTTGCTCAAATTAAGATAAATATGGTCATAAATATTAACATATACTTTACAGTAAAGGTACACAAATATTAGAAAGTAAGTACTTATTTGCAGTTTCAAGCTACAAAAAATATTTTTTACCATACTACCGACTGATATGAGTAAGAACAAAAAAAAATTTTAACCTCTTTTGACAAATTTCCAATGAATGTAGATATTCTTTTAATCACTTATAAGAAATATAATTACTTATTGAAATCAAATAAATATAGTTTATATATTTTAGTTAAAATGAAAAACAAATCTACACTTTAATTTCTTGAAGATTAGTCATTGTCCTATTGTCGTTTTATTGAATATTTAACCTGATTCAAACTGAATAAAATTGAACAAAAAGATAAAGATGAACTTGGAAGCTATTTTAACACAAGTAGTATGAAGTAAAAGAGAAAACACACTTGGACATAGAAAAAAGGGTGATAAATTTTATCTGAAAAAAAAAAAAAAAAAAAAAATTGGATAATGATAAAAATCAAAGGACATTTTAGAACTGTTACAGTGAAATCAAAATAAGGACAAAGAGCCAACATAAAGCAGGTGGTACCAGTAATCAAAGATTGAAGGTGTTAATTAAATAAATACTTAGATTAGGGTTTAGCCAAATGATTTATACAAGACAATGAAAGAAATTGTAGAGTGAGATAATACTATAGTCATTTAGGATTTATCTCAAAGAGCTCTTGTAGATAACTTGAATAACAATAAAGGATTACTAAATTTAGTCTTATATGACAGAGGGACAGGAATTAAAATTCTTTGCAAAATTTTTACTAAATTCTCAATTTAAATAAATTAAATTTGTATTAAGATTTTTTTTTTTTTTTTTTTTTATTAATTTTGCACTTTTCTAATTTCAGAATGTGAAAACAACTAACATTTACTGTATACTGATTACATTAATTTTATTTTTATTAACATTATTTCCATAATGAACATATTTATTGTTGTGGTCTGTATTGTCATATATTAAGAATAATAGAATATTTGATCAAAATTATATGAAAGATAATGACTTTTCTGTTATATTTTAGAAGGTTGAAATATTAGAAAGAAAAGAATTAACTGAGATGAATATGAAAATAAAAATATAAGTAGATTACAGGACAAGATATCAATGTTTTACTAAACTGACATTTATCATTGAATAATTCACAATGGATATGCACTGTATCTTATGCATGAGGATATATGGAATATATTCATTCATATACATAAAATGCAATGTGTGTGTAACATTCTTCAGAGTAAACAGATAATATACTCTGATCCTAGCCAAAAATGCCAATTCATATGTATGCAATAGAGACCCCCCCCCAAAAAAAAACCCATGATACCTAAGGTTTAAAATGAATTTTTAAAAATGAAAAATCTTTCTTCAAACTTTCATTTTATTTTTAATTCCAGGCTAATAGATTAAATTTAATATTTCCAGTAATCAAAATACTTTGCTGTATTTCAAAAATTAATTTAAACTAATTTAAATTCACTGGAAGGAGTGGGTTTTGGGGGGCTTTTTTTTTGCTAAAATAGCTGATTAGTGCCATTTTTTAGTCATCTTTCATTGCAATGTATTTATTAAAAAGATTTTCAAAATTAAAATATACTTTTCTGAAACTTTATTTGAGGAATATTAGCTGATTTAAAGTATAATTAATCTGATCTGAAACAATTATTATTTAAGTTTAAAATATCACAAAAGTGCATTTTTTAACCTGACAGTAGGTGTCTTGACATGTCAACAGCCTGGTAACAGGTTTAATTTTGTTCTATAAGGATTTTATCTGTAAAACATGATTGAAGAAAATGACACGAGCACCATTTTATATCATTTTGAAGTACTCAGTAATCTTAAAAATTTAGGAAAATATTCTCTGTAACCTAATGTTTTATTGAATATTAGAAATGTTGACTTTAAATTTACTATAGATATGCTCTTATTTCCTGATGTCATGTATGGTTGATTGTACTTACAAAAATTGGAAGGTTTATAAAAAAAAAAAAAAAAAATTGTTTTAAAAATATTGGTATTTGATGATTTGTCCTAAGCTTTTCCATTTATGATTAGTAAATATAGTTTTTACTTAATAGTAATAATACCAGGCTGAAATTACTACAGAATATTAAAATTTAAAACTTAATAAATGTTTCTAATTAAAAATTTTTAAAAATAAAAACAATTCTTGTAAAAGTTAATTATTAATTGAAAATTTTTTTCTCTTAAGACAATTGTGTCTTTAATATATCTTATTTATAAAAGCAATTAAAAGCTTTTCTAATTAAGTAATGTCAGAGAATGCAATAAGCATTTTTATTTTATGATTCAGAGCAGATTTTCAGTAAATGGTGTTTCTGTTTGACAAAAACAAATTGATGATTTAAATTATTCAATGAGTGCAGCTTTTAGCTAATATAAGTATAAAGTAGCTGAAATTTTATTTTCTCAAAATTTCACAAAATTAAGTGGTGGTAACAGATGTAAAAAAATAATACTTTTATCAAGTTTGGGGGCTTTTTTCATTACGGTATGCTCTTTTTTAGAAATTTTTTAGAAGTACCTAGTATATAATCTTGTTTTTGATAGGTACTATGCTAGTATATATATAATCTATGTGGGTTAGTAAATTAAAAGTCTTTAATAAAGATTGCAAAGGCATTGTGAAGTGATTTGATTTTATGTCCTTAGATATATATATAATACATAACAAGTAAAAAAAAAAAAAAAATAATTCTATTAATAGTATAATTAAAAACTATAAATAAATAATTTTCAAAACATTATTTTGAATATAATGGTAAGATAATAAATAGTATCACAACACAAAGTATTTTCGGAAAGGAATATTTAAAATCTGTGGATTCAAGTAAAAAATAAAAGAAAAAAATCCTTATTTAAAACATAGAAATCAGATTATAAAATGATCAATTCATTTCATTATAAATGCTTATCATTAGATCATAATCTAGGTCTTAAAAAAATTATATTTACAAAAAATTAAGCAAGTGATTAAATGTTTTTGAGTTTTTAAATCTAATAAATAACATGAATCAAACAGTGATAATTTTTCATTGATTTAATTTTAATATAAAAATTATTTAAAAGTTCTGAAAAAAACATCCTTATATAGCAAAAATAAACAACAGCTTTCATAATCAGTATTATCTATAACATTAGAATAGTCATTAATATATCTAACATAATTTGTATTTTTACTGTTGTCATCACTTTGATCTATTCTTCAACCCTCTGCAGGTGTAATCCACAAGGAAAAGGAAACCTCTAACTCATAGTACCTGTTAGGAAGTAAAGAAGCTGAAGGAAGCAGCATATATATCAGCCTGTCAACCGAGACAGGCTAGGATGGAATAAAACTCGAGTGGTTTCCTTTGCTTAGTAATGTGGGTGTGAGTTTTGGAATCACCTGGACACTTGATGTACCTGTTGCTGTAAAAATAGACTAGTCCAGACAATATATAATAATGAACAATTTCTTCATCAATTGTTTCATGGATTAGAAGTGTTACATCCTAATAAAATTCAATTCTCATTGTGATTAATGGTCATTTTTTTCAACAAGGGCCTCTTCCCAAACCCATAATATAGGGTTGCCAACTGACTACAGCATGAGACATAGTGGTGAGCAGGTCATGTGGCCAAAGACTAAGCATTTTTTTTTTGCCAAGTGGGTGGCAGTTTGACACAGTAAATGCTTCTGTGATCCTCCAAAAATGTATAAATGCCCAAATTCTACATTCAACAGTTCTTCTGACAGTCCACCTACACACACACACACACTTCACAGATTAGTTTCTATCTTCACCTACAGCCACCACAGATAGAAATTTTATCTTGTGCTTCA